>CM060972.1:42051603-42531603 GCA_030765045.1 Tenodera sinensis | reverse complement strand
ATTATTGGAGTAGAGAAAGTCATGTGAGTGCAACACATCAGATCTAGGTATTTTTAAGGTCTTTTTAGGCCATTTCCGTGCCCTAGTCACGGGCTACCTCATCTCTGCAAGTGCCATCTTGTATTAGATGTTGGTACTTGTATGTACCGCTCACTCCAAACCTGTTCTGTTTTTAGGCAGATTACCAGATTAGTTAAAGTTTCCGCAGCTTAATATGACACGCCTCCAAACCACGTGCATATGTTTCACTGTCTCTATCTCAAGCGGAAATATGAAACACGTTATCCACTCCATCTGCTGATGGTGTAATCTTATCTTTAATTACTGCGGCGCACTTGTTAAGATCTGGTTCATTATACAACCAGGCTGCCACCGGTTGAAAAATTGTACCATGATGAGAACATATCTGTGATCTTTTTCTAGCCGATAATAAACAAGTGCGTGTCGGTCGATTAAACCGGAATATGACTTGAGATAGGCTATAAAGAAAACAGAGCAGCTGTTGTGAGTGAATTAGTCGGAAGCATGAATATCGATTCTTAAATGGAAAGTTCCGCATAACCTTGTATTGTTTGCAATTGCAGTGGGAGACCAGGGTTGCTAATTTGACGAAGGGTTCGTCAAAACTGTCAGATTTCTAAGTTGTACGATAGGTAAAAAATCTGATGTGTTGCACTCACATGACTTTCTCTACTCTTGTACTAACCATTCTTGCAAACACTTATTCCTATATCTTCTTCGTGCTAGTTAAGATAAGCACTTGCACAAATTATCTTATTGCTTATTTCCTTGTAGGTGCAAGGGGAATATTAGAATACAGTAGGCTTTGTGCGATAGTCAAATGTTTGAGATTCTGTTGTCTTTGCACACTTAACATATAAAAAAAATGAATAACGATGATCCATTTCACGAAAGTTCTAAGTTTTCCGAAACTCACACACATAACAAGGAATATCTCCGAAATGGTTCACCCTACAAGAAAATTTATTGAGGGATAAATTGTGTATTTTAGCAAGATCTACATTTTTGTGTAGTATGATTTGGTCTATATCTAACGGTTTACCAGTTATACAAAAGTCGTCCAGAGTAAATACGACTACAGGGGCTATAGGCAAAAAATTCAAGATACACATTTTATTTTTCATAAAAATATCTCAAACATGTGATATTTTAATCAAAATCGCTAGAGCCATTTTCAAGAAAATCAAAATTTTCGAAAAATTTTCCATGTAAAGGGTAGTTTAAGGTGGGGCTATTTTCTTAAAAATCTTCGTGTCGCATCCTTGAACGACATTAAACTTAAACACCAACTTTGGTTTTTAACCGACTTTTCGTTTTTGAGTTATGCTGTCCACAGACTGACAGACACACACGATTCAGGGGGCCTCAAAACATATATTTCCGTTGAAATCTCGACATCGAATTTTTGGGTGGAATACAATACTTCCGCTACTTACCAGTACAGAAAGCAAAAATGTACTTAGTTGTTGATAGATCTTTTCATGGAAACAATTATGAATTAATTTGCCTTTTGGGTTATTTTAATTGTTTGTTTTTCTGTTGCGTTTTCTTTGGAACAACTCTTGCGCACATGTGTTTATTGATAGGTTCCTGCCTCTTTGGAGGCACGTAATTAACTGCTATCCCCCACCTCCTCTTTCAGTCACAGAGTGAATCACTCCTGTGGCGTTTAGACTCACAAGCAGTCAGTGTCCAGTGACGGACACAATAGGCGATTCCATGGCAGTTTCTGTCGTACCTCTTCATTTAAGATCTCAGAAGACCTCTTCATTCTGGATGATTTTTGCATAAATGCTAAACAGTAAGAAACAGACAAAAGCTTGATTCTAAATTATAGCACACAATTTATGTCAAATAATAATAATAATAATAATAATAATAATAATAATAATAATAATAATAATAATAATAATAATAATAATAATAATAATAATAATAATAATAATAATAATATATAATATTATTATTATTATTATTATTATTATTATTATTATTATTATTATTATTATTATTATTATTATTATTATTTTATTATTTTATTATAATTTTTATTTTTATTTTATTTTATATTATTTTATTATTATTTTATTTTTTTATTATTATTATTTTTTTTTTTTTTTTTTTTTTTGAGTGAAGCATTTCCGAGGTATTCTTTATTATTTATTTGAATTTACCAATACATCTATATGTTTCTCAAATAGGAATATATTATTTGTTTGTTTTATCTCTTGGCCTTGCAAAGAGAATGGAATTTCAAAGCCATCGCATAGCAACCAACTCTTAAAACATTTGATTATGGCTACTCTATTGCCATATTCCCATTGCACCTAAAAGAAAATTAGCAATAAGAGAATTTCTGAAAATGCTTATGTCGATTAAAATGTAATAAGCATTTGCAATAATAGTTTGTATAAGAGTGAATATAGCTCTGCATATGTTTACCAACAGAGCTTCTCCAAATTGAACTATACTAAAAGTTTGTATCGCGGTAGGTTACGCGACGATCACTTGGTGTATCTTCTAAGGCTATGCACTTGGACTTTGTCGTCAAATATTGACGTAAGCAGTAGCAAACAAGTCACTAATGAACAGATGTTTATGGCATAAGATTTGAAAGTACTTTCGTAAATGAAACTCAACGTACATGTAACCAAGTCGCCACTGCAGTACAATGCGCGTCTCAGTGTTAAATAATGGTAAATTACGCGTATACTGGAAGGAGGTAGATCCAACCAGCCCCCTTTCGCAAACGTTGGACATCGCTGCTCCAGCGACTAGCCCCTGCTATAAGCAGCGCCTGAACTAGCAACATTCTCAGTACTAATTATGCTGTGATAAATATTTGAAAATTATAGTTTTCAATCTCATAAGTAGACAGAAATTTATTTTCTGATCACTGCTGTACAATAATCCTGCCTCTAGGTAACATACAAAGCGACCTATTTTCTCTATTACGTATGTATAGTAAGATGGGGAAGTATTATATTCGAACCAAAACTTCGAATTCGAGATTTCACCGGAAATATAATTGTTTTGAGATCTCCTGAATAAAAGTAGTTTTAGAAATGTGTATGTGGGTGGGTGGTTGGGTGGGTGTGTGTAGGGGTGAGTGTGTGTGGGGGTGGGTGTGCGGGTGTTTGTGTGTGAACAGCATAACCCAAAAACGAAAAGTTTATTAAAAACCCGAGTTTGCATTTAAGCCTTTCAAAGATGCAGCGCGTAGACTTCGAACAAAATTCCCCCACCCTAAACTACCCTTTACTTCTTCTTCTGATTACCCTCCCCGTATGGAAGACTTATACCTCATAGGCCTCAAAGGCCTGTCAGGGAGCAGAGGAACCTATGGACCTGGAGGCTGTTGGTCAGCCAAGCACCAGGTATGATAGTGAGCAAGAGGATGATATGAAATGCAGGTGAAATGGGTGATTGGAAAGGTAATGATGGAGCAATTGGTGGAATGAATGCCGGAGGATACCGGAGAATCCAGAGAAAACCCACCCAGACGCCGCTTCGTCCACCAAGAATACCACATGTGGGTCCCTGGGATCCCTTGGTGATAGGCGAACGGTCTAACCGCTCGGCCTAACCGCCTAACATTTTTCATGGAACATTTTTCGAAAATGGTCCTAATATTTTCATTAGAATGCCATATGTTCAAGATATTTTTAGGACAAATGAAATGCATATTTTGAATTTGCTGACTATAGCCTATGTGGTACTGTTTACTCTTGATGATTTTCGCATAACTGGTAAACCGTAAGAGATAGACCAAATCTTACTATACAAAAATGTAGGTCTCGTTAAAACACATAAGTTATGTCCAAATGCATTTTTCTACGGTTTGAACCATTTCGAAGACATTCCTTGTTAAATGTATGTGATTTGCAATAGCAAGGTCAAATTGAAGATCGTTATTCACTTTTCTATCTCGTGGCCTTGCAAGAGAACGGAATTTTAAAGCCATCATATAGCAACCAGCTTTAAAACATTTGACTATCACTCAAAGTCTTCTGTATTCCCGTATCCCCAAGCACCTACAAGAAAATTAGCAATAAGATAATTTCTGCAAATGTTTATCTCAACTATCATGAAGAAGATAAAAGAATGAGAGTTTGATTTATTTATGCCAACAAACTTACTGTTGGTGTTTTTAAACACACAAACCGTGTCTGGGCAACAAACATTGCCCACACGCGGTTTGTATGTTTAAAAACACCAACAATAAGTTTGTTGGCATAAATAAATAATAAATTTCAGTATATTTGTGGGATATTAGCAAGAAAATTAAAAAGAAAAATAAGGAAAGAAACACATTTAAAACTTTAAATAGTAATAGCTGTGTCAGCATTGAAGTACGTATGTGAAGCTTGGGTGATAAAAAAGAACGATTGGAATAGAATTAACGCAGCGGAAATGAGATATCCAGGAGCAATTAAGGAATATGCAATTATGGTCAAAATAAAAAACGCACATCAGAAGCGAATTAAATATTCTCCCTATAAATGAAAAAAATAGAGGAATATAGAACCAGATGGAAACAGCATGTATAAAGAATGGATGAAAAACGCTTCCCTAAGTCGTGTTACGAATACCGGCCGATTGGATGAAAGATGTCGGAGAACCCATGAGGAGATGGAGAGAAACGGAGGCCGGAGCAGGGGACATTCCTAATCCATGATGAGATGATGATGAATAGACTGAGAGGGGTGAGCAGAGAAAGTCATGTGAGTGGAATATATCAGGATTGTTTTCTGTGGAAACAAGAAGTAAAGGAACTATTAAAAACTCACTGCGAATTAATATTCTCTAATACGCACTGAAAATAACTTCATCTTTGACTGAGGAATTTTGCTCCATCGACAAAGAACGAGATTTTTAGTGCTGTTTAGTGTAAAACATTTTACAACGGACATGAACAAGCAGTTAAACAGATAGAGGGAAGGCCGCAATAAAAACCACGTAGACCCACGCTTAACCTCGTTTTGTAAGAATGGCAAGTCATGAAACGGAAGTCATATGAAATGTTTACTGTATAACAATGTGTGCTCTTTATCTGAAAGTCAAATAAGGAAATTACCATTTTAGTCCTTTGTGCCGCTGGTGGTGACAAATATTTTACCATTCTTCCAGCACAACTTTTCTTCGGCACAAGGACGGTGTCAAGAAGTATTAGAGAAACACAGGAGATTTCATATAATCACTACGTTTCGAGTTGAGTTCAATCCCATTCATAATACGCTGCGCGTTTACATGTTGAATTCAATCCGGAATGAGACCGATTTGGATACGCAAGGCTCAAGCATAAATAATTCAAGCCATTGTGTTGGTCCCTTGGTTTATGTTGGCGAACCTGTAAACAATGTTTTCTGCTTATTTTAAGGAGATTTTGCGGTTCGTGAATGTATTTCAGAAGAATAAGTATGTTGCGAGATTGAAAAAGCAACAAAAGTGTCTGTTGTAAGTGTTTCATTACATCACTTTCGCTAAGAAAACCCCCACGGACCTACTACGATTGGTACGGGTTTGGCGCAAGCGGGGCCTGAGCCATACTCTCCATTGGGTGCCTCAAGGGGTGAGAGAGCATATGCTAAACGCCCAGTCAACTTTGGTTTGAATTTGAATTTGATTTGGTTTAAGGGCGCTCAACTTCTAGGTCATCAGCGCCCTTAAAAGATTCATGGCAATAGCCAGATATAAATTTCACTCAAAAATAAAAATACTAGCAACAAGAAAAGTTTACAAAGGTAAAAAGCAGTGGCAATAGCCAGATATGAAACAAGGTGATAAATATGTCCAAAAGCAGAAACAGATAATTAAAAAAAATTTAAATCCTCAAATTGATATTGCACTCCGCTAAAAAATTAAAAACTCTATCAACCGCTGTTTTGTCGTCCGCTAGGACCTCTGCAAGTCTGGCAGGCAGCTGCAGAGAATCCCGAAGGTGCGCTAGAGAGCAACACTCTAGCAACTAGTGGCGAACTGACAAAAGGTTGTCACACAGCGGACATAGAGGCGCAGGGTCCCTTTTAAATAGGTAACCATGCGAAAAATTGCAGTGCCCTATTCTTAATCGAGCCAAACTAACCTCCTCGCGACGAGATGTGCGACAGGAAGTTACCCAGTTTATCGGAAGTTCTTTCACTTCTCTAAGCTTATTACCCCGGAGAGCTGACCACTCGTCGTGCCAGGACGACAGCACCGCTCTCCGCACTTCAAGCCTAAAGTCTTCCGAAGTAACACGTGAGATGGTAATACTGGGTTCTGTAGTTGCCGTCTTGGCTGCTAAATCTGCCATTTCATTCCCCGGTAAACCTACGTGACCAGGAATCCATGCACACACCACGTCAACGCCAGAAGCGTGTAAAACATGGAGGGCATCCTGGATACGTTGTACAATAGGGTGGGGGTTGTACAACTGACAAAGGCTCTGCAGTGCACTAAGGGAATCGCTCAAAATCAGGCAGTTACCTAATTTACGACGGCGAACATACAAAACGGCTCGATAAATTGCATAAAGCTCTGCAGTAAAAATGGAGGTGCTATTTGGAAAACCGAATGTATATGGTTCGGTTCCATAAACATAAGCACATCCAACACCGTTGAAGCCCTTTGACCCATCGGTGAGAATATATCGACGGTCAGTGTAGCCTGACAAAAATTCTAAGAAACACGTGCGGATATTTGAAATAGGCATCGTGGACTTCTGGTGTACGGTCATCCCAAGATCTACATGGGGCGTACCAGATAGCCAAGGGGGGTAAAGTCTCGCCCTTGGCGAACATCACAGGCAGTTCCACTCCAAGCTTCACTAGGAGCTCTTGGAAACGGAACCCCGCAGGCTTAGAACTAAGGGTGCTATTCCTATATCGTTCTCTTAGCGTGGTGGTGAAAAAAGAAGCGAACGTTGGGTGCTTAGGCATACATCTAAGCGCACAACCATAATTTGCCAAGAGAAACTCACGCCGATATTGCAGAGGAGGTTCTGCGGACTCGGCGTAAAGGCTCAGCACTGGGCTTGTTGGAAAAGCTCCTGTTGCAATGCGGATGCCCCTATTATGGACCACGTCTAATCTTCTCAGCACAGATGGTCGTGCTGACGAATAAACAATACACCCATTGTCTAGCTTGGATCGGACCAATACGCGATATATTCGCAACAAAATTGTCCGATCCGCTCCCCACGATTTGCCATTCAGTGCTCGCATAATATTTAGGGAACGGTCACATCTCGCTCTTAGCTATGCAATATGCGACGACCAACTAAGCTTCCTGTCCAAGATCAAACCCAGGAAGCGCGTCTCTTCTGGACCAAATCGGAGCGAAGGTGGTAATCGTCTCCTACGGCGCCAGAAATTAACGCAGATTGACTTCTCAGTTGAGAAACGGAAGCCGTTTTTCACGCTCCATTCTCTAAGGTTGTCCAAACATTGCTGCAGGCGCCGTTGTAAGAACGCCGCGCGCTGAGAAGTGCAATAGACAGCGAAGTCGTCTACGAATAGGCATGACGAAACTCCAGGTGGAACACATTTCCAGATGGAGTTAATTGCTATAGCAAAGAGCGTGACACTTAGCACCGAACCCTGAGGTACTCCCTCCTCCTGAACAAAAGAATTAGAAAAAACCGAGCCGAACCTTACTCGAAAAAAGCGGTCCTTCATAAACTCCTGAATGAAAAGTGGTAGGCGTCCACGTATGTTGCAGGCATACAGGGAACGTAGAGTCCCTGCTCGCCAGCACGTATCATAAGCCTTCTCAAGATCGAAAAACATGCCAACGGTTTGACAGTTCTTCATAAAGCCGTCCATTATCTGTGTCGATATTGACACAAGATGGTCTACAGTTGAACGGCGTCGTCGAAAACCACACTGGATGTTAGTCAGTAGGTTACGACTTTCTAACCACCATACCAATCGTCCATTGACCATGCGTTCCATCACCTTGCAAACGCAACTGGTGAGGGAAATAGGACGATAGCTGGAGGGAAGATGACGGTCCTTCCCAGCCTTCAAGATGGGAATAACGGTGGCCTCCCGCCAATTTTCTGAGAGTATACTGTCAACCCAAACACGATTATAGACCTCGAGCAGCAATGCCTTACCTTCAGGAGAGAGCTGTTGTAACATTTGTAGATGAATACCGTCCGGTCCTGGTGCTTAACATCGCGAAGATTTCAGGGAATGCTCCAGCTCCGCCATGGTGAAAAGGCGATTGTAATCTTCTACTTTTCTAGAACGAAACGTGAAGCCTTGAGATTCCACCTGAGTTTTAAATGGAAGGAGCTCAGGGGAGTAGTTTTCCGAGCTAGACACTTGTGCAAAAGCACTGCCAAAGGTATTGGCGACTTCAAATGAATCAACAACAGCTCCTGTGGCTGTTTTAGTCCCACTATTGGTATTTGGGTCGTTTTAGCTGCAACACGCCTTAATCTATCCCACACAACCGAGGAAGGTGTTTGTCGGTTAAATGAAGCTACAAATTTGCTCCATGATGACTGTTTGCTATCCTTAATGACTTGTCTGGACCTGGCGCGCATTTTCTTGTATTCGATCATGTTTTCCAAAGTAGGGTGACGTTGGAAAACCCTAAGTGCACGCCTTCGAGCACGAATGGCATTCCGACATTCTTCCCTCCACCAGGGGACGGGAAATCGACGGGGGTGTGTAGTCGACCGCGGAATCAATTGTTCAGCAGCAGAGAGGATCGTCTCCGTGAGATGCTGCGCCAAATTATTCACTGAGTCGTGCTCGTTGTACGTAAAGGCAGCCAAATGGATGTAAAGGTTCCAGTTGGCATGGTCCAAACGCCATCTGGGCATACGTGTGGAATATGTATGTTGCGTCAAGAGACTAATAAGACATGGGAAGTGGTCACTAGAGTGTAAATCAGAGATGACATTCCATTGTAAGGAGACTGCCAACTGAGGTGAACAAACTGCAAGGTCAAGGTGTGAGAAGCTGTTATGAGAGTCAGAAATGAATGTAGGCTCTCCAGTGTTGAGGAGAGCTAGGTTGTGACTGTCCAAATAATCGGCAATGAGCGTACCTCTCGCACAAGCGCGACTTGAACCCCAAAGTGGGTGGTGCGCATTGAAGTCTCCCACCAACAGAAACGTTGTTGGCAACTGGGAAACTAGATCGTCTAAATCAATGTGCGAGAAGTCATGGGACGGAGGCAAATATATATTACAGATGGTGAAATGGATGTCTGGCAGTAGAATCCTTATTGCAACTGATTGGATATCAGACTGTATTGGTACAGATTGCATATATATGTCATCTCTCACAAGTATCATAGCGCCGCCATGTGCCGGAACACCCTCTTCTGGTGTAACATCACACCGTACTGGGGTGTATCGCCTTAGATGGAAAGCGTCTTGAAGACGCAGCTTAGTCTCTTGCAAACATGCAACCAGAGGTTCGTTTTCTTTGAGCAAGAGCTCAAGTTCTGGTCTCTGAGTTCGAATTCCACGTATGTTCCATTGTAGGATAGTCATATTGCATTGTGTATGGGATAGGTAATTCCAAGGTAACTCTTCATTACTTTGGAGTAGGCGGTTGTCGAACTAATTTCACCCTTTTCTTCTCTCTTGGGCTTATAGTTTTGTCAGACGCTTTTTCGCGCCTCTTTTCCACTGGGGGTCTTCCAGTGTGGGCAGATTGGTCTAAATCCATGTCCTCTGCCGAGGACGTGCGTTTTCCCATAGCAAACTTGGGTTCGAGTGTCTCGAACCGGTTGCTAATGGGGACAGGCGAAGATGAAAGACGCCGGTCCGAGTCCACCCTTGAAGATTCTCCAGAAGATTTTCGGGATCTTCGAGGAGATGTTCGGGGACTCCTATATCTCTTCGATGTACTGGAATCGGACGTACCATTTTCCTTGAGGAAGTCGTTTCTTGTATAAGTCTTCTTGAACTTAATCGGTGAGGCATCATATCTTACGGGCTTGCTTCTTTCTTGTGTTGATCTTGATGCTTTTGATGGTGATATAACGCTGATGTTCTTTGCACTTACGGACTTTGTAGACGTTGACACAGATTTGCGTGCCGATGTAGAAGGCTTTGGAATTGAGCTACGGGTTACGAGTGTCTTTTCTGATATTGTTGCCCCATTTATATCGCTGGTTTGTGTTGCGATTTCTCGTTTCGGTACCGTTTTAGCTGTAACTGAGCTATAGGTACCGGATCTTGGAACATAGGGTTGGCGTAGACGCAAGAGCTTCCGGGCTTCTGAGAAGGGCACCTTCTCTCTAACCCGTATCTCTTGGATCGCTCTTTCCTCTACAAAACGGGGGCAATCTCGGGAGCTGGATGCATGTTCACCCTTGCAGTTTACGCATGACGGCGCTGCAGCACAATCACCATCATGTAATGCATCCCCACAGTTATTACAAGTAGGTATTCCCTTGCAAAACTCGTCTGTATGCCCAAAGCGCTCGCATTTAAAACATCTGAGCGGGTTCGGGATGAACGGCCTAACTTCGATGGACTCATACCCTGCCTTATTCCTTTGCGGGAGATCTACCCGATCAAAGGTCAGGAACAGGATACGTGTTGGCTTCAGTTCACCACCTTCTTTGCGTTGAACCCGGTAAACATTAGTAACGCCTTGTTCCATAAGATTTTCTTAAATCTCCTCATTGCTTATATCATCCAATGCACGGGTATTTATCACGCCGCGCGAGGAGTTCAAAGTTCTGTGCATCTGAACACTGACAGGATAACTTGCTAGCATATTCGCTTTCAGTATCTAGCTGCCTGGGTAGCTGAATGTGCTTCAACCAGGAGCGTGCCATTGCGAGATCTAGTGCATGACTTTACTGGACCAGCAATGTTATCCAAACCCTTTTGTATCGTAAATGGGCTCACCGATAAAAATTTCTTGTCTCCCTCAGTTCTTGATATTACTAAGTAGCGAGGACCACTCAACTCTGCTACTTCATTTACACAAACTTTAATATTTTTTTGTTTTGAGTTTTTGGAGAACTCATGGCGATGTCATCCTCCACCATTGCAAATGTCTCCGATGGCATGCTCACTTCCTGAGCGCCATCCCGGCTTAGGTGAGAGTCCTGGCCTGGACCTGGCTCACCCTAGGGTCTCACCTCCCAATGTATAGACAGAGGGACCCAATCGCCTTCAGGAGTGCATCAGCTCATGCAATGGCCCCTCCCCGGGACTAACCTTTATCAGCGGATACGCACACAGATCCTACATGATAACCAGGGGCTGGGATTTACGCGATTACCCAGTCACCCCTTGCGTCACCCCATCCTCCTACAACCCGCGCGTAGGTTATCCATCAGACTGTGTACAAGGAGGTAACAGGTGGGAGGTCAAACACAAAAGTGGACCAAAGTTGATTGGGCGTTTGGCAGGTGCCCTCTCACCTCTTGGAGGAACCCAATCGAGAGTATGGCTCGGGGCCCCGGGTACGCAGCCCCTGGGGGAGTTTGATTTCGGAGTCCTCCTAGATGAGTCGTCGACCAAGACTACCGAGCCTCATCTACCCGTTTGGAATGTTCTTTGCTTCTCCTCACCTCTTGACTACCAGTAGTCAAAATGACAGTAGGCCGTCTGGTTCGGGTACTGAACCCCTCCGCCACGTCAAGGCGACAATCCTTCGGAGGGGAATCAACTCTGGCCCACATTTGTGTTTTACCTCCCAATCTATACCTCCCTGATCACAGTCTGGTGGATACGTTTCACGCAGTCAGTCTGATGGATGAGGTGACACAAGGGAAGACTGGGTAACCACGTAATTCCCATCTTCTGGTTATCAGAGGATCTGTATTCGTATCCGGTGAGAAAGGTCAGTTCCGGGGAGGGGCCATTGCATGGGCTGATGCACCCCTGAAGGCAGTTCCTCTATACACTGGGATAGGGTGAGCAAGGTCCAGGCCAGGACGCACACCTAAGCCACGGTGTCGCCCAGAATGTAAGCATGTCATCAGTGACATAGGTAATGGTGGAGGATTAAGTCACCATGGTGCATCCCAAAACACTAAAACAAAATAAATCAAATGTAAAGGAAGAAGTGAAGTCTTGCGGTCCTCGCTACTTAGTAATACCTAGAACTGAGGAAGGTAAGAAGTTTTTAACGGTGAACCCATTTCCTATTCGGAAGAGTTTGGATAAGATTGCTGGTTCAGTAAAGTTATGCACTAGATCTCGCAATAGCACGCTCCTGGTTGAAGCACATTCAGCCAACCAGGCAGCTAAAATACTGAAAACCAATATGCTAGCAAGTTATCCGATAAGTGTTGAACTTTTCGCACGATGTGATAAACACCCGTGCATTGTGCGGATTAACCAATGAGGAGATTCAAGAAATTCTTACAGAGCAAGATGTTGCTGAAGTTTATTGGGTTCAGCGCAAAGGAGATGAATTAAAGCCAACTCCTACCCTGTTCCTGACCTTTGATCGGGCCGATTTCCCGCAAATATTATATCACATAAGTTAGTCCTTAGAAGTTAGAGTAGTATGCACTCCTCGGCGGCTAGACGGTCAAAGTCCACCCTGGCGCCAATGAAAGGTCAAAAGTTTAGAGGTGTTTAAGTTCAAGGTCGACATTGACGTCAAAAGGTGACCTTGAAACTTTTGACGTCAATGTCGACCTTGGCCTCTAAACTTTTGTGCCTTTTTTGTTTTGGCGCCAGGATCGGACGAATCCGTCCAGCCCGCCAAGGGCACATTTTTTTTTTTAGTTTTATTTTATTTTATTCATCACTTAAATTGTCATCGTGTATACAGAAGTGACAATTGGATACATAAGGAGCAAGTCCGTCTACGTGAGTTTCATAAGTAGGTAGATTGAAATGTTTGGTGCAGCGGCGATATTTGGCAAACACCTGTTGACATTTTTCACTTAAATTTGTCCACACGCAGTCCACGTCACATGGAGGAAAGCGTTGTAGAAATAATGGCAACGAAGCTAATATGCGTTGTTCTGACGGTGTTAGCTTTGAGATACTTTCGAATTCAGATAAATATTTGTGCAGGACCGGGTCGATTTGTTCAGCCATAGTTTCTGTATTTAGAAAACAGTAAAATAAAATAGGTAAGACATGGGACAGAGTGAATAACGTGTAATAAAAGAGTATTAATCGTGTGTGGTAATTTTATATATATTTACGTACCTTTGTTTATTTGTTAACGTTGTTGCGATGCACGACAAAGTGAGTTGAACTTTAATGCTGTACAGGGTAAAACCTAATATGGATAGGAATAAAAATATGATTAAACAAAAAAGAAAAAAGTAATTATATGATTTTATGCTAATGCGTGTTATTTACACGTACCTTAATTTGCTGAGACGAATTACAATGGGAACTAGATGAGATGAAACTTTACACCTTTATTTTGTACAGTATGCTTAGACGTATCACGATGTGACCAGGACGAATTCGAACTTTATACTGAGTGAAAGCTGTTATCGGTAGAAGCTTTAGCAGGCTATGACATGCGTTAAACATGCACACCAAACTAAACGCCAATCAGCTGGTACGGGCATTAGGTCAATACGACCACACAGCACCTCGAAGAAGGAAAAGCTACCGCCTACCCAAGGACGCCCTTGGATAAAGGTAATGCCACTCCCATCTTCTAATACACCTATTCCTGCCCCCCTTTCTGTATCCTAAACTAGGCATACAGAAAGAATCCATTGCCAAGAACACAAAAGCATGACAAGACAAAGACAACCTCCAATACCGCACAGATAAAGTCGCATTAGCGGCTAGGTGCTGTGCAAACACGACATCCCGTACAGGAGAACCTGTACGACCTGAACTTGGTCACTGGTCACTGGTGCACGTTATTACGTGATGATAATGTTTATAGTAGCGGTATTGAGTTTTATAGCTGCACTAGCAGGTGCAGAAACAAGTTGTGTAACTTTTGGTAGATGTGGATTTACAATTAACGACGCTACAGGGCGTTTGCAAAATGCAGCTATGTGTCTGGAAAATGAAGAACTATTGTCTAATTGTTCGTGTATTTATAAGCAAGATAGTAAATGTAAGTTTGAGGGTTCTTTAATGAGTATAGAGAACTTGAATAATGTGTATACCTGTTTAAAACCTATCACGAAATGTTTTTACGGAGGTCGTTGCGGTCAATTGTTTTATGGGGATTTACATGTAGGTAATATGCAATGCGATAAGGGTTTTGTAGTAAATGAGGTTTGTGAATGTGGGCAAAATTTAGGTTATAATACAATAGGTTGCAACTTTACTGCTGCACCTGTTAAAATGTTAACAAACGGTAATAATTTAATATTAGTAGAAATGATAGATTGTAGAAAATTGTTAGAGAAATACGATTTACCGGTTGGTTTAAATTTAAACTGGAAGTTAACCGAAGAACAAACAGAGTTGATGATGTTATACAGTGTGATTGACGACATGAATTCTTATTTTGCTAATAATTATATTTATGTATTTGGAAACTGTGGAGATGGTGAGTGGAATTTAACTATAGGAGGGAAACAGGTTGCAGGTAGAATTAAGCGCGGAGCTTCTTGGTCAGCTGAAGGTTCTTTAAACATTCGGTCTGAATGTGGCGCCGGTGCTTCAGAAACTGGACGTGTGCCAGTAAATAATTTGCGAAAGGCTGTCGCAGAAAAATGTAGAGCAGCCATTCAAAAGATTAAGCAAAAGTTAGAACGAGAGTGTAATAAGAAAGTTGCGAGCTTAAATGATGAATTGGATACCGCTTTAGAAGACAATGATAATATTAGGAAAGGTTTACAAAAAGCAACTGAAACATTACAAAGTATGAAAAATGCTTTATCCATTAGGCAACATAGTTTAACTCAACATCAAATCATAGTTAATAAAAGTAAACGTAAATAATATGCACGAAGAGGTTATAGGGTTGAAAACTTTAATTTTTAATTTAACCAATTCTAATGTATGTGCTAATAAGGCTAAAATATCTCAAGAAGAGGAATTATATGTTAATTACGACTACGACGACGACGACGACTTAGAATTAACAAGTCAGGAAGAGGAAGAAAAAGAAATTAAGGGTGATGACTTTGCATATTCAACAAGATAGGTAAAAGTATAAGATATGTGAACTTTAAATGGCTTATTTATATATTTGAGCAACCCAGCTTTATTTTCTTTAAAAGTAAATACCATTATGAACTTCAAAAGTGAAAAGTAACACTATCCCGTAAGCAATATTAGGTACATTAATGATTTCCCAATTCTAAACATTTGTGTCATACATAAATAAGTCAACTTCTCAAAGCGGGCTAATTTGTAACATTAGCCCACAATTTAACAATTCCAACATTTATGCACTTTACTAATATACATGTAATCAACACGACTTTAATTATTTTTAAAAAAAACTAATACCATGATCAACTTTATAAGGCGTCAAGTAACATTAGCTCGCAATCATTAATAGTACCACATCAAGTACATTAATGATTGTGTTGACATGGTTTAGTAATTTTAACATTTGTATTATACATGAGTAAGTTTATTTTATTTTAAAAAAATAAGCACCATCATCAACTTTACCAATTCCAACATTTATGCACTTTACTAATATACATGTAATCAACACGACTTTAATTATTTTTTAAAAAAAACTAATACCATGATCAACTTTATAAGGCGGCAAGTAACATTAGCTCGCAATCATTAGTACCTCATCAGGTACATTTACTTGATATGGATTAACAATTCCAACATTCTTCTGTACATTCTAAATCAAAAAGTGTGTAGTTTGGTTCAGGTACATTTATCGCGTTAAAAGTTATTAACGCGACAAACGTACCTCTGTCAATAGTGTAAGTGTAAATTGGAATAGTTAATTACACTTATTGTCAGCTCATGCGGATATTCATCGCAAAGAGTTCTACTGACTACTACAATGTCGGCTTTTACTAATTTTTTATAATTGGTTACAGTTCCAAAATACCCTTTAGCGATTTGAACTTTTAATCCGGTTTAACCTTTATTAATTGACCTGGGCGAACGGTGTAATGTGACATACTTGAAACTAGTATTCCATTTTTTATTGGCACAGGATGTGAGGCAAACATATTAAAAAATTCATATCGAAACGTTTTCTTATTAATTACTGAATATTCGCTGAATGAGTCTGACTTTGTATTGTCGTTATTGTCATCATTTTCATTGTCATTATTGTCATTATTGTCATCGTCATTATTGTCATTATTGTCATTGTCATTTTCATCATTATTGTCATTGTCATTTTCGTCATTATTGTCATTAGCATCTGAATTAGACAAGAAGATTGTATTTTCGTCTTCAATGTCCCAATTTTCTTCATCTAAACAATTATTTTGTGAATTTGCGAGGTGTTGATGTTGCTTATTTACACTTTGTACTTGGCTTTCATTGGTGAGTAGAGGTTTTACCGTGTTTAGAATTATTGTTTTTTAGCACCAGCCAAGGTGCATACTCTTTTGTTATCAAGAATACGTTTTAATTCGTCTAGTAGATGCTGGTGCTTACTTTTATCAGTAGATAGGTGCTGGCTTGCATCTTCATCGGCAGACAGGTGTTGGCTTGCACCTTCATCGGCAGACAGGTGTTGGCTTGCATCTTCATCGGCAGACAGGTGCTGGCTTGCACCTTCATCGGCAGATAGGTGCTGGCTTGCACCTTCATCGGCAGACAGGTGCTGGCTTGCACCTTCATCGGCAGATAGGTGCTGGCTTGCATCTTCATCGGCAGACAGGTGCTGGCTTGCACCTTCATTCGCAGACAGGTGCTGGCTTGCACCTTCATCGGCAGATAGGTGCTGGCTTGCATCTTCATCGGCAGACAGGTGCTGGCTTGCATCTTCATCGGCAGACAGGTGCTGGCTTGCACCTTCATCGGCAGACAGGTGCTGGCTTGCATCTTCATCGGCAGACAGGTGCTGGCTTGCACCTTCATCGGCAGACAGGTGCTGGCTTGCACCTTCATCGGCAGATAGGTGCTGGCTTGCATCTTCATCGGCAGACAGGTGCTGGCTTGCACCTTCATCGGCAGACAGGTGCTGGCTTGCACCTTCATCGGCAGATAGGTGCTGGCTTGCACCTTCATCGGCAGACAGGTGCTGGCTTGCATCTTCATCGGCAGACAGGTGCTGGCTTGCACCTTCATCGGCAGACAGGTGCTGTCTTGCACCTTCATCGGCAGACAGGTGCTGGCTTGCACCTTCATCGGCAGACAGGTGCTGGCTTGCATCTTCATCGGCAGACAGGTGCTGGCTTGCACCTTCATCGGCAGACAGGTGCTGTCTTGCACCTTCATCGGCAGACAGGTGCTGGCTTGCACCTTCATCGGCAGACAAGTGCTGGCTTGCACCTTCATCGGCAGACAGGTGCTGGCTTGCACCTTCATCGGCAGACAGGTGCTGGCTTGCACCTTCATCGGCAGACAGGTGCTGGCTTGCACCTTCCTCGGCAGACAGGTGCTGGCTTGCATCTTCGTCGGCAGACAGGTGCTGGCTTGCACCTTCATCGGCAGATAGGTGCTGGCTTGCATCTTCATCGGCAGACAGGTGCTGGCTTGCATCTTAATCGGCAGACAGGTGCTGGCTTGCATCTTCATCGGCAGACAGGTGCTGGCTTGCACCTTCAGCTGGCTCTCCACAGTCAATTACAGATTCCACCGGTATATTGATTTTTATATCAATCATCGAACCTGGTTCCCGCCTCATCATTGTTTTTTTTGCACAGTTTGTAAAAATTGATGTGTGAGCGGTATGATTCCAGGTAGTGGTGGTACTTCAACTTTGGTTTTCGTTCATAAATTTAATGGCACCTCAGTACCGCCACCTTTATTTGATAAATTAAATTGTGGATTACCTGAATTTTCTGCAATTGCTGAAGGTACATAAACGAAGTTCCAGAACATTGTTGTTGTTGTTCTTCTTCTTCTTCTTCTTTTTCAATGATGTAGACTCTGAAGTCTTCACAAATGGTATGCCAGTAGAAACATGAGAGCTGGTATATATATTCCAAAATAACGTGTTTTAAACACGTGCAGAAACGATATTTGCGTCATAACTAACATTGATCTGTAACCTTTAACTTTTAATTCAGTCAGCCGTAACAACTTTACCAGTAGAGCGGAACGAATTGCGATCACCCGTAATAACTTTTCCAGTCAAGCGAAACGAATTGCGGTCACCCGTAATAACTTTTCCAGTCAAGCGAGACGAATTGCGGTCTTCCGTATTAACTTTTAACCTTTCTTGGCATTGACACTGTTGATGTAACACTTCACGGAGCAAAGTATAAAACGTGTCGCAAATACTGCATAGTAACGTACAGGAACTGACTAAGAAAGCATACGTCTTCTACTTTAGATCATGGTAAGTCATAATTATTACATTTACTATTATTAGATCACGAACTAGAACTTTAACTAGATTTTATTCAGGATATACCGAAACCGAAGTACAGGTTGATCCTATTCCAGATTATGAAGAAATAGATATAATGGAATGGATTCATTGGGTTTTTACGCAATATTTAGACTTTGTAAATGAAAGATTTTTAAATTATCAACCAAGTTATTTTGGTATGACCGTATCTAAGTAAGCTTATCCAAATAGAAATTTTAATCTCAGCGTAAGACATTTTGATCAAATAAATGTGGAAGTTATTTTAAATTTAATTGAAAATATGTTCCAAAGTAATGAAGTTTTTTTCTTAAATGGTACTTAAAAATTTACTTAGGTATATAGACAAATATTGGAAGGAGAATGTTTTAATGAATGTGAACTATGTTTTAAAAATAAAGGTATTATTGTTATTAAAAATAATGATACACTTTGTTTAACTAGAGCTATAGGTGTGCGCATAGCAAAGGTTAATAATGAGCCAGATTATAAGAATATTAAGCAAACGGTGCATTTACAAAAATGTAAAGCATTATTATTATCTCAATTAGTTAGCAAAACTGAAGGTTATACCTTAGAGGATGTAAAGCATTTTGAAACAGTCTCAAAAGATTATTGTTTTACTGTTTTTGATGGTCATATTGGAAACAAAGTGTTGTACAAATCAATAACTAACAGTGACAAATATATCGACTTAATATATCACAATCATCATTTTAATGCTATTGTGGACTTACATAGAGCATTTAAATGTAAATATTATTGTAGAAAATGTAATTTAATTTCTTTAAATAAGAAAGAATTGCATCGTTGCAAGCATAATTGTTCTAAATGTCATTTACTGTGTGCTGCTTCTTTTGAAAATTATATGACTTGTTCTTTTTGTAATCGTGATTTTAAAGGTCAAATATGTGATAACAATCACTTATTAAAAGGTGCATTTTATTCGAAAGAAAAGTCAGTTTGTGATATGGAGAAAGTGTGTCTTAAATGTAATAAAATGTATAACCTTAAACGTAGAAATATTGCTCATGTTTGCAACGAGATTTATTGTACTATCTGCGATAAATATGTAAATAAAAATCACCGTTGCTATATCAAACCATATCGTAATAAACAATTAAGTAAAAACGTTTTGTTTTTGTTTATAGACTTTGAATGTACGCAAGAAAAACCATTTGAATCGCAAGAAAATGTCTTTGAACATGAAGCTAATTTATGTGTCCTTTATCAAGCTTGTAATTATTGTATCGATGTGTGTGAAAAAATGCATAAATGCCAATACTGTGGTGTAAAGGAATGGATATTTAAAAATAATCCTGTACAGCAGTTATTTAATTATATTGCTCTACCTCGTGCTGCTTTTAAAAACATGATAGTTATCGCTCATAATTTAAAATCATACGACGGTCATTTGTTGCTCAGATATATGGTAAGTACTCTCAAATGGATTCCAGAATTAATAATGAATGGTAAATCGAATATATAAAATGACGTATCGAAATGTAACATTTTTATATTCACTGAATTTTATTCCATTTTCTCTTGCAAAATTTTCGAAAACATTTACTAAAGGATATTTTCCTTATTTATTTAACACACGTGTAAATCAAGACTATATCGGAATTATGCCCGATAAAAAGTACTATTGTCCAGAAAAAATGTCTGTAGAGGAGAAACATTTATTTGAACAGTGGTACGCAGAAAAGGTGTTTTCTAATTATGTCTTTGATATGAAAAAAGAAATTGTTGAATATTGTCAAACCGATGTTCAAGTATTATGCTTTGGTGTGTCTAAATTTAGGAAGGAATTTATACAGGAAAACAAAATTGATCCTTTTAGAGAATGCGTAACAATTGCAAATGCTTGTATGAATGTATACCGACATCACTTTATGCCTAAAGATACAATTTCCATTATTCCTCTTGGCGGATACCGTTTAGCTGATAAACAATCACGTAAAGCTTTAGTATGGTTAACTTGGTTAGAAAAAACACAAAATATAAGTATTCAACATGCCCTTAATGGTCGTGAAGTAAAAATTGTTAATCATAAAGTGGACGGTTATAGAGAAGATAATGAACATAAATATGTGTATATGTTTCAAGGCTGTCACTTTCATGGATGTAAAATCTGTTTTACTAACAGATCGGCCGTACTTTATAATACTGGAAATGAAACTATGAATTCGAGGTATGAATCTACTGAAAGAGTACTTACCAATATAAAAAAATGCTGGTTATAAAGTTATTGAAATGTGGGAATGTGATTTTAATAATTTAATTAAGATGAATACCGATTTGGAAGATTTTTCAAAAAGCTTTCAAATTCCTGAACCTCTTGAACCTAGAGCCGCATTTTTTGAGGGACGTACAAATTGTACTAAATTATATTATGAAACCAAAGATAAAAGTGAAAAAAAATTTTATTACGATGTTTGTAGTTTATATCCTTTTGTAAATAAAACAAAATCATATCCGGTAGGACATCCAAAAATATATTGTAAAGACTTTCCAAACTTAAATAATGTAAAAGGAGGTTTAATTAAGTGTAAAATATTACCGCCGGTAAACCTTTATCACGCAGTTTTACCTGTTCGAATTAACGGACAATTAATGTTTCCATTATGTAGTTGTTGTGCACAATTAGAAAATCAAGACGACTGTAGTTATACGAATGAAGAAAGAAGTATTGTGGAAACGTGGGTTATTCATGAAGTAAAAGTTGCTCTTCAAGAAAACTACCTTATCCTAGAAATATACGAAATATGGGAGTATGAAATGGTACAATATAATTCGGAAACAGGTGAAAAAGGTTTATTTGAAAATTATGTAAATCAATTTTTAAAAATTAAGACTGAAGCTTCAGGATGGCCTTCTTATTGTAATACAATTGATGATAAACTTAAATTTATTAAGGATTTTGAATTAAAAGAAGGGATTAAACTGGATTATAATAATATGTCTTCAAACCCAGGTAAACGTGAAATGGCTAAGCTTATGCTTAATTCATTTTGGGGAAAATACGGTCAAAGAGATAATTTACCTACTTGTGAATTAGTATATAATTATTCACGTTTAGTGGAATTATTAAATAATCCTAGTATTGAGGTACAAACTTATCTTCCTGCAACGGACGATATTATGTATGCAGTATGGAAATATGTAAAAGTAAGTCCAAAGTTAAATCCAACAACGAATGTAGTTATAGCTGCATATACTACAGCACACGCACGATTAGAACTTTATTATCTAAAGCAATTAAATCAACGAGTCCTATATTTTGATACTGATTCTATTATTGCTATATGGAAACCTAACCAGTGGATACCAAATACAGGTCCGTTTTTAGGGTGTATGACTAATGAATTAGAAAAGTATGGACAAGATGCTTTTATCGATCAGTTTGTATCAACTGGACCGAAGAGTTATGGTTACAGAATAAAATACGGTGAGCATACAAAAGTTATGTGCAAAATTAAAGGAATTACACTAAATTGCACAAACATAAATAAGGTAAATACAGAGGTAATGCGAGATATTGTTTAAAAAAATAACACATTGTCTATTAATCTAAGTAATACTCAAATTACTAGAAAACCATTATGGAGAATAGTTACACAACCTGTAACACAAACTTTTCGTATGGTGGTTACTAAACGTAAAAGAACTACAGACTTTGACACAGTTCCGTACGGGTATAAAAGGCAGAATTTCGAACAATCTGATTAAAATAAAACAAAATGGTGTTGCGAACGTTACCGCAACAAGAAGTCCTAAATTACAACGTAGATAATTTAAGTAATACCGAATCCTTACGTATTGCAAAACGATCAGCTACTGAAGATTTCATTTCTTACAACGCTAAATATCCTAGATGGGATAATAATGCCGAAGAAAAAGTAAAACGTTCAGCAACTGTAAATATATTTACAACTCCTAGTAAATCTATTAGGTTAGATCAAAGTAGCAAGGTTACTAAAAGAGCACCTAGCGAGAATTTAAATAAAAAAACTAAACTAACTAAATTTGAACCTTCAAATACTGAAGCATTTTTTCAACCGCAAAGATGTAAATCTAAAAAAATAAACTTTCAAAATTATTCTACAAAGACTAACAATTTTAAAATACATTGTGAATCAAAGAAGGTTAAAAAACCAATCAATTTTAAAATTGTAAAATACATTGTGAATCAAAGAAGGTTAAAAAACCAATCATCGAAAACAGTAATCAAGAAACCAAGTTTTCAAAATTAGAACCTTTATATATTGAAACCTTTTTTTCAACCTTTAAAACGTAAAGTTGATGATATAAGTGAAAGAAATCTATTTAAACGTCATAAAAAAGAAAAAGTATCTATAACCTCTAATTCTAAACGTTTACAAGGACACAAATTAAATTTAAGAAAAGCAAAATACAACGTTAAAAGTATACCTACAAATTGTTATTCAAATATCACCGAAAAACCAAAAGAATTAAATACATTTGAAAATAAAAATCATTTATCTACAGAAACAAATTTACCTATTTATAATGAAAAATGTGATTTAAAACACAATCGTAAAAGTGTTAATAAAAACGCACGATACACACCTTATCACAAACAACAACTAACTAGTCATAAAACAGAAAAAATAAAAAACAACATTGAAGACAAAATACGTGCAACTACACGTTTTTTATACGAAAACCAAAACACACATAAAAATGATTGGAAAGACGTGCGATACAAACCTTATACAAAAAAAAAAAAAAAAAAGAATGTTATTCTTTACAAACCCACAGAACAAGTCGATGCTGGGGAAACTGTGGAAATGAAAACTGATAATAATAATGATAGAAATAGTGATAATTTAAGTATTAACCCTTTCAGACCCGAATTATTTTGCTACTTATGCCGTTCTTCCTCTAATTCGAAACCGGTTTAGATTAGGTGGTCTGGGACACCTTCAGCTTGCTGGCTTGGATAGCCATGATCGTTAAGGCAACACGTAGTGCACTGGCCATGCACTCAGAGCCTGAGGTCGTGAGTTCAAGTCTCGGCAACCGCAGTCAAATGTGCCTGTGGTAAAGGACGGGGAGGGCCCACGTAAAATAATCGGTGTGATGGCACGCGTGGATGATGACGGGGTATCATTTGACTGCGGTTGCATGGATTTTGCTTCTTTTCTTAAAAAAAAAACACTACAATGTAAATTGTAAAAAATAAATAATTTTGTACAATTCAGAACATGTTTTTACATAGGTTTAATTGGTGACGAACAGTATAACAAGAATATAGCAGAAAAAACCGTTAAAAGTATTACAAGTACGCAAAAAATGCCTATGTCCATTATAATGGACACCGGGACTGAAAGGGTTAATACTAAAAAAGATCATAATATTAACAACGAAGATGTTTACGGTAATCATGATGATAATGATGAAACTTTTTCACCTACGGAAAACGTGAATCCGAATGTTGTAAGATTTAAATTTCCAAGTACTATGCAAGTAGCTGGGCCTTCGCGTTGCGGAAAGTCAACATTTGTAAAAAATTTACTAAAACATGCTAATTCTTTGTACGATAATCGAATAAAAAGAGCTCTTTGGTGTCATCCACGAGAGTATCCACCAAAGTTTGGTCGTGAATTTCATAATTGTACATTTAACATACGCACACATGAAGGGGTTCCAGATCTAGAAAACGTAAAAAACGGGGATTTGGTTATCTTAGATGAGCTTAGGTACGAAGCAGACAGTAATGACGTATCTAATTTTTTACAAAGGACTCACACCATAAACATTTTGGAGTTGTATACGTTTTACAAAACATTTTTCCTCAAGGTAAAAACTTTAGAACCATGTCCTTAAATTCAAATTACATTGTAGTGTTTAAAAATAACAGAGATAAAATGCAAATAGATAAATTATTTGAACAACTCGAACCCAGGAATTCAAAATTTCTTTTAGAAGCTTTTAATAAGGTTATTGATGTGCCACATGGATACTTAGTGATAGATTGCACTCAACATACTCCTGATAGATATCGATATAGAACTGGTGTTTTTCCCAATGAGCGCCTTGCTTGTTTTAGGCCAAAATAAATAAATACCATTTGAGTTAAATATTAACTTCATTTATAGAAACAATGTCCATGTATCAGGTTCCTAAACTGTCTTCTAAAGCTTATAAAAAAGTTTGTAAATTATCGTCACCCACAATAGCAAATCAGTGTGGTGCATTGTTTGTGTTAAGTAAAGCAAATTCTAAATCGCGTACAAAATTATTAAAGCATGCTAATTCTAAATTTTTAAAAGCAATTACTGAGTGTGTATTAAACGTTATTAAAGGGACTATTCCATTACCTATCAAAAGTATAAATTGTTTAAAAAAAACATAAAGCTAGTTGGAGACAATTAGTTAACAGAAAGACTTCGTTAAAGAAAAAGAAAAAAAAAAATAATACAAAAAGGGGGATTTTTATCTGCATTTATTATTCCTGTTTTAAGTGCTTTAGGTAGCGCTCTCGCATCAAAATTAATTCCGTCATCATGAAATACTACACTCGCAACCGGAAAGTGAAAAAAAATCCATGTTATAGACAAAACATTGTCTAGTTTAATAGAAGATATTAATAAAATAAAATAATTAAATCTATCACCCGAAGATAAATGGGGTCTACCTAGGCATAAATTAAGTAACTATTACGATATAATGACCAAATTACGCAAACCATATACTCACGCTGCAAAAGAAGAAGAAAAAATATTAGAATTCGAAAAACCGGAAATTAAACCTACACCACTAAAACCGATAAAAGGAAGCATTAAATTGGAAAAAAAAAGAAAATATATAGAAACGTCAAACAGCGAAGACTCTGATGAAGACATTAGATATAAACCTTATTCTTCCCGTGTTAAAAAACCAACAGCTAGTTACAGTTTACTTTCACATAAATGGCGAAAGGCCGTTTAACACGTAAAGAAACATCAATACTAGATAAATACTATTCAAATTTTGATCATTATGCTGGACTTGGAACTGTACAAAAGTTTTTTTTTTTTTTTTTTTTTAATTTTATTGAAATCGATCAGCAATAATGCTTTTACAGATGTGTGAGAATAACATAAAATACAGAACATTATAAAGTTGTTAAGGTTGGCTACATCAATGTAGCTCCTCGAACATAATTTGTTTCATAAAGGAGGAAGTAATATAATAGATCGCATATACAAGGTAAATGTGTAGGAGAACATTTTAAACATTTTGTGAAAAAATTAAAGGTCGGAGTCTTCTGAGCTTGAGGTCGAACTGAGCAGGATATCTTGAGGCAAGCGTTTACGAAGGCGTGTTGGCCGGCGTGTTCTGACGCCGAGATGGTATTTTACAGCTCCAGGAACCTCTTGTAGGCGTATGAAAAAGCGGCGTGCTGTTTGGCGTATGAACTGTGATATGGGGAGAAGGCCTAGTTCTTGATGTAGCTGTTGGTTGCGCACAAACCAGGGAGCATTAGTAGCGAGTCGTATCACTTTGTTTTGAATTACCTGTAATCGATGTAGGTGTGATTTACAAGTACCACCCCAAATAGGAGCAGCATAAGTGAGAATAGGGCGAATAAGGGAACGATAGAGTAATAAACTGGAATCAAGTCCAAGAGAACTGCGTCTATTGAGTAGTGGATAAAGTTGAGAAAGCCGGGCTGAAGCAAGGTTAACAGTACGATTGATATGCGGACGCCAGGTAAGGCTAGTGTCAAATAACACCCCAAGATACTTCACTGGAACATTAGAAGGTAACCAAGGAATACATGTGTTATGAATATACAAAGGTGGGGGTGTACGAATAATACGAAGAGAGAAAATTTTTGCCTCTGTTTTATTAGGGTTTAAAGAAAGGCGCCAGGTGGAACACCATTGTATAAGTGAGTTCAAGGATTCTTGTAAGGTAGCAATAGCAATATGAAGGTCATGATTGGAGTAATAAAGAACTGTGTCGTCAGCATATAAAGCCACTTCAGTATGTTCGAAGATTGGAAGATCCGAAGTATAAACGTTAAATAGAAGTGGAGCTAAGATGGAGCCCTGAGGGACACCAGCCTGAATGGATTTCAGTGAAGAAGAGGTGCCACCTATGCAGACCATAAACTTTCGATTTGAAAGATAACTAGAAATAATATTTAGTAAGTATTGTGGAAGACCTATACGAAACAGTTTCAGCATAAGTCCATCATGCCACACTTTATCAAAAGCCTGAGCGATATCCAAAAACACAGACGGTGTGTATTGTCGATTTTCAAAGCCATTAGCAATAGCTTGAGTGAATCGAAGCAGTTGGTGAGTAACAGAGTGATGTGGTCTAAAGCCAAATTGAAATGGAGGTATGACATTATTACTAAAGATAAATTTAGATAAACGACGATGAAGAACCTTCTCTAAAAGCTTTGAAAGAGTTGATAGTAAACTAATTGGACGGTAACTTGATGGTAAATGCTGAGGCTTATTGGGTTTGTGAAAGACAATAATTTGAGCAAGTTTCCAAGAGGTGGGAAAATGGCCAAGGCGTAATGCAGAGTTCATAATAGAAGAAAGGTAAGCTAGGGCCTTTTTCGTGAGTTTCTTTAATACAATGTTTGGTACCAAATCGTGTCCGGGAGATTTTTTATTCCGAAGGCGAGAAATAAAAAATGATAATTCTCTAGGACTGGTAAAAGATGGTCGAATAGGAACAGTGCATTGTGATTGGAATGCATCAAGTTCTTTCCGAAGAGATTGCGAAATAAGAACATCGAAATTAGGATGAGAAGTAAATGTTTGTTCGAAATGAGAGGCCAGAATATCACATTTATCAGAAGTAGACGTTACAACATTATTATTATAATGTAGACTAGGAACAACAGTAGGTTTCCGAAGAATACGTTTAGTCGTGTGCCATAACATGTGGTCATCTGATGAAATGCTGGCTAACTGTTGTTGAAAGGTTTGAAATCGATGTTGCTCTAGTTCAAGTTTTACACGACGTATCAGCTCATTTAATCTTCGGCGCATCCAAGGTCTCCTTTCTCGTTGCCAGCGACGTCGAATATAATTCTTCTCTTGGATGAGAGCAGAAATAAAGAGAGGTAGATGGTAAGTAAACGGATGGTTAGAAGAAACCGTGGACTGGCGAACACAGGAGCAGATGGTGTCCGTAAAATGGTGAACTGCTGCATCTAGATCTTCTTTAGTAATTATGTGATACGAAGTTGTTAGAGCCGAATCCAACCGTTCTTGAAAAACGTTCCACTGCACGAAGCCATTAATAAGTCTTGGTGGTGGAGGAACGAAAGCGAGAGAATGGGAGAAAGTAGCCATGACTGGACAGTGGTCAGAATCTAGTTCAGCTAAAGAAGTCATAAACATTGGCAAATTCAAGTTTCTAGAAATGCCAATATCAAGAATATCTGGAGATACTCTAGGATTATTTGAATAATAAGTGGGGTCAGGAGGAGCCAGAATATTGCAAAGAGAATTGCTGAGAAAGTGTTGAAGACGACGACCATTGGGGTTAGTATTTCTGCAGCCCCATGATATGTGTTTACTGTTCAGATCACCCAATAAAAGAGTGCGACCATGATTGGGAAAAAGTAACGAAAGAAAAGTGGTGTTTAGCTGATAGTTAGGGGGTTTATAGGCACTGATGAGAACAAGATCATTACCATCAGGAGAATTAATTTTGATACCAACAACTTCCAGGGCTGGTGAATCAGGGAGAAATATGGCACTATGTTTGATACAACGTCGCACAGCAATTGCAACACCCCCTGAGGCCGTTAAAGATGCCCTATCTCGCCTATAAACACAATAACCGGGAAGAGTAAATCTTTCACTGGGAAGAAAGTGTGTTTCCGTGATACAGGCGATATCAATGTTATGAAGTGTGAGGAAAGATATAAAAGAAGAAGGTTTACATTGGAGGCCATTAGCGTTCCAGTTGAGGAGAGTGATGCTATTAAGAGAACGATGATTAGGGCATTACCTTTAAAAACTAAAAACGGTAATGAAATTACTAAAGCATTTGCGGCTATATTTGAGCTATCTAAACGTATTCCAAAAATACTTCAAACGGATAAAGGAACAGAGTTTACAAATAAAATATTTCAAACCTTTTTTAAAATCAAAAGGCATTATTCATTACACCACTAATAATAATGTAAAAGCTAGTGTTGTAGAAAAATTTAATAGAACTTTAAAAACTAAAATGTGGCGTTACTTTACTCATAAAAATACATACACATACCTAAATGTGTTACCAAAATTAGTACAAGCTTATAACAATTCTTATCATAGATCAATAAAAATGACTCCAAATCAGGTAAATGCTTCAAACATATTACTAGTATACAATAATTTATACGAAAATCGACTTAAAAGAAATGTTCCTTTATCACCAATAAAATTTAAAGTTGGCGACCATGTTCGAATTTCTAAATTAAAGTTAATTTTTTATAAAGGTTATGAACACAATTGGACTGACGAAATATTTGTTATACATCAAATAATTAAATCCACACCTGTAGTTTATAAATTACGTGATTCATCTGGAGAAGAAATAAACGGCATCTTTTATACCGAAGAAATTAAAAAGGTTCGTCTTCCTACAGTGTATAAAATTGATAAAATCTTAGATACGCGAGGTAAAGGAAACAGTAAGGAAGTTCTCGTGAAGTGGAAAGGTTATCCTAAAAAATTTAATTCTTGGGTTAAACATTCAGAAATAACTACACCAGTATGATACGTACCGAACCATTTTCTATTACGTTAACAAGTAATGGATCTTCAAATATATTTGAAAACAACACTACTTCCCAATTTTGGAACATGTTACCACAACGTGTAGTTCTTTGAGGAAAGTGGGAAGTCGCGCTTACTAAAATTAGATATCCAGGTTCATTTTTAAACATCTCAAAAGGCGGTAATTTTATCAAAGGACGAATGCTTCATAAATCCGAATCAGATGTTCCTCAAGAAATAAACTTTCGATATGAATTGAGTGAAAAAACTATAACAGATAATGTTATGCTACTTTCAGTAATTAATGTTAAAATTAAAAAAGAAACTCAAATCGAAAAGTTTTTTTATACTATAAAGAAACCGGTTTTGTTCATATTAATACACGAGCAATAGAAAGAAAAGGATAGTAAAAAACGAGATGACGCGGATACATTGGAAACAGAAGTTCATAACCCCCATCTAACACAAATTTGAGATTAAACGAGGAGAGTAAAAAACAGAATAACGCGAAAGCATTGCAAACAGAAGTTCATAGTGCTACGCACAGCGAAAACGATTCGCTAACACCATCTAACGCAAATTCTAGATTAAATGATGAAACACATGATATTGAGGTTAAAGATCAAGCAGTTAAATCACATGCTAGAAGGGCCACAGCTGGTATTGGCGAAAATGTAATGCGTGAATTGTGTCTTTCTCCAGATTTAAGTAGACAATTAGGATATACACCTCAAACTGATGTCACCAAATATAAACGTGCTCCATTTCCGATGAATCCGTACGCATCCTTTCCATACGAAATGTTTATATACTGTAATATTATTGAACCTCAAATGGTAAGCGACACATTTACTCAAATTATTGAAAGCACAATAGTTGAAGTAGATGTTGATCATAAACATCTAGCAATGGAAAAATCATTTGTACCTTTAAACTTGGTACCTGTTCTTCAACATGATTTTCAAATTGTGCAAATTGATATAAGAACAGGTACAGGAGAATTATTACCATTTATGGACGGATTTTCCTCGGCTGTAGTATTATGGTTTAGACCTTATGGATCACCGTGAGCTTGTTAAATATTTTCTTAATCAATCCGGTCATGGCGACAATTTTATATTGTATAAAGGTAATCGTTTTCAAAGAGGACGTGGACTTTTTGGTGCCTTAGGTAGTTTATTTAGATATATGTCGCCATATTTTAAAAGTGCTGCAAAATCTGTTGGAAAGGAACTATTAAATGTAGGTGGAAACGTTCTATCCGATGTAATTTCGCAACAGCCGTTTAAGTCTTCACTTAACGAAAGGTTAAAAGAAGGTGGTACAAATTTAAAAAGAAAAGCCGATCAAGCTTTATATTCAATGCTCGGTTCAGGAATAAAAGCTCGTAAACAGCGTAAATTAACTCATTCCAAAAGAAAATGTATAAGACGTAACAAAAGATAAAGAAGAACTAAGACAGCCAAAAAGAAGAACAAACGTAAAAACAGCCCCAAAAGAAAAAAAGAAAAAAAAAAAAAAAAGCAGACGATTCGTGATATATTTTCATAATGTCTAAAGTTTATGTAAATTCGGCATTTAATTTTTTTGATGAACGTCCTATTCAGACTAGTGTAAATCGATACACGGTTATAGAATTAGAACCTCAAAATGTTATTTCTTTCAATTCACCCGTAGTTTTTCATTACAAAGGTAATGCCGATGCATATATCGATGCTTCCCAAATAGAACTTCATTTACGCTGTAAAATTATCAGTTCTGATAATAAAGAACTTAAAGAAACAGATAAAATTACTCTTGTTAATAATCCTTTAAATTCACTTTTTCAGCAAATAGAGGTAGTATTAAATAATGTAACTGTTACACCGCCGCAACCCGGATATCCTTACAAAACGTATATAGAACAACTATTAAATTATTCACCTGATTCACAAGATACATGGCTTGAGTCATCTCTTTGGAAAAAAGATACAGCAGGCGCTTTTGGAAGTTTTGATTCCAACGCAGGTATAAAATGGCGTTTTGAATACACCAAAGCAAGCAAAGAATTTGAATTAATGGGTCGATTATCGTGTTCGTTATTTTGTCAAGATAAATACATTCCCAATAATATAGACATGACAGTAAAATTAACACCATCTGTACCAGAATTTCATTTAATATCTGTTGGAGGACTCAAAGGAAAGACTATAATCACAAGTGCTACACTTAACGTAACATGCATTTATCCTTCCGCTTCCATGCTTTTAGCTCATCAAAATTTATTATCTACAGTTAATGGTAAAATAATATTAGATGAAGTTGATGTTCAACCTTTCAATATTCCTAAAGGAACAATCAGTAAAAAGTTTCATGATATACTAGTTGGTAAAGCACCACGTAGAAGTACAATTGGATTGTATCAGATACCGCTTACAGTGGTAATTTTTCAAAAAATCCATATACATTTCAACATGTAAATTTCAATGTTTTTCAACTTTTTGGTAAATGAGCAACCATTTCCTGCGCATCCGCTAACACCCGATTTTTCAAATAACCAGTATATAAAATGCTTTAACACCATTGCTAAAGCTTTAGATTTAAATCCTGAAGATAAGGGTCATACTATATCCAGAAATGATTATCCGAACGGATACACATTTCTTATGTTTGACTTAACACCAGATAAAAGCGCTAGCGAAACCCACATTTCAGGTTTACATCACGGTAATGTTTCCATAAACATAAGTTTTACTACGGCTTTAGAAGAAGCAATGTGCATGATTGTTTTATCTGAATATCAACGCATTTTAGAATTTGACGCCAACAGATCAACGTATGTAACATGAATACCGAGCAAATTCGAAAATATTAATCAAATAATTGTTATACCAAACCATATTTCTTAGGTGTGTTTGCATGTGATCAGTTACCTAAAGTGTCCATAAACGCTTTCCAATTGTAATAGTAGCAAATACGGATTCTATCAGTAAACCCGGTAAGCATTGGGTCTGTATTTTTATTTCTAAATGTGGTAATGGTGAATATTTCGATAGTTTCGGAGTGTACCCACTTTCGCATTATTTTACACGATTTTTTAACAGCAATTCCGGTAGTAATTGGACTTTTAATAAACGTAGATTGCAAAGTTCAGTTAGTTCCGTATGTGGACAATACACAACTGCGTACGTTACACATAGATGTAATTCATCCGTTTATAATTTTTACTCCAAATTTAGAATATCTGATTACACTTACAATTATAATCTTATTTTTAAAACTTACAAAGATGTATGCTTTCTTAAAAAATGTAAAAACGTATCAGTTCCTCAACAAATATGTACGTCATTAATATAAGGTAAGTATATTGCTACTTTAAACCTCAGTTTATGTTTGGAAACAGATTCATTAACATGTCTACGGGAACTGGATTTATTTATTTTAATTTTTTTATAAACAATCAATCCGAATACATAATTAAGGAATTATCTATAAGCACTTTAGATCGTGAATTGCAGACTTGGATCCTTAAACCGCCTTTTGATCAACGTTTATTATCCGACAAGATTAACTCGATTAATACTACCATTAGTTCAAAAACTCATGGATTAAAATGGACTGACGGAAATGTTGAGTACGAAGAACTTTCTTCTATACTCAACCAAAACGCAAATCTTTTCACCGTTATTTTTACCAAAGGAGAACGAAGAGCAGAACATCTTTGCAAAATTACGAACAGAACCGTAACTGGCATAAAAGAATTAGGGTTTAATGACGAATCATTAATGACATTTCATTCATCATCTTGCATATACCCCTGTCACAGAATACAAACTCTTAATTGTGCTCAAAGAAACGTGTTAAATCTTGCCGAATGGTACGCTCATACGGTAAATAAAAGAAACGCTTATTCGTGTGATCCAAAACCAAACGATTCCCGTCTGCCTCACGAACTAAAGCATGAATCATCACTAAATTGCGCTCTTTACGATACTTTTATCAATCATTTGTTTTAGAACGCACCTTGAAGCTACTTATACAAGCAACACCACGATATCATCACAGTGCAACTCTTCTCTTCATCGTGTCCACTTCGTTAATAAGGTACGTATATCAAGTGTACATTACTAGTCAGATTGGCCGAGTGGTTTAAGGCTAAGATCTAATTCTGTAAAATGAGCGCGGGTTCAAATCCCGCATCTGAAAAATTTTTTTTCTTCTGTTTTTAGCATGAGTGAACCAGAATCAAAAAAAATAAAATAAACTGAAGACGGAAAACAACCTCCATCTTTAATTGGTATCAGAAGCAATGTGTACTTTTTGGATCGCACGCAAAGAAAGTTTCTCTGTGTAGGATTTTCTTGTCAATTTCCTTCCGAATTGTGCATTACTATTGCAAAATGTGTTGAAGATCATGGTATTGTTCTTAACAACTTGTCCGATTGGAAAAATATAATTACATGCATTACCCTGATTGATAAAAATCCTAAAAAGGAAGCAACTAAATGAAATTTAAATGTAAACGAAGAATTAAAAGTAGATGTTAAACACGTATTTGGCACTCCTAATTTAATAATAAAACAATACCAAGGTGACGACTCGATTACTATATCATTAGTGGAAGAAGAATGGAAAAATTTAATTAAACTCCATCCAATTATCAAAGATATTTTTTATCAACCCCAAAAAGAAGTCGTTGAAGTTAATAATTTAATTATTGCTTATAACAAATATTTACATAACGTAAAAAGTGATGAAGAAGCCATGACGTATTCTCAATATAGAGAATATATCCTTATGTGTCACTCCTAAAGGTTTTCATGAAATTCGTTTCTTTTTGCACAGTCAGTTGGCAACACGATCACGCGTTAAACATGTGATAACATCATGCTTGTTGCTCAATATACAGATATAAAAAAGCGTACATCATCATGCGCACAAAACATGCTAATCTTGTATCTATTGCATCAGCTAAAATGAAACTGGGCTTAGCACATGATCAAGCGCACAAAACATGTCAATGACGTATTTATTATATAAGCTACACGTGAAACAAACATGCGTCTCGAACACCAGATAATGAGTATAAATGTTGCACATATCGCTTGCTTCAATCACAGTGCTTCTTCTACTTCATCTTGGGTTTCACAGCAAACATAAAAATGGCTAGCAACAATATCAGCAACAGCCTCGCAGAGTTGGAATCGTTTGTCAACGTCATCGGCAGTGGCAGCTCATTCTCAGGTGCAAAACCTATATCGGCAAATGAACTCGTCGAAGGTAAGCCCTACCTCATTCAGAATATTTGTGCAGTAAAAACAAAATGGGGTAGAAAGGTTGTAGCCACAATAGACGGTAGAGAATTAATGCTACCTCAACGCTTTGAAAAATTGACTGCGACAGAATTATGACTAATGAATATTGAAAAATTTTACCTAATATACAACGGGGAAGAACAGCTTGCAAACAATAAAACAAGACATTTATACAGCTTTGAAAGAGCAAAAGAGTAAAAAGAAGCACAAAATAAAGTAGTAGTAGTTATGCCATGACTAATCTATATATATATGTATGTATATATATTTTTTTTATCAAATTACAACTAAGCAAAGGCTTATCTAGTAATATTTTCTTCTTAAGTAGGTTCACGTGTACAGGCGAGTCTTCCATTGAAGGCCCCCATAGTTTACACATAGTTCTTGCGGTCTCACATTAAGTCATCTGGCTTTATTCTTTTCAGTCTTCGAACTTCACAGTTACTAAGAACTTTCAACATCTCTTTGTTTTCATGGTGCTGCACTTTTAAATGATGTTTCGTTGCAGTCTTTTTTATTTCTTCTCTAACCGTGTCGATCTTGAGATCTCTATGTATGTCATCATTTCGTACATACCATGGTGCATTAACCATTGTTCTTAAAACTTTATTTTGAAAAGTCTGTATGTGTTTTATGTTGGTCGACTTAGCGCAGCCCCAAAGCTGTATCCAATAGGTCCAGACTGAATTTAACACCTGCTTGTATATTAATAACTTATTGTATATGTCAAGTTCGGAATTTCTCCCAATGAGCCAATAAAGTTTCTTATATTTGATATTTAACTATTTTCTTTTAGTTTCTATATACTTTCTCCAATTCAATTTTGAGTCTAGTGTCATTCCTAGATACTTCACTGTTTGTGCTTGGGGAATAGTTTAGTTATTTATTTTTATTGGTAGTATCTGAGTTTTCTTATTTGTAAAGTTAATATGTACGGATTTAGATTCATTTAATTTTATACGCCACTCGTTAACCTTATTGACAGCTTTCTGTAATTTCTGTGTAGATTCCTCTACTGTATGTCCAACGGCTATAATTCCTGTATCATCAGCGAAGGTGGCCATAGTTGTATTATCTTGGTATGGAATATCCCTAGTAAATATAAGGTATAATACTGGCCCTAAGACGCTTCCTTGGGGTACTCCAGCTGCTATATTCTTTAATCCAGAGTATTCATTTCCATATTTAACTCGGAAATATCTCCCTTCAATATACGATAATAATATTTGATAATAGTGGTCAAGTAGATCTCGTTGGAGCTTAAAAATTAAGCCTTTGTGCCAGACTTTATCAAACGCTTTGGCCACGTCTAGGAATACTCCAGAATATATTTTCTTTTCCTCTAACGTTCTTTCTATGACGTCGACTATACGATGTATTTGATCAATTGTTGAATGTTTATTTCTAAATCCAAACTGATGTTCTGGTATTAATTTACTTTCCTCTATTATAGGTTTTAATTGCTTTAACAATAATTTTTCAAATAGTTTAGCTAATTGGGATAGGAATGAAATCGGTCTGTATGATTCCTTTTCATTAGGATTTTTTCCAGGTTTAAGGATCATGAGTACTTCTGCTACCTTCCATTGACTTGGGATATGTTTAAGTCTTAATGCAGTATTTATCATATGTAATAGCTTGATAAGAGCTTTTTGTAGCAATTCTTTAAAAATGTGTCCGGTGATTAAATCATATCCTGGCGGTTCTTTTTTTTTTTTTTTTTTTTTTTTTTTTTTTTTTTTTTTTTTTTTTTTTTTGCATTTATATTCTGGTGGATTTCACGTTTTAATTCTTTGAGCGTTACACGCCTAAGTTCTTTGCCTTCCCTTTTCTTACCATGTTTAATGTCCTATTCAGATGTTTGTCCAGATAAAGGTTGAAAAATCTCTTCTAGATAGTTGGCAAATAGGTCTGCTTTATCCTTATCACTCCTTGCCCATGCTCCATCTCCTTTTTTATTGGTGGAATTTGATTTATAGGTCTTTTGATACTGCTTGTTGCTTTCCATAAAGAGTAATCAGTATCTTTGTCTGCTGTTAGTCCTTTCATATAGATAGTAAATGATTTGTTTTTGATACTACTGATCAATTCTTTAACTTATTACAGATTTGATTTAATCGCTTTTTATCTTCTGGTGCCCGTGACCTCTGCCACTTTTTACGCAGTTTTCGTTTTTCACTAATTAACTCCCTCACTTCCATTGGATAGGAGATATCATTTACATTATTCCTACTTTTTTCTGGAGTATGGTTCCATGCTGCTTATTGAATATTAATAACAAAGAGATCTATCTCTGCTTCCAGCTGTTGCGGTGTTTTTAGAGGAACATTAAGTTCAATAGTGCTCTGTAATTCTTTTATATATATAGCACCACAAATCTTTCTTTTATCAGTGTCAAAGATTTTCTGTCCACATACGCTGTGTAAACATAATTGCTGGGAGTGCCAATGCATAAAGTGTTACCATGGTCCCGCACAGTGTATTGGTCCCGAGAGTTACAACGAAGAAGCTGTATTAAGAAAACGTCCACGCTATTCAAATGACGTCATTATTGCTGATAATAACAACAACCATACATCGAATGTAACCAGTCATTCTACAACAGGCAATTACAGCGTTTACACAATGGATCTTTTCTCGGAACCCATCAACGCTGGACATAAAGTTTGGACTCAACTCATATTTAATACCACCACGCTAGTCAACACCGATGGTAAGTGGATAGACGAGTGCTTCAAACTTCTCTCCACCAAAATACAAGTCCACAGTGCAACAGAAAAGACAATCATTATAAAACTCAAATCACCATCTTCTTGTTTAGTTAATGCTGACGTTCTCCACATCAGCTTTAAAAGTTTTTAATAAACGCAAATTTAAAAGATTCTGCAATGTTAATAATCACTGTTGGTGAGGCCAAAGTTCCCAGTCTTGACCAATGCATCTCCGAGCGCGGGTGCTGTAACGTTCTTCATTGGGAAAATAATGGACAGAGTGGGTTCGTGGGGCGCTCTGTATGTGCCGAAATTTCAAGAAGATGTAAGTAAAAACTTTTTTCATCTCACGTTTAACTGCATCACCAAAAATTTGTCTAAAAAACTTCACTCGCTTATGTTTGACGATATTGATAGCGAAAGCGAGACTGAATTCGAATTCAACACTAACACCAGCATCGATGAAGCAAACCAAACTAATAATACTCAAGACGCTTCCAGCAGCAACACTATCAGCTCTGCTACCGACAGTACCAGTATCAAGGAAGACATCGATGATGACATTGAAAAGGATAAAGAAGTGGTCACTTTTATAAAAATTATCATATATAAATCAAACTAACAAGAAAATGTAATTAAAACAACTCTTTTAATGAAATTACTAACTCATTTTTAACGTACATAATATCTTATCAGTAAACATTTGTTAACATGGGTGCTCTATGTTCATTTTTTAAAAAAGTATTCTTTGTAATACAAATTATATGTCATTAACATACTTTGTTTAATTCAATTACTAATAAGAATATGTAAGTTAATTTTAAAAATACATATTATTGTATGTTACTCTGCAATTTTTCCATTGTATTGGTTATAATGTAAAAAACAATAAAAATAAAAAAATGTGCCCTTGGCGGGCCGGACGGATTCGTCCGATCCTGGCGCCAAAACAAAAAAGGCACAAAAGTTTAGAGGCCAAGGTCGACATTGACGTCAAAAGGTTCAAGGTAAACTTTTGACGTCATTGTCGACCTTGAACTTAAACACCTCTAAACTTTTGACCTTTCATTGGCGCCAGCGTGGACTTCAACCGTCTAGCCGCTGAGGGGTACATACTACTGTTAGCCATAATTAGCCCATAGAAGTTAGCCCTTCATCCTGAATCTGCTGAGTATGTGCCAGCGCTTTGGACATACAAGTGAGTTTTGTAACGGGCCAGTTACATGCCCTAATTGTGGCGACGTCTACCACGATGGTGCGTGTACTGCAGCTCCGTCATGTGTAAACTGCAAAGGGGAACGCACATCTAATTACGAGATTGCCCCCGTTTTGTAGAGAAAAGAGCGATCAAAGAGATACGGGTTTGAGAGAAAGTGCCTTTCTCAGAAGCCGGAAGCTCTTGCCTATACGCCAACCTTCTGCTCCGTGGTCAGGTACCTATAGCTCAGTTGCGCTAAACCGGTACCGAGACGAGAGATCGCAATACAGACCAGCGACATAAATGAGGCAAGAATATCAGAAAAGACACTCGTAGCCCGTAGCTCTGTTCCGCAACCTTCTATTTCAACACGCACATCTGTGTTACCGTTTACAAAGTCCGTAGGTGAAAAGAACACAAACGTTACATCACCAACAAAAGCATCAAGCTAGCAAGTCTGTAAGATATGATGCCTCACTGATAAAGTTAAAAAAGAGTCGTACGACTTCCTAAAATAAAGTAGTAAGTCCGATTCCAGTACATCTAAAGGATATAAGAGTTCACGAACATCTCGAAGATCCTCTTGAAGGGATTCTTCCGGGGTGGACTCGGACCGGCGTCTTTCTTCTTCGCTGGTGCCCATTAGCAACCGGTTCGAGGCACTGTAACCCAAGTCCGCTATAGGAAGACGAACGTCCTCGGTAGAAGAGATGGAGCTAGGGGATCCTGACACACTGAGAGAACCCGAGGGAAAAAGAGGCAGCATAAAGCTTCAGAAAAGAGTGCGAGCCCAAGACATCAGAAAAGGGCTAAATTGAATCGACCACTGCCTACTTCAAGGAAATGCAGCGTTACCTTAGAGTACTTATCCCATACAGCCATTAGTATGGCTATCCTACATGGAACATATGTCGTATTAGAACACAAGAGCAGAACTTGAGCTTTTGCTCGATAAGAACAAACCGTTGGCCGCACGTTTGCAAGAGACTAAGCTGCGTCCATAAGACGCTTTCCAACTAAGGCGATACACCCCAGCACGGTGTGCTTACAATGAGCCCGACTCAGTGAATGACTTGGTGCAGCATCTCACCGAGAGAATTCTTTCTGCTGTTGAGCAATCCATCCCGCTGTCTATTTCCCACCCCCGTAGATTTCCTGCCCCTTGGTGGTCGGATGTCGGAATGCATTCGTGCTCGAAGACGTACTCTTTGTTCTTTTCAACACCACCCTACATTGGATAACCTAATCCAATACTAGAAAATGTGCGCCAGATCCGCACAAGTCATTAAGGACAGCAAAAAGACATACTGGAGCAAATTTGTAGCTTCATTTAACCAAAATACATCTTTCTCGGTTGTGCGGGATAAGTTAAGGCGCGTAGCCGGTAAATCGACCCACATACCAATTGCGGGATGAAAACGGCTAGAGAAGCTGTTGCTGTTCCATTTGATGGCCAACATCTTTGGCAGTGCGTTCACTCAAGTGTAGAATGTCAAGGCTTTGCGTATCGTTCTACAAACGTTGCAAATTACAATCGCCTTTTCACCATAGCGGAGTTAGAACATTCTATTACACTTTCGCGACACCCGGACCAGACGGTATTCACACAAAAATGCTACAACAGATCTCTGCTGAAGGAAAGGCATTCCTTCTCGAGGTCTATAATCATTTTTGGGTTGACAGCATAGTGCCAGGGTGCTGCCGGAAGACCACCGTTGTACACATTTTGAAAGTTGGAAAGCATCATCTTCCCTCCAGCCACCGTCCTGCTTCTCTCACCACTTGCATTTGCAAAAGGTGATGAAACGCATGCTCAATGGACGGTTGGTATGGTGATTAGAAACTTGCACTCCACTGATTAATAGATAGTGTGGTTTTCGAGGCATCGTTCAACTGTAGATAATATTGTGTCGATATCGACACAGATTATGAACGGATTTATGAAGAACTGAAACCGTTGGCACATTCTTGAGAAGGCTTATGACACATGTTGGCGAGCATGGATTCTGCGTTCCCTCTATACCTGGAACATACGTGGACACCTACCAATGTTCATTCAGGAGTTTATGAAGGACCCTCTCATTCTGAGTAAGGGTAGGCTCGGTTTTTTCTAATCCTTTTGTTCAGGAGAATGTAATACTTCAGGGTTAGGTATTAAGTGTCACGCTGCTTGGTACAGCAATTAAATCCATCTCGAAATGTGTTCCACCTGGAGTTTCGTCATTCCTATTTTTGGACGACTTCACCGTTTATTGCACTTGTCAGCGCACGGCGTTCTTACAACGACGACTGCAGCAATGTTTTGACAACCTTGGAGATAGGAGCTTAAAAGGGGGCTTCTGTTTCTCAACTGAGAAGTCAGTCTCCGTTAATTTCTGGCGCCGTAGGAGATAATCTCCACCTCCGCTCCGTTTCGGTCCAGATTTACTTCCCTTCGCAGATGAGACGCGGTTATTCTTGGATAGGAAGCTTAGTTGGTCATGGATATAGAGCAGCTAAGAGCACAATATGACCGTTCCCTGAATATCTTGTGGGTACTAAATGGCAAAACGTGGGGAGCGGATCGGAGAATTTTACTGCAAATTTATCGCGCACTGGTCTGATCGAAACTAGACTATGGGTGTATCATTTATTCGTCAGCACGATCATCTGTGTTGAATAGGGGCATACTCATGGCAATGGAAGTTTTTCCAACAAGCCCAGTTGAGAGCCTTTACACCGAATCGGCAGAACCTCCTCTGCAGTATGGGCGTGAGATTTTCTTATCAAATTATGGTTGTGCGCTTAGGTGAATGCCTAAGCTCCCAACGTTCGCTTCATTTTTCACCACCACGCTAAGAGAATTATATAGGAGAAGCATCCTTCGCTCTAAGCCAGGTTTTCGCTTCCAGGAGCTCCTAAGGAAGCTTGCAATCGAAACGCCTAAATGTTTCCCAAGGGCGAGAAACACTACCCCACCTTGGTTACCTGGCAAGCCTCGTGTAGACCTTGGGATGACCGTACACCAGAAGCCCACGATGCCTATGTCTAATATCCGCACTTGTTTTTTAGAATTTCTGTCAGGCTACACTGACCGGTGTTTTATTTACACCGATGGATGAAACAGCACCAGCGATGTTGGATGTCCTTAAGTTTATGGAACCGAATCACATAAATTCGGTTTTCATAATAGCACTTCCATTTATACTGCAGAGCTGTATGCAATAAACCGAACCGTTTTATATGTGCACGGCCGTAAATTAGGTGGCTGCTGATTTTGAGTGATTCTCTTAGTGCACTTCAGAGCCTTCGTGAACTGTACAATAAAATTCTCAGCCTATTCTACAACGTATCCAGGATGCCCTCCATGTTTTACACGGTTCTAGTATTAACGTGGGGTGTGCATGTCACGTAGGTTTGCCTGGGAATGAAGTGGCAGATTTGGTAGCAAAGGTGGCAACCATAGAACCCAGTATTACCATCTCTCGTATTACTTCGGAAGACTTTAGGCTTGAAATGCGGAGAGTGGTGCTGTGAGTTGGCATGGAGAGTGGTCAGTTCTCCGTGATAATAAGCTTAGAGAAGTGAAAGGACTTCCGATAAATTGGGTAACTTCCTCTCGAATATCTCGTCCGGAGGAGATGATTTTGGCTCGGTTGGGAATTGGCCACTGCAATTTTTGTCATGGTTACCTCTTTAAAAGGGATCCTGCTGCTCTTTCTCCGCGCTGTGCAACAACCTTATATCGGTCCGTCACATGCTGCTAGTGTGTATCACTAGCGCACCTTCGAGACTCTATGCAACTGCCTGTCAGACTTGCAGATGTCTTGGTGGACGATAAGGAAGCAAGGGCTTTTAAGCTTTTAGTAGAGATATACATGAATTTGAAAATTTAAAACTTTAGATTTTTTTTATACTCGTTTGATATCTTTGTAACTTCGTTTTAATTCTAGCTTTTGCCTCTTCGTGTTGTATATTTAAGTATATTCATTTTTGTTTTTTACTAGTAACTTTATTTTATATTAAAGTTGGTATCTGATTTTTACCAAGAACTGTTTTTAAGGGCGTTGTTGACCAAGTAGTTGAATGTCCTCAAACCTACATCTCCTCGTTTGCTAAGAATACCAAATGATACTAACTGCTACTGTAGTAACACGCTGCACGGAGTGAGTTTATTCCCTGGACAATAAAGATACTGGAAGTAAAGTCTGACCTTTTCGGTTGTTTACACTGTTATTGTCTATTATCACGGACTACACACTCTAGTTCAACTGTCTTTCACCTCACGTCTGCACTGAGAGGCAGAACACGCCACTGTCCTATCTTGCGCCTTGGAGTTCCGCAACTCTTAACGCACGTAGGTTTATCTACTTACGCCGATGCCGGTTGAAGTGGGCCATCTGGTATATATCCGTTCTATCTCGCATTGTGCAGAAGAGGAATAAACAATGGCTTGTACCACTTGTGGTCTAATACTAATTCGTTTACTACAATTTTTATTAGTGAACACCTGCATTCCTGTAAGAGCGCCAATAGCCTCCTTGAATTGCTATTAACAGTCGCGGCGCTGCTTTCGAATAATAATACTGCATTTTATAAAGTTGATTTTAGCCTGAGCATTAACAAGTCATGCACAAATTGTATTACTCGGCTTTACAGGAATGAATTCCCTCGTGAAGCCCAAGTGGCGACCCATACATTAATATATAGCTAAGCCAACACGAACACTACCATAAATAAATACAAAGTTGACATGTGCACTCACATGGCTTTCTCTACTCTCCCTTGCACAAACTATTCTTATTCTTCTATTCACTTCATGTTAATTGAGACAAATGTTTGTAGCAATGCTTTTATTACGTATTTCTGTATAGGTACAATGGGAATAGGAAAATACTGTCAACATAAGTGAAGGTCATATCTTTCACCAGCTGTCGCTACGTGACGGCTTTAAACTTCCGTTCTCTTTACATGTCCAGACGAATACGAGTAACGACGAGCAAAGTATTTTTTAAATTCGTATTAGAACAAGGAAATGCTTATTTCCACACAAAAGAAAATCTGATGTGTTGCACTCACATGACTTTCTCTACTCTTGTACTAATCATTCTTACAAACTCTTATTCCTATATCTTCTTCGTGTTAGTTGAGGTAAACATTTGTACAAGTTATCTTACTGTTTATTTCCTTGTAGGTACAAGGGGGATATTAGAATACAGTAGACTTTGTGCGATAGTCAAATCTTTTAAAGCTTTGAGATCCCGCTCTCTTTGCACATATAAAAAATGAAAAATTATGTTCCATTTTACGAAAGTTTTAACTCTCTTTACGAGAGTTTTCCGAAACTCACACAAATAAGGAAAATCTACGAAATGGTTTTGTGCGTGTGTGTGTGTGTGTGTGTGTGTGTGTGTGTGTGTGTGTGTGTGTGTGTGTGTGTGTGTGTGTGTGTGTGTCTGTGTGTGTGTCAGTCTGTGTGTCTGTGTTTGTCAGTCTGTGGACAGCATAACTCAAAAACGAAGTCGGTTAAAAATCGCAGATGGTATTTAAGTTTAATGTCTTTCAAGGATGTGACACGAAGGTTGTGAAGATAATAGCCCCACCCTAAACTACCCTTTATATGCAAAAATGTTTCGATAATGTTGATTTTCTTGAAAATAGCGCTAACGATTTTGATTAAAATGTCATATGTTTAATATATTTGTATGAGAAATGAAATAGATATTATAAATTTTCTGGCTATATCGTATGTAGTCCTCTTTATTCTGAATTATTTTTTAGTAACTTGTAAAGCGTAAGAGATAGGCAAAATCTTACTGTACAAAAAATGTAGATCTGCTAAAACACACAATTTATGTCTAAATAAACTTTTTTGTGGAGTGAACCATTTCGGAGATATTCCTTGCTATTTGTATAAGTTTTGGAGAACTTATACTTCTGTCAAATGGAACATCGCTGTTCATTTTTAAATGTTAGGCGTGCAAGGAGTTCAGAGTTTGAAAGCTTTAAAATATTTGACTGTCGCACAAAGTCTACTCTATACCCACATTCCCATTGCACGTGCATGAAAACGAGCAATAAGATAATTTGTACAAATGTTTATCTCAACTAACACGAAGAAGATATAGGATTATGAGTTTGTAAGAATGGTTAGTACAAGAGTAGAGAAAGTCATGTTAGTGCAGCACATCAGAATTTTATTTGAGATATGCTGTCATGCACACGCAGTCGTGAACGTTTTTCTAAAAATGATTTTTATGGCTACAGAGGGTCTCAAAACGTGCAATTCCAGTTAAATCTCTGTGTGGAATAATATGTGCGCGGTAGAGAAAGTGGCGGCGCCGTGGCCGAGTGGTTAGCGCGCTCGCCTACCACCTAGGCGGCCCGGGTTCGATCCCAGGGACCCGCATGTGGTATTCATGGTGGACGAAACGGCGTCAGGGCGGGTTTCCGCCGGGTGCTCCGGTTTTCCCCGCCATCTCATTCCACCAGTGCTCCATCTTCATTCCATGTATCATCAGTGTCACCGCCTTCGGTGCCGTAGTAGTAAAAGCGGGCGTTAAACACTACAACACCAACGGTAGAGAAAGTGAAAAGCGAGTATGTCATTAGGCGACGAGACACAATATAGCTCACAACTCATCACAGTTAGAGACTAGATCATCACTATAAAGGACGCTTATGTTGTATCAACTCCACCAGCAGCAAGAGTCCATCTGTTATACAGTCCTCTCAAGAGATTCTTGGACTCAAGTAAAGAACTTACTTTCTGAACAGGCCTCGTAATATAGCGATTCACAAAATTTGCAGACACTCGTACAGAGTGAAACTCAGGAATGGCATCAGAATTATTATTAGTTAATCCTTATTTTACACTGTCTTGCTTTATTGGGAAATTTGTAACACACTTTTAAAATGGGTAGAGTGAGTGGAATTTAAGCGCCCGTCTACAACAAAGTCCCTTGGACCCAACTTTTAGAAAAAAGGCCTTCAGGAAACTAAGCTGAGTCGCAGATTTAGCTTCATTAACTTGAACTGACTATAGCATATCGGTTATAGTTGTGGCAAAAATAGTGCAAATAATGGCGATGTTATACACCAATTGTCTTAAATTTGAGGTTATTCCTCTGGCGTCGACTGACACGATCAAACGATGGTAAGTTTTTAAAATCCCACTTTTAACAATAAACTATTCTTACTTTCTCTACTACATATAGTAAGTAGGGGAAGTATTGTACTCCAACCAAAAATTAGATGTCAAGATATCACTGGAAATATGTTTTGAGGCCCCTTGAAACAAAAAAACACATTTTTAGAAAAAGGTCCGTGTGAGTGAGTGAGGGAGGGAGCGAGAGAGAGAGAGAGAGTGTGTGTGTGTGTGTGTGTGTGTGTGTGTGTGTGTGTGTGTGTGTGTGTGTGTGGACAGCATAACACAAAAACGAAAAGTTGGTTAAAAACCAAAGTTGCTATTTAAGTTTAATATGCTTCAAGGATGCGACACGAAGATTTTGAAGAAAAGTCTTCCTCCTAAACTGCTTTTAATATGGAAATTATTTCGAAAATTTTGATTTTATCGAAAATGTCTCTAACGATTTCAATTAAAATGTTTTATATACGTTTAAGGCAAATGAAGTGTATATTTTGAATTTTCAGGCTATAGCTTATGTAGTCCTGTTCACTCTTGATGTCTTTTGCATAACTGGTAAACCGTTAGAGGTAGACCAAATCTTACTATACAAAACATGTACATCTTGCTAAAACACGCAATTTATGCCCAAATGCATTTTTTGTAGAGTGAACCATTTCGGAGATATTCCTTATTTGTGTTAGTTTTACAATATTTACACTTTCTACAAATGGAAGATCGTTGTTCATTTTCGTATATCTTAGCCGGAATTTCAAGCCTTTAAAAGATTTGACTATCGTTCAAAGCATACTGTATTGCCATATTCCCCTTGTACCTACAAGAAAATGACCAATAAGATAATTTCTGCAAATGTTTATCTCGACTAACATGAAGATAAAGGAATAAGAGTTTGTAAGAATAGTTGGTATAAGAGTAGAGAAAGTCATGTGAGTGCAACACATCTGAGTGGCAGAAGTTCCCCCCCCCCCCCCCCCACTCCATGAGGAGTAGCTGATATATATATTTGGTATATATTAATTCCTATAGATAATCATTTAAGCAGTTATCTTTCGCTGGAGTTTCTACCTCTATAGCATTAAGTTCTATTCTGGTGCGCGCTAGATTTAACCGCCTTGAACTGAATAAAAGACACATATTGAAAGAGTGGTATAGCATGTTGTGGGTTTAGGCGTCCTAATTATTCACCATAAAGTCTTAAAAAGGTGTACTGCTTTGAATTCGGAAGCAAAGGCGAACACCAGCTGATATGCAGGATACCGCGTTGAATGATTACTTGATTAACTTCTATTTTGGAAACACTACATTTGCAGAGAGAGAGATAGACATAAAGGAAGGAAAGAGAGAAGGAAGGAGAAAAAGAAGGAGAGAAGGAAGGAGAGAGGGACGGAGAGAACGAAAGAGAGAAGGAAAGAGGAAGGGAGAGAAGGAAGGAGAGAAGGAAAGAGGAGAGAAGGAAGGAGAAAAAGGAGAGAAGGAAGAGGAGAAAGACGGAGAAAAAGGAGAGAGGGAAGGAGAGAGGGAAGAAGAGAGGGAAGGTGAGAGGGAAGGAGAGAGGGAAGGAGAGAAGGAAAGAGAAAGGGAGAGAAGGAAGGAGAGAAGGAAGGAGAGAAAGAAGGACAGAAGGAAGGAGAGAAGGAAGGAGAGATGGAAGGAGAGAAGGAAGGAGAGAGGGAAGGAGAGAAGGAAAGAGAGAAGGAAAGAGGAAGGGAGAGAAGGAAGGAGAGAAGGAAAGAGGAGAGAAGGAAGGAGAGAAAGAATGACATAAGGAAGTACAGAAGCAAGGAGAGAAGGAAAGAGAAGGAAAGAGAGAGGGCAGAACGAAGGAGAGAAGGAAAGAGAGAGGGAGAGAAGGAAGGAGAGAAAGAAAGACAGAAGGAAGGAGAGAAAGAAGGAGAAAAGGAAGGAGAGAAGGAAGGAGAGAAGTAAGGAGAGGAGGGAGAGAAGGAAGGAGTGAGAGAGAAAGAGCTAAAGAGAGAGAATGGCAGGGAGGGATAAAGAGAGAAAAGGAGAGAGAGAAATAGAGATGGAGAGAGAGAAGAAGAAAAAGAGACAGAAAGCGAAAGGAAGAGAGAAAGAAAGGAAACGACATTAACTCCCAACGGATTAAACCGAGCAGACATGAACAGAGCAGAGAGATAAACAGCAGATTCTGCTAATATTTTATATTTAAATAGCCCAGAATGATCTCGGCATGAAAACGTTCCTTCGCTCGCATCTTGCCTGTCTTCAGCGTAACAAAGCGTAGCACAGCAGTGTTGCCCTTGGTGCGACATTTGGCCTGATCTCTGCGGGTGAAAGAAATCTTATCTTTTCTCGCCCTCTCCAAACAGTAAGCCAACACGTGCAAAGCATTTCTGTCGTTATGATTCCAAGAGACGCCGTGAAAACGTCCCATAAATATTAGACATTACAGAGCGTGTATCTCAAGAAACAAAACAAAACAACAGAAGTGAAAATAAACTGACTATCGCAGCCTGAAAAGCCTGTAGTAACCTGTAGGAAGTAATGAGAAAGCATTAACCATTTCCGAGGGATTAATACTTTCTATACTGCATAACTGTAATAAATAGAGGAAGTATTGCACTTAATTAAAAAATTCGATACAAGATTTCATTGTAAATGCACGATTGAAGGTGTCCTAAGTGAAACATTTTAGAAAAGGATCCTGTGTGTATGCATGTAATGTAATATATTTTTAAGGTTCTTTATTACGGTATGCCCCATTATATTAGTACTATTACATGCATATTTACATCACTTTAGCTCCATGTTCTCCAGTAGATTCCATTGATAATTTACGTAATTTAAATTTCCATGTTTACCAAGTTTGGTATAAGTTAACAAATGTGCTGCATACAGTAGTTATATTTTCTACATTATATTTCCATGATTTTGATCCTTCGCTCTCTACTCCTTATGGGCAATACATTACTTTTGAGTTATATATTCTGTTATGTTCGTTTCTTCAGTTCCTGATAAACCGAACAAAATAACTGAAGGCTTTTAAGTGTCTGCTAATTAGCTGTTGGTTTGTGGCTGGCCAAGTATCACCATCTTACTTTCTCTGCTAGTAAGTAGAGGAAGTATTGTATCCCCGAAAAATTCGATGTCGAGATTTCACCGGAAATTAGTTTTGAGGTCCCCTGAGTCTAAAAAAGCAGTGTTTCAGAAAAAGATATCTGTGTGTGTGTGTGTGTGTGTGTGTGTGTGTGTGTGTGTGTGTGTGTGTGTGTGTGTGTGTGTGTGTGTGTGTGTGTGTGTGTGTGTGTGTGTGTGTGTGTGTTTTAATAGCATGCCCCCATTCCATATGAATACTACATGCTTGCATTTATTTATTTACATACAATTTACATTTTATATTAATGTATATATTGTTGGTGTTGTTCTATTTGAACATTTATATTTTTATTTACCTCTAATTTTTTATCTACCTTAGTCTAATTGAATACTTATCTATTGTGATATTTGCAGTTTTTTTTTTATTTGATGTTTGTTGTTTAATGCTATTTTATTTTGTTTGACTTTATTTCTTTAACCTAATGCTATTTTACAAATCATAAATCTAGTACTTATCATATAGTGAAAGGCAAATATAATTATACTCGTACTTGGACTTAAGTCATTCTATTTCTGTGAATTGTATAGCATTAATGAAGTTAACGAAAGGTTGTATGAAATTGTTTCCAAGTTCTTCTTTGTTTATGGGCCAAGTAGCACCTTTACTTTGTATTTTCCTAATCATGACGTTTCTCTGGTTGTTTAGTATTTTGCATCGAAATATAATGTGGTTTACTGTTTGGTCCTCTTCTTCACATTTGCACATTGGGTTATCTAAAAATCCAAACCTGTGGCGATATGATCTTAGCATTCCATGTCCTGTTATCATTGCTGTGAACTTCGGAGATATTGGTAACCGTTGCTTTAATCTTCTTCCCACGCATGGGAAATATTCTTTGGTTACTGCTCCTTTCCTTGATGCTGTCCATTGTTGTTGCTATTCTTCGAGTCCAGTTTCTTTCTCTCTAGTTACTATTGCTTCTTTTGACACTTTGTCATATATTATTTCAGTGTCTTCCGCGGCAGCTTCTTTTGCTAGTCTGTCCACAAGTTCATTTCCGTGTATTCCCGCGTGTCCTTTCACCCAGCCGAAATGTAGTGTCCACTTTGATTTTGAAAGTTCAAGGATTTTGCTTTTGATTGCTTCTATCAGCTGGTTATGTTTTATGTTGTTCCTGAGCAGATCTAGAGTTATCTTACTGTCTGTGAATAATGCAGCTCGTTTTTCATCGCATTCTCCATATTGTAACAAATTTAACAACTCTTTTTATTTTCTCAAGCTTCAAGTACAGCCACACTACTAGTTTCTGTCTCTTAATCTTTCCAAACTCTCACACCATACTAGTTTCTGTCTCTTAATCTTCAACAACTCAAACTGTCTCTATGGCAACCTCTTGAAAATCAAAGAGTCTTAATGACATGGAGAAGCCATGTCACACTGCTCCCTCCTCAGAGCTGGTCGTCCCGACCAGCACTATCACTGCGGCATCTCCCTTGCGCCCCGGTGGATTAACCCATCGAACCTCTTCTCCTGGTGGTCCACGAGGGCCTGGTGGTCCTGGTATACCTTGAGGTCCTGGGTTTCCATCTCTTCCAGGCATACCTTTAGTTCCAGGTTCACCATCTTTTCCCGACAATCCTGGAGGTCCAGTCATGCCTTTGTCTCCTGGAGGTCCCTGAGGTCCAGGTAACCCTTGTAGACCAATGAGACCACGGTGTCCTTTTGCACCCTTTGGACCTTCTTCTCCTCTATCACCCTTACCTCCCTCTGGCCCTGGAGGTCCTGGCTTTCCTCTAGCTCCCTGTGGCCCTTCTACACCCTGTGGTCCAGTTTCTCCTCGAAGACCCCGTTCTCCTGCTGGTCCTGGAGGTCCATTTGGACCAGGTGGCCCTGGAAGACCTGGTGCCCCTGGAGTTCCCGGAGGTCCTGAAGGTCCTACAGGTCCCTTATCTCCCGGTCTTCCTGCAATACCAGGTGTTCCTGCTTTACCTGGTGCTCCCTCTGGTCCCTGTTCTCCAATTGGTCCCGGTGGTCCTAGAGGTCCTGCAATACCTTGTGGTCCTGGAGGTCCTTCACTGCCTGGCTTCCCTGGTGGACCTGTCTCACCTTGTGCACCTCTCTGACCTCTGAGGCCAGCAGGTCCTGTTGGGCCGGGTAATCCTGGAAGTCCTCTGTCTCCTGGAGGGCCCTGTGGACCAGGTTGTCCTGGAGCTCCATGTTGTCCTTGAGAGCCTGAGTCACCCTTAGGTCCTTCAGGTCCTGGTGCACCAGCTTGTCCTGGAGGTCCTGGATTGCCCTGTTCACCTTTCATTCCTGGGAATCCACGTTCACCCTTCATTCCAGGCAAGCCTACCAGACCCTGAGGGCCAGGGAATCCTTGTAAACCTTGAGGGCCAGTAGGACCTCGCTCTCCAGGGGGCACGATCCTAGGTATCGCTGTTGGATAGTGTCCCTTGGTCCAGGTAGGACGATGTATGCCATCCTGCTTCGAAATTCTGCAACAGTACCGCCGGTCTTGACGGTCCCTCGTCCAGTTGCCCTTCTTCCTGGTGTGTTGACGGGCCATCCTGCGCACTTTGAAACGGCTCACTGGGTACCATGTCCGCCGACCTCTCTGGCGCACCTTCGCAGCCACCTTGCTTCCGATGGGTCCGGCAACAAACCCCACCACATCCGCGCGAGTCGCGTCCACCGCTGCACTCGTGTTCACTCGTGCTCGGCACGGCCTCTCCTGTATCCTGCCGTCCACGATGATGTCCACCATTCTTCCGTTCACGGCACTATGCGTCAGGTGATTGGATGGCCCCGACGGTCCCCCCATGTCACATGCCAAGTCGGTTCTCGCGTGTTGCTCGTTTGCTTGTGCGCTTCCCTGCTGATCGTCCTCCACGTCATATCCTGGTTGGTTACGTACCCGACACACTCCTCCAGGGGATCCTCGACGACGCCCCTGAACTGTCCCTTTGTCTTCCCCGAGACGTACATTTTCGTTATCTGAAACGGGCGCAACTGTCGCCTCGGCCACTAGGTGCTCCCTCCCCGGCTCCGCGCTATTCCGTCTGCCCCTGGCATCCAGTACTTTGACGCTCTCGTCAACTCTTATTACCAGGGCGCCAAGACGTTCCCCGTCGTCCTCCACGACGTCCACGTGCTGGCAGAGGTCTTCCACCTTTTCGCCGAGTTCTTCCACGCCTTCCGTCACGCCAGCCAGTTGCTCGTCAATTTTCGCCAATAGCTCCGTCTTCATCTCTTTCAGCTCGGCAGCGAGGTTGTCGTTTCTCCTTTCCATTTTGGCAAATAATTCTTTCATCATTGCCATCATCCTGGTTTCCGAATCTCCCTCCATCTTGGTTCTAACGTTGCAACTTCTAACGACGATGTAATGAAACTAGAAGCAACTCGACGAATCCCGCTTCCTGACACCAAATGTAACAAATTTAACAACTCTTTTTATTTTCTCAAGCTTCAAGTACAGCCACACTACTAGTTTCTGTCTCTTAATCTTTCCAAACTCTCACACCATACTAGTTTCTGTCTCTTAATCTTCAACAACTCAAACTGTCTCTATGGCAACCTCTTGAAAATCAAAGAGTCTTAATGACATGGAGAAGTCATGTCACAATATCCAAGCTCATCTAGTTTTTTAAGTGTTTTTAATATTGCCAGTTGTTCAGCCTGGTTATTCGTGCATCGTGGATGCCACTTGAACTTTAATTTATATGCCAGGTTGCCATGGATGAAGATGATCCCTGCTGCCCCAACTTTATCACCAGTTTTGCTACCATCGGTGTACATTTCAACTGCATATACATTGTTGTTATCTACCTCATCTATTAGGGGTATTTCCGCAGGGTGTCTCCAATACCTTACTTCCAGTGGTGCGTCATATTCTTGATTGTTGACTTTTGTTGCCAGGTAGGTTCTTACATATTGTTCTATGGTTATTTGTAAGGGTGGAACGCCTGCTACTACGCATGATGCCTCGTATGAGATAGTTCGGTAGGCTTTAGCAATTTTTAAATTAATCAGTCTTTGTATCCTTTTATATTTTGTTAGATTTTTTATTTTTCTTATAGCGTCTATCCACACTGGTGAGCCATATGTCATTATTGGGACTATAGCTCCTTCGTATATTGTTTTTAGTGCTTTGTGTCCTAATCCCCATTGTAGTTTAGCTGTCCGTAATAACATGTGGATGAGTGTGATTGATTTTCCTGCAGTGTGATCTATGTGTGCATTGAAGTTAAACTTACTGTCAAACCATATGCCCAGGTATTTCAGTTTGGTTAAGCTTCTTGTTGTTTAAGTAGATATTGACGTCCCAATTGTCCGTTCGCTTTCTTGGTGTGTGGGTGTGTGGGTGGGTGTGTGTGTGTGTGTGTCTGTCTGTGTCTGTGTGTGTGTCTGTGTCTGTGTCTGTGTCTGTGTGTGTGTCTGTGTCTGTGTCTGTGTGTGTGTCTGTGTCTGTGTCTGTGTCTGTGTGTGTGTCTGTGTCTGTGTATGTGTATGTGTGAGAGAGAGAGTCTCTGTTAACAGCATAACTCGAAAACGAAAGGTCCAAAATTAGTATTTAAGTTTAATGTCTTTCAAAGATGCGACACGAAGATTTTGAAGAAAAATATTCCACCCTACACTACCCTTTACATGGAAAATGTTTCGAAAATTTTGTTTTTCTTGAAAATGGCTCTGAACGATTTTGATTAAAATGACATACGTTTAGGATAATTTTTATGGCAAACGAAATATATATTTTGAATTTTCTGGCTATAGCCTATGTAGTCCTGTTTACTCTGGATGACTATTGCATAAGTGGTAAACTGTAAGAGATAGACAAAATTTTACTATACAAAAAATGTAGATCTTCCCAAGACACACAATTTATGTCCAACTAATTTTTTGTAGAGTGAACCATTTCGGAGATATTTCTTGCTATTTGTGTGAGTTTGGGAAAACAAACCTTCATAAAATAGAACATCATTATCCGTTTTTGATATGCTGGTCGTGCAAAATGAACGGAATTTGAAAGCTTCAAAAATTTAACTATAACTCAAAGCCTACTGCGCTCCCATATTCGCCTTGCAGCTACAAGGAGATAAGCAATAAGATAATTTCTGCAAATGCTTATCTCAAATAACACGAAGAAGATATAGGAATAACAGTTTGTAAGAATGGTTAGTACAAGAGTGTGTTACATCAGATTTTTCTAGTGGTCACGCAAAGAGAAAGGAATTCCAAAGTCATCTCGCAACGATCCGTTCGTTCTTAAAACGTTTGACTATAGCTTAAGCCTACTGTATTCCCTTGTTCCCAGGAAATATATTTTGAAGCCGACCGGCAGTCTCCACACAACAAAAGACGCTCAAGGACAAGCTATCTCGCACTACTGTTTGTAAATACGTGTCCCGAAGACAATGGAGCGGTCAGAACAAAGACGACTGTCAATGCAATAGGACAAAGCGCTTACCCACTGTTAGAGAAATTGTTCGCACCCCAGGCCTGTTTATGAAGAGGTCGATTTCCAGAAAAAACCGTGGTACGTCATTCTCGCCTATATAAGCCAATGCGGCGGCGAGAGAGGGCAGTTCTTCGGGTTAGTTAAGTGTTCAACGAGGTAGTTGTTAGCAGTTTTATGTGTACAGTCAGTGTTGAGAGAGAGAGTTCAGTATAGTCAGTGTTGAGTGTGAGTGAGTGAGTGAGTGAGTGAGTGAGTGAGTGAGTGAGTGAGTGAGTGAGTGAGTGAGTGGGTGAATGAGCGAGTGAATGAGTGCGTAAGTGAGTAGAGTTTAAGGGCTCGTCAAATGCTAGGTTACTAGGCCTCGCAGTCAGTGTTGAGGGTCAGAGACGTTGCAGACATTTAATCGTCGCGTCGAAATTGTGTGTTGTGTGAAGCATATTTAGTCAGGTGTGTTTGAATTGGTGTGAGTGTATCGTCGGAAGTAGTTTGTGAGACAGAGCGAGTATAACTGAAAGACAGTGAAGTACGTGTCAAGATTACGAGAGTATAGAACAGCTGTGAGTTACAACGTCACGACGAATATAGGTTATGCTAATGACGAAATAAGATGACTGTGTTATTGTAATTCAGTTTTGAGGGAAATAAAATGACAGAAAAGGTCGCGGGTTTAAGCCGGGCCCAGACGAATGATTTTTAAGTGTGCTCAAATGTCACAGCCCTATGTTAGTAGATTTACTGGCCGGAACCTTAGCATCAGGAAAATGTGTAATAAAACGGGTACAAAGTTCAGCCACCATCACAATCTCACTCAAATTGTACTATTGTTATCGACCATACTAAGTAAAGCTATGTTTGTCGTCCCAATAAAAGAAAGTATCCTCTTTTGTTTCTATGTCAGCCAGAAAATCTAATTCCAACGGATGTAAACAAAATTGATATTAGACAAAAGAGCATGATCCACAGAATTCCCCTACGGTAGGTACTGGTTTGGCGTACCCGGGGCCCCGAGCCATACTCTCGATTGGGTTCCTCTAAGGGGTGAGAGGGCACTTGCCAAACGCCCAATCAACTTTGGTCCACTTTTGTGCTTGACCTCCCACCTGATACCTCCCTGTACACAGTCTGATGGATAACCTACGCGCAGGTTGTAGGAGGATGGAGAGACGCAAGGGGTGACTGGGTAACCGCGTAAGTCCCAGCCCCTGGTTATCATGTAGGATCTGTGTTCGTATCCGCTGATAAAGGTCAATCCCGGGGAGGGGCCATTGCATGAGCTGATGCACTCCTGAGGGCGATTGGGTCCCTCTGTCTACACGTTCGGCGGTGAGACCCTAGGGTGAGCAAGGTACCGATCAGGACTCTCACCTAAGCCGGGGTGGTGCCCAGGATGTGAGCATGCTATTGCAAAAGAATTAGAAAAAAACCGAGCCGACCCTTACCCGGAAAAGGCGGTCCTTCAAAAACTCCTGAATGAACAGCGGTAGGCGTGCACGTATGTTCCAGGCATACGGGGAACGTAGAATCCCTGCTCGCCAGCACGTACCTAAGCCTTCTCGAGATCGAAAAATATGCCAACGGTTTGATAGTTCTTCATAAATCCGTCCATTATCTGTGTCGATTTTGACACAAGATGGTCTATAGTTGAACGGCGTCGTCAAAAACCAAAAAACACACTGGAAGTTAGTCAATAGGTTATGACTTTCTACCATACCAATCGTCCATTGAGCATGCGTTCCATCACCTTGCAAACGCAACTGGTGAGGGGAATAGGACGATAGCTGGAAGGAAGATGACGGTCCTTTCCAGCCTTCAAGATGGGAATAACGGTGGCCTCCCGTCAATATTCTGGGAGTATACTGTCAACCCAAACACGATTATAGACCTCGAGCAGGAATGCCTTACCTTCAGGAGAGAGCTGTTGCAACATTTGTACATGATTTGAGAGGTAGAACTGGAACTTAAAAATTCAATGCCACAGCTGGGACTTGAACCAGTTTAAAAACACCAACAGTAAGTTTCTTGGCATAAATAAATAATAATTACCATCTGAAGGTTATTTAATCCTGGGACATAAAGTACTTACAATAGTAAGTCACTATTGGGGTAATTGTCTCTGATGTGAGACTGCCTTTGTGGTTTACCAGGAGAAATACGAACTGGTTTGAGAATTCAATGCCATTCTGGCAGATTGTCACAGTAGCTCAATGGTTAGAGCAGCCACCTGGTAGGCGGAAGGTCTGTGGTTCAAGTCCCAGCTGTGGCATTGAATTTTTAAGTTCCAGCTCTACCTCTCAAACATTGCCTTCACTCGGCTTGTGTGTTTAAAAACACCAACAGTAAGTTTGTACATGAATTAACGCGGGAATAAACGCGGTTACCCAGTCACCCCTTGCGTCTCCCCATCGACCAACAACCCGCGCGTAGGTTATTCATTAGACTGTGTACAGGGAGGTATCAGGTGGAACGTCAAACGCAAAAGTGGGCCAAAGTTCATTGGGCGTTTGGCAGGTGTCCTCTCACCTCTTAGAGGAACCCAAACGAGAGTATGGCTCGGGGCCCCGGGTACGCCAAACCTGTACCTACCGTAGTAGGACCCCCTGGGGAGTGTGATTTCGGAATCCTCTTCTCCTAGATGAGTCATCGACCAAGACGAGCCTCATCTCCCCGTGGTGGAATGTTCTTTGCTTCCCCCCACCTCTTGCCTACCAGTAGTCAAAAATGACTTACTTGGTAGACCGTCTGGATCATCGAGTACTGAGCCCCCCCGCCACGTTAAGGCGACATTCCCAGGAGGGGTCGTCTGTGGAGGCATCGCACACGGCGGTAACTGTACATCACCTCCCAGTTGTATTAACTGCAGGGGCGAACATCCAGTAAACTCCCGAGAATGACCCCGTTATATGGAGGAGATCCGTGGTGTGCCCAGCAAACATGTACGAGTGGGACGCTCAATCTGGAGTGCCCACTGTGCGTGTGCGTGCGCGTGCGCGTGTGTGTGTGTGTGAGGGGGCATATCTCATGATATGCCAGAGTGAATGCGGGAGTGCATGTGTGTAAATAAATTGTAATATATGTGTATAAAGAAGACAAGACAAAAACAAAAACATTTCAAAATATAAAACAAAAACAATACTGAAGGGAACTGTTCTCTGTGACCCAAAGAGGGCCACTGTATGCGTTTCCTGAGAAACCCGCTGCATATATCCTGTAAATAGAAATAATTGTAAGTACAATGTAAATTTAAGTCTGTACGCTGGGCCTACTGTACCAGTACCAGGCAATATTCCTTAATAAAATAATCTGAATCTGAAAAGGAGATCCGACTTAGAGAGAAGGCATCCTTCTCAGAAGTCCAGAAGCTCTTAGGTTTGCGCCAGCCCGCAAACCCGAACTCCGGTACATATAGCTAAGTTGCAGCTAAACCGGTACCGCGTCGGGAAATCGCAACTCAAACTAGTGATATAAACGGGGCAACAGGTTCGGGCAAAATTCTCGTAACAAAGTCACATCTAAAGCGTCTGACATCGCCAAAGTCCGTTTCAGCAACTACAAGCAATGCAGTTCAATCCAGTAGATCAGGAAGGTTGCCAACAAAGAAATCCACTTGGACAAATAGATCGGTAGTATACGATGCTTCACCGATAAAGTTTAAGACCCAATATAACGATTTTGATTACAATGCCATATGTTTAAGATATTTGTATGCCGATGAAATGCATATTTTTAATTTTCTGTCTATAACCCATGTAATCTTGTACTCTTGATGACTTGCATAGCTGGTAAACCATAAGAGATAGACCAAATTCTACTGTATAAAATCTGTAGATCTCGTTAAAATGCACAATTTATGTCAAATGATCTTTTTGTTAACTGAACCATTTCACAGATATTCGTTGTGATTCGTCAGAATTTTGCAATAATTATAGGCTGTTCTCAAGTGGGAGGTCGTTATCTCTTGGTCATACAAACAGAATGGAATTTCATGATATAGCGACCACTCTTAAAACATTTGACTATCGCTTCAAGCCTGCTGTGTTCCCTTTACACCTACAAGAAAGTTACCAATAAGATAATTTCTACAAATGTTTATCTCAATTAACATGATGCAGATAGAGAAATAAGAGTTTGTAAGAATGGTCAGTACAAGAGTAGAGAAAGTCATGTGAGTGCAACACATCAGATTTTTCATTTGAAAGGGCGCGGAACTCATGGATCCCACTACTATAGTCGGCGCCAGCTTATTGAGATACCCCAAAAACAACCTTTACATTTTCCCCCCATTATGGTGCAGTCTGGTTATATTTGGTGATATCCCATCCGATGCCGCCAACTGTTCGTAACATATAACCATGGTAAAGCTATGACCATAGTTGGTGTTATTCCGTCTGTTATGTTGCCAGTTTATGAACGCGTTGCAGAGAGGCCAACCAATAGATTTTAAAACAAGATTCTGTTTAGACACCGTATTAATTAATTAATCAGTGAACGTAATGCTCGTTTTTGCGTGATTTTGTTTTGAATTGTTTTAGAACAGTATATGCAGTTATAATTAGTGTTGTTATTTTTGTGTTCGCTACACAGTGTTGCATCTCGTATTTAGCGCTCGGAAGTAATTTTATCGTGTGTTGTGTGGTAACGATGTTCCAGATTATCGTTTGAAAGCATGTTGCTTTAACACTGTGATATTTGAGGTTAGAAATGGCTTTATTATGTACGTCGGCAGGACTGCTTTTTGTGATACTTCCGTCAGCTGTTTAGTGTAATGTCGGCCATGTTGAACTCTTGGGAACTGCCGATAAACTGTGTCCACTTTATGCGCTCCAGTCACACCACAAATCCATATCTCCGGGCCCAGGTTGGTTGACGTACACGATGATCAAACATTTTCCTCTTAATGTACAACTATGCTAAAAGCGATTGTTCATTTATAATACAAATAGGATTCATTGCAGATAATAGGCGCCATTTCTGTCTCATTTATTCTGAAACCAGATAAAACCGAATTATTAGCCACACATTACCATCCTATTGTACTTGCAAACACCACACCAAAACTACTAGCGCATTTCCTCGATATTTCACAGACTTATGACTCCGTGCACCTTAACCTACTACATATAAACTTGAACTACTTTAACAGGCTATAGTTTCCCTTTGAAAGCTCGCAGAAATGTGAAATTTATTTTAATGATTTTAGTGACTCTTGGAGAGTCAGAACCACTATCCATTGTTGCCTATTTTGATGATTTCGACCGCAATTACGAGCATTGTTCACATTGTTGTTAACATTGCCCTGTTATTCTCTCCATAAGGTGGTTTACAGATGAGGCATGATTTCATCTGTCAGGCTACATCAACACACAAAACAGTACATCCCAGGGTTGCCAACTCGTACGATAATTATGGGGGCATACGATAATGTTGATGTTTGTACAATGGTTGGCAACCCGTACGATAATTATTATGGGGGTGTACGATAATTTGAATGTATTATAGTTCGATATCGGTGAAATATCATTTGCACTGGTTTGTCACACCAGCGAAATGAAACTAATTACAAATAGCGACACCACTTTTGCCCTCATTGTCTGTCTCCACCCCATAGCAATCGTTTCCAACCCTGCTAAGCCTGCTGCCCTTTATTCTTATTGCCAGTGTGCCCAGATCTCATAATCTCAATGAAGGTACTGTTCAGAAAATTGATGATCAATGGAGAAAACTCGTGATATTCCGTGTGAAATAAAGAACATGCCTGAACCTGACAGTTTCTGGAGTGCTGTTAAACACATGTTCCCTTGGTGGAAATACTGATTTCAAAGAACTGGCGGCCTTTGCATTATCAGTGGTTTCCTTGCCCCTTGCCCCACAGAAACACTTCTTTTGAAAGAGTTTGTTTTCTAAACTGGGTTTAATAAAAACCAAAGTTAGAAACAGATTGGCACTAGATACGGTAAATGAACTCATTTTGTCTTCTCAGCTTTTGAAAGAACGTGGTAGATATCAAAATCTGCAGGTCACCGAGAAGATGTTAAGGTTTATCTGAACAACAAATTTGTGCAATGCTGCAACGGTTGAGGAAGCTGAACTTTTAAATAAATAGTGCGAGAAACATAAGTGCTAAAGTAATATTTGTTGAGGTCATCAATCTTGTAAGTTGATATAATAAACTTCATTACTCTTATATTTTCATAAGTATTATACTGATATTTTTATTGTTGTAGCATATGGTTTATGATGTACGATAATTTTGAATCCAAGTCTATAATTTTGAGTGGCTGGTACGATAATTTTACTTTTAAATGTTGGCAACCCTAGTACATCCTGTAAATCCCTGTATCATCCATGAAACATTGCTGCATTATGAAAAGTTTAGAGTGTCGGCTTCCAGGATTACTGTTTGATATGTATGTTTATACGAGCATGTTCAATACATTTGAGGAGCAGTTGGATGAACTGGATGGTTATTTTCAGCAATATGGAGCAACGTATGATACATCTAACTCCTTCGTGCAATTTGTAACCAGTTCCTTTGATAACTGAATAATCTCAAAATCTCTGTGATTACCTGACCTAACCTTTGAAGCCGAAATTGTGAACGCCATAATTATGGATAGAATACTGCATCACATGGCGGAATTAAATAATCAGAAAATGTTAAAATCGTTACATATATAAAGTTACAGGGTCTGGGAGATTATTTGTGACTAAAATTGTCAAAAGGCAGGAAAAGGTACAAGCAAGTCATTAGTGGTAAATTCCAGGTAGTCCGCCTGATACATAGGTATACCGGTTTTCCTGGAAATCGCTCAGCGCCGGTGTGAGCCGGAAAACAAGGGATGGTCGATTCTTCGAAACCCTGTCGCTAATTAGGAAGTGAAAGGTACAGAGAGCGTCATAACGCACAGGCACTTGCCTGCGAGAACCCGGAGAGAAAGGGTCGTTGACAGTTGCCCTCCATAACCCGGCGGGTCACTACACTCGTCGCCCATATCTTCAGTCACGGACTTGTATTCCGGATCCTCAAGTGTGAGGACACGTTATAGCTAATATTAACAATTTTCTGTCTTAGTAAAGACACGGTAACGACTCAACTAATTTAATAACGATCGGCAAATCTCACGCTTTCTTATTTTGGTGAGAATAAAAGTGTTTCGACGAAGTTCTGGTTTTATTCGCAAACACTCACGCATACCCTGAGATTAAAGTCACATGCCAGAGCACACGGAGCAGAAGACATCAGAAAGCAGCATTCTGCATAGGAGAGTATAGGAGGACGGACGATCCCACGTCACCTTGCTTGAATTTTTGCTATGGGGTATCTTAAAAATATAGTGTAGGTATAAGAATAGACATCGGACAATTGCTGAACTTCGCGAGTCCGTTACTAACGAAATAAGAAACATTGGCAAGGATACTCGGTAATAGAGACATTAAATGGTCCCTGCACTCCACTTCCATTCCACTTCTTGCAAGCTCTAATCTGTTTATAAATGGTTGGAAGTTTCCTGTGGGAACTCTACATATCACTATGGTATATGTATTACTACCAAACTCAATTCTTACTGAACTACATTCAAATTCGTTTTTCTTACAAAAATTAACACAAAATTTACGCTGGTGAATTTTATCGTGATTTTGGCAAATATCTTCTCCAAAATTCCATGTAATTTACAAAAACCATAACTCGATGTGTGCTTATTGCGCACTTGAAAGCTTAAAATAAAACGATTGCTGGCATCGAGTATCTGGGGGCTGTCAAACCGTTTAAGGGACAATGGGAGTGAAATTTGAAAGTTCCTCATTTCTTGATAGATTATTGAAATTTTTACTGTGTTTGTATTTAGATGAGAATAGGAGGTACACCAAATTTCATTAAAATTGGATAATTCGTTTAGGATATATAAATTATTTTATGGATTTAATAGGCACATTTTCAAAATGTAGCTCGCGTCTATTGATTTTTCAAAATTCATTAATATTGGCAGAACTGGTACTCTAAAACATGGGCAACAATTGCATGAAGAGATATTTCAAATACGTTTGCTGATTATGCTGTAAATATTTTTTTATTAACAAAGAAAATTTAATCTTAAAAATTATTGATTTTTTTCATACAAAAAATGTTTTGGAATTCATGTTAATGATAACATCAATATTGAATCATAGTTTTATTTAGCTGCTATTTATGAATACTTTTGGAAATTTTCATTGAATTTGAAGCAAAACTCAGGCGCGACCTTGTTTTGGAATACGCAGAAATGTAGTTTTGAGAAAAACAGGCTTTTAAACAGGAACATACTGGGTACGTTAAGGGAAGATCACTATTTGAAAGGGCCGTAATGACTACACGGAGTGGGGGATATGAAAAATGTTAGCTGATCCAGATGCACAGGTGTTCCAGGAACATTTTAAGGTTAAAAAAAAAAAAAAAAAAATCGACTTTTTGACAATTTTGACCAAAATTTCACTCCCAGTGTCCCTTAAGGAACTGCAGGGCTTATAAGCAACCTCCAATATATACAGTGTGTCCATAAAAATACTGTCATACTTTAAACTGATATTACCCCGCTTTGGATATATGCATTTAAATGAAATTGGATTCAAAAGAAAAACTCAAATGTTTTATATTTTTGTGCATGTCAACAATGGACAACGGACTGGATCGCAGGAATCGCGGGGTTCAAAATAGAAACTAAGCTAAGTGCACTCACGTTTGTGATCGTCGATATAGGTTCATTGTTGGATATTTAGCGGGCAGGTTATATATGAATATTTGCTTTTAAAATTGGGTTGTTATAAAGAAGTTTTAAAGAGTTATGCCAAATCTACAAGAATGAAGTTAGTGTGTTTTGGAATAGCATAGCACTCAGAGTCCGGTGTAAGTTCAGCATGCTGTTTAGGTGAAGATTTCTACATCCAGTTCATACACACTTCAATTTTGAAGTGGTACCGTGATCTTGATTGTTTCTATGCATCTCCAATACCTAAAAACCTGTAAGAACTACAACTTGGTATCACTGCTGCCATCTAGTTCATTTCATCAGATATGTTGGAGCATGTGTGGCGTGATTGGTAATAACACCTTGATGTCTAGCGTAACTCGCGGGGGTCACATTCAATATTTGAAGGGTCCAGGCAAAAAAGCAGGTAAGTCACTTTTTTTTTTTTTTCAAAATGAGTTTGAGATGCCATTTGATTCTCCGTGGAAAGAGCTATCTCTCACAGGTATAAAAAGGAAAAGAAACAGGTTAGTCATGGATTTATTTTACATTGAAATTTTGCTGTACAGGGAAAAGAAGCAGGTGAGTCAACTGTTCCAACGAAAAAACCAGGTGAGTCATCTGCCCGTCAACAGAGCCATTATAGCTTAAGCCTTAAGGATTCAAAATAGTCCTATTTGCCTAAAGAGTGAATATGAAGATGTTTCTGATGTTTAAAGAACTTTATACTACAAGAAACACTATTTTTCGGTTCATACAATATGTTGTTAATATCATCCACAGGGTTGCCAACTCGTACGATAATTATGGGGACATACGATAATTTTAATGTTTGTACATATGGTTGCCAACCCGTACGATAATTATGGGGGTGTACAATAATTTCGATACATTTTCACTGGTTTGTCACACCAGCGAAATGAAACTAATTACCAATAACGACACCACTTTTGCCCTCATAGCCTGTCTCCAGCCCTCTAAGGTAACCATTTCATATCCTATTAATCCTTCTACCCTTTATCCTCTTATTGCCCGTGTACCTAGATCTGGTAATCTCAATGAAGAAGGCACTGTTCAAAAAATTGATGATCAATAGAGAAAACTCGGAGTAACTGATATTCTGTGTGAAATAAAAAACGTGCCTGAACCTGGCAGTTTCTGGAATGCTGTTAAACACATGTCACTTTGGTGAAAATACTGATTTCAAAGAACTGGCGGAATTTGCATTGATCTCGTTGCCCCACGAGAAGATGTTAAAGTTTATCTCAGCAACAAATTTGTATAATGCTGCAAGGATTGAGGAAGATGAATTTTCAGATGAATAGTGCGAGAAATATAAGTACCAAAGTTGTAATACTGGTTGAGGTCATCAATCTTGTAAGTGGGTACCATAAACATAATTACTATTACATTCTCGTAAGTGTTATGCTGATAGTTTTATTGTTGTAGCATTTGGTTTATGATGTACGATAATTTTGACTCCAAATCTATAATTCTGAGTGGCCGGTACGATAATTTTTCTTCCAAATGTTGGCAACCCTGATCATCCATGACTTGACAAGCATTAACATCACATTTCCGGAACGAGTCATTCATACATGGAATGTGAAAACAATGTTGGTCTGTGGAAATTGAAACAAAGGATGGAAACCCCAGAGGAGTTCATAAGCATGATTGAAAATTTAAGAATCAAACCATCAGCTTTCATTGTTGTGAGTCTCATTGTTGAGAGTATGATCGGAAAGATTTTTTGGATGATAAATATGTAATGAAGTGTCCATTCAAGACCCAGCCTGTGAAGGAAATTGAGGACCTCATCCGTCCACACTCATCTACTCAACTGGAGACCTACATAGGTATTTGTTGTTAGCTAATGCTGGATTTCTGGCAATGAAGTCATTAATCCTCTTGCTCTCCAATATTTTTCACTGATGATATTGAAGAGAGCAATAGCAGTAATAGTAACCGCTTTTTAGAGAGCACCATATTTTTATGTTTTGGTGGTCACATCGCTCTCTCACAACCCCCAGAATGTCTGGAGGACCACACCTGTCGTGGTTTACGGGTCTCACCGACCTGACCGGGAGAATTATCAAAATAAATTCACCGACCATATCCTCTGATTACCAATCAGAGAACGTATACATGCCATGACAGGTCAGCATGTTAGGGGTTAAGATTTTATAGAGTAATGGAGAGGTTGGAAAAATAAAATACTCCCTAGCCCTGGGGAACCCTAATAGCATCGGGGTCGGAAGAGAACAAGAGATGACCAAGGTAAGGTCAGATAGAAAAGTTACAGTGAGGAGCAAAACACCAGTAAGTGGAAGTAATGTTCTGCTCAGCTTGGGTACCTTGTGGTCGCTATTCACATATCCCCTAGACGGAGACCCCTGAGTAACCTACATAGGTATACATGGTATCCAACATCATCAGAAAGTCTGAGAAAGGTGTTTCAACACAGACGACAGGAACATTCAAACTACCTTCTTTGTCCTATTTAGATAATTCGTGGGAACAATATTAATGATATCCTTACATTTTCTGTTAGGTGCAAAAATATATCTCTGTGTTGTCCTCAAGTCCTCTACATATTTCCAAAGCTAAGTATGAGGATATAATGAGCCTCGTGAAGTTCTGTGGCCAGCCAGCAGTCATTCGCACATGACTGATATCCTGCAGAATAATTGTGAGTTTCCATGGTTGTAATATATTTATTCATAATAATAATAATAATAATAATAATAATAATAATAATAATAATAATAATAATAATAATAATAATAATAATAATAATAATAATAATAATAATAATAATAATAATAATCATAATCATAATCATCATAATCATAATCATAATCATAATCATAATCATAATCATAATCATAATCATAATCATAATAATAATAATAATAATAATAATAATAATAATAATAATAATAATAATAATAATAATAATAATAATAATAATAATAATAATAATAATAATAATAATAATAATCATAGTCATAATCATAATCATAATCATAATAATCATCATACTCATAATAATCATCATACTCATAATAATCATCATACTCATAATAATCATCATAATAATCATCATACTCATAATAATCATCATAATAATAATCATCATAATAATAATCATAATAATAATCATCATAACAATCATCATAATAATCATCATAACAATAATCATAATAATAATCATAATCATCATCATAATAATCATAATAATAAGAAGAAGAGGAGGAGGAAGAAGAGGAGGAGGAGGAAGAGGAAGAAGAGGAAGGGGAAGAAGAGGAAGAGAAAGAAGAGGAAGAAGAAGGGATAATATCTATTAAAGATCTTAGTAAAACATCATACAAACAAATTCTTGGGTAGCTGACTTGTCTAGTTCTCTTTTGTTTTAGGTGACTTACCTGTTTCTTTCCCTGAAGAAAATGTAGTTGGAATGAAAAATTTGATTTCTTTTGATATCACTGATATTACTACATTAAACACAATTTTATTTGATTCACTACACCCGAGTCTTCAATATTTCACTTGTTTTGAAATAATTACTTTGTATGAGAAGGACTTATTGCGTTTTGTAATTAAAAATTCATTTTCTGGGTTTCATGAAAAAAGTGACTTCCCTGGTTTTTTCCCTGGACCCTTCATTTATCAGATATAGTAAAATATATTAAATAAAAAATAAAGTGTTAACAAAATATTTGAGTTTTTCTTTACAATGTTACCAATTTCATTTCAATATGATTATCTAAAGCGACGTAATACTAGTTTAAATTATGACAGTATTTTTATGGACACCCTGTACTTAACCCTCGAGTCGGTACTTTCCCCTCAAGTTTGCATAAACACGATTGCACCGCCCACCGCAATTTTTTGACCAGTTTTCTACTTCCTGGTCCTCGTTTCCTCCTGGGCGTCGCGAAGGGGGAAGGCTGCAAGGCGGGCCGCCCCCCCCCCCCCGTTTAAATTTATGAATTTAATGTGTAGTCAATTACTGAATATTAGACTGTTGTTTCCATTATTATTTCACGGGGTGCACTCAGCCTCGTTAGGTCCCGGGGGGATCAACTGAGGAGCTACTTGATGGAGAAGTAGCGGCCCCAGGTCTACAAGACCGCATAACTGGCCGGGAGGGCTCGGGGCGCTGACCACGTCCCACCCTCCAGTACTGCACCTCACCAATGACGCCTGTAGTGGGCATAGGTGGGGACGCAGCGGCTGGGCGGTAGGCCTTGGCCCTTCGTGGGCGTTCGCGCCGGGTTAGTTTTTTTCCATTATTATTTATGCTAGTAAACTTACTGCTGGTGTGTTTAAACTCACGTGGTAGCTTAGTGGTTAAAGCAGTCGCTCGATAAGTGGAAGATCCGTGGTTCAAATCCCGGCTACGGCATTGAATTTTTCAGTCCTGATACCACCTCTTAAATATTATTTCAATGTTGATGTAAAGAACAATTTTTATTTAGCATAAATTAATACGGTTATCCGCAACAAATACTATAAATTGTGACAACAGAATAATGAATTAATATTGTTTGCATTGTTTGACCCTCCCCTGAAAAAAGTCTGCCGACGCCCATGCTCCTCGGATTCTTTACACCAATGGATGTCTCACTCCACGGGGCACAGGCGCAGCATAATCCTTCCTATTTATTCCAACTATTGGCCAGAAGTGTAAGGAAATTATTCTGTATTCTTTACGTTTCACACAAAACGCCAATATTCTCCTCTGGATGGACTCCAGTAGTGCGATACATACTGTAGGTTCACTTAGGGGACTGAAGGGGAGAGGAGGGACATTCCACGTAGTGTAACCCAAGTTTTGTAAACTTCCTAGATAACGTTGCTGTTGGTTAAGTTGCCAACTTCCACCCTATGTTATTCCCACCATGTTTGCTCGCTAATATCTCTTAATTTCAGTTAAAAATTGGGCGAGTCACTAGCGTTATCTCGAAAATAAAGAAAAAAGGAGTGTAGAAGTAGATAAACCCTCGCCTAGGAGTGTTGTGAAATCTGCTGTGATATTGCGGTTGCAGACTAAAGGGTTTCGGAGTGACTGTTCCATGTGTAAAACATATTTACAGGATGATTAAAACAAACAAATCTAAAGAGGTTTCTAAAGCGGACACATTTTGGGTTTCATTGGGCCACACTGCTGTTTGCTTGTTCCTTTACACGTGTAATCTCGATCCCATAGAACTATAATCTTCGCAAAACTTAAAGGCATATGGAGGCGGGGCGTACTGCGGACTCCAGCGAATCCTACGCTTGCCCCTCCTACCAGCGCTGCCGAATGTGGCGCATGCTTCTCACACAACCTTATGTACAGACCCCCTGCCGGTACACGCACTACGCTTGGCAACAGCGCTCTGCTTGAGCAATGGCCAGCGTTCACATGCCTTTAACTTTTGCGAGCGGTATAGCTTGGGCCAAGGTAAAATGAATAGTTAAATATAACAGGTGACTCATCCTTACAGGAATTACGCGATATAACGTTCGAGGATATATCACTTGTGACCTGGCAGGGTTTTTGAAAACATCTAGAGAAAGGAAGAAAATAAGCAGTGGGAGAAAGACAGAGTAGTTGAAAATATCGCTTAGGTACATGTTATACGCTAAATATACTTCATGAACTAAAAAGATTTAAGATCCGCTATTTTGAGTGACTTCTTTGCGTGAATACACACTCCAAGGTTGGTACTACTGTTGTAAGCGTGACCAGATGCACCACTACAGTTTACCTGGAATTGTTTACTGGCGTATTTGTTTGCTGCATTCCTGCCAGGGACCATGAGCTGGTGAACAAACAGTACCCTAATTAGCTTGTGTATCCTTCCCGGCTTAGATTGGTGGAAAACGTGTTTTGGCAAAATTTACTCGCTTCATCAAAGAACAATACAGGGTGTCCCAATTGAATCGCCCTATTTTCACTTCAGTATTTTTGCCAAACTATTTGAGATATCGAAATGAACGAAACTTTACTAATACGTATGACTCATCAATTTCGTATACAAAAATCAAGAGCGTCATACCACTTCCAAATGTGCCCCACCAGTCACACGAAGGATATGAAAATATGACAATAGGGCGATTCAATTGAGACACCCTGTATAATACACCTCTGGATTCCTGGATGTTCCGTCATACATGATAACGAACACATTGATACCCTGACAAAATTTGTCACTCATCTCCTAACACTTCAAACACTAACTGCGTTACAATATGGAAACGCGTTTTCAAACTCAGGAAATTATACCTCCACATTGGTTTATGTCCAATATTGTTAATAAAACTGCTATATCAATTGCACAAAACTTAAATTTAGAGTAACATACACTCGTACATATTTTCAATTTCGGTAGACAGAGAGTGTGTTCAATTTGGCGACGCCAATCATCTCTTTCTTCATTGGTCTCGTAATCAGACACACACTGCAATACCAGGGCCTCCCGAAGTTTAAAGTCGCATCGGGTGCAATGTGCAGAGGTCCCTTGCACCGTGCATCGTGGTTACTCGGCTAAGTTTGGCTCAACTCGCACGCTGCAGGGCGAACAAGCGAGACTTGCTTGATAGACGGTTTGCTTATCAGTGGAAATAGATACCAGCAATATAAATACCTAATAATGGAGCAAGCTGCTCTAAAGGAAGCAAAGGATGCCGAAAGTACTTTTAAATCAGAGTGGAAACTTTATTTTTTTGAAGTCGTGAGTATAGAGCAAAATACCTTATCTGGGCACAATAATTACGTGAGTAATGAAATCATTTGTTGAAAGACACTATAACTGAGTACACGAGAAATATATCACAGGGGGCGCTAGAGAAGAATTAAAGTGGTTGCATTTTCATCCAAAAATAAGGTTTGCACCACTACTTTGTACATCATTAAAACAAAAGACCAGATTTGTTCATAAAAGCATATGAACCAGTTTAACATAAACATTACGCAGTGAGGAAGAAACATGATGAAAGTGAAAAAGGGAGGGACGACAAAACGAACGAGACAAGCGTAAGGAAAGAGCGCGTATATGTTTACACCGAGATCAACTTTTCGTAGTCACATTTTGCACTTTGTGTCGTGCATTGCACCGGTTCATGCACCCTGAGAGGCCCTGTTTTATACCTTCATCTGCTCTAAGTTTGGTATTGGTCCGTGATATATAATGTGTTATATACAGACACACCCAATCCACGTCGGTCTGGGTGGCTCAGTTGGTTAGACGCTGGCCTACTGATCCCAAGATCGCGGGTTCAAATCCGGCCCAGACTGATGGTTTGTAAGTGTGGCCCGTGTCAGTGGATTTACTCGCATGTAAAAGAACTCCTGCGGGACAAACTTCCGGCACACCGGCGACGCTGATGTGATCCTGGCAATTGACACCGTCGTTAAACAAGAAAGGTTTTAATAATACCGCAGCACTTCTTCTTAGACTTACCCGCAAATGTAAAATGAAGTTGTAATTATTAAGTAGGACTCACATCCTCAGAGGAACATGTTTATATTTTTATTTTATATTCACTAACGCTGACGACCGAAGTGGATATCCAGGGTCAATAAATAAACCAAAAACAAGAGCTTTGTTGTTGTTATTCTTTATTTATTTGGGAAATTTTATTTACTTATATTTCACATATTTAATTTCAATAGTAAAATGGTCTAGTCAAACTGTAAAACGTACCAGTATCAGGTGTCAAAATCTATAATGTAATACGATTACAAAAAGGTAATCTAACATTACTTGTAACGGTTATATGGCGACAACAAATTAAGTGGTTACTCAGTAACGGGGAGTGTTAGTATCCACGGCCAGAATTGATTATAACAGAGGAGAACCACGCTGAAAGTTTGAACCAATCCGCTGGGGAGAGATTTTAACGTAAATCCATGTTTTGGGTGTAAGTGACTTGATTGCTAAAGGAATCCAGACGATCTGAATCCAGTGATGGCTGAAAATACGCCTAGACCATAGGAAAAGGCTAGTTACTGGAGGCCATTCGGACATGACAGCCGTTATACCATTACCGTTCCATGCCCCAGCTCCGTACCAAGTTTTACCACTGAACAAAGCATCATTAGGATACCATTACCAAGAAAAGGCAATCGTATCGCAACTTCAACTCCCGTCGTTCAAATTCCTTGCCCCTTGGCCAAGAGGAGTATAGTGTTTATGGCTGTCGGATTTGGAAGATTCAGCTGTTGAGCCAGGTTTAGTTGAAAATCTCGACGAGCCCTTCCAAGATGTATGTAGACGTAGGAGTGAATTGTTGTTCACCATGAAGAGATTCAGGAGGCAACGGACACTGAGAGAAAGACTTTTGTGTTAGAAGGCTGTAGCAGCGTCCCGCAGACCAGGAGTCCTTATTGTAATTTCGAGAGAAAAAGAGAGAAGGCAAACTTCTTGGCATTGATAGAGCAAATTAACAACTGTACTGTAGTGTTGAGTAACATATTCAAATATTTCTCTGTCTCGCTGGTGTGCAAGCGATGGTGGAGAATCTGTAAGGCCGACAAGAAGGTACAAACTTGAATGCCCAGGTATCTGAAGAAACTAAACGAGAATAAGGAGACTATGAGAGAGGATCAATCTAAGAAATCAAAAGAGCAATTTCAGATTTGGTGGTCAACATCCCCAGAAGGTATTTTCCGGAGATACAGAATGGCACTCACCCGGCGTCAACGCACAGTCCTTCTTCGAGCCGCAGAAAGTTCAGCTTCCACCAGTTCTTCAAGGCTGCTCAGTCTCAGATGGAAGCATATTAAATCCCTGTCCTCGAAGTTCCTTGTCGTCACTGGTAGTAACGAAGAATATGGGGCAGTGCACATGCGAAGGAAGCAGATACATTTTCTGCTCCTAGTCACGGAATGCAATCATCTCGCACTTCGATGCTGGCTCCTCGAAGCAGAAAGGATTCGGCTCCATTGGAAGTAAGGTTAGCAAGAGGAACCTTCGCCGGCTGTGTTAAGAGTCGCCATAGTATTAACGAAGTTTTATTGACTGGTATAAACATAAACTCGGCTACCATTAATTTAGTTCAGAGCCACGTTATACAAAGTTTATTGCAGCATTTTATTAAAAACATGTTTCATTGAATCTCAAACAACAAGCACCATGTTCACTGAGTTAACTGCTAATGCTCTTTCATAAGTAGAAACGGCTTTTGTAGATTCTCTCTTCTGAGAATAACTTGTCGAAAACTTCCATCACTCAGGATCTTCTTTTTTAAAGTTCACTAATACTTTTGATTAACTTACTTGCTTAGAATTTGTAGGGATATTGTCATCCTATGTTGGCTTGCCATTATACTAGTTGACTTTTTCCGTATTTCAAAAACGGAAAGCTTTAGCCAGAGTTTGTTTATATTTTCAAAAGAAAGTCCGTTTGAATATCTTGAGGTTTAATTATTTATTAAATTAGAAAAAGTCTCCTTCAGATTGGTGTTAAAAGTGTTTAAAAATTTGTAATATATTCGTAGAAATCCATTAGGCAATAATTTGTTGTTTATTTTAATACAACATTCTCTTGTTTCCTGTTACCACTGTTACTGTTAACATGGCCTACTTCTGGTTTCACTAAGTCAGTTTCTTCCGACCTGCAGTTTTTAGGCAAAGAACTTTTAAAATTTGTTAATTTCAGGTATATTGTTTCTGAAAGGTGCTTTATCTGAGTTAGAAGACAAAGGAAACTTTTTTTTCGGAGAAATAACACTAAAGCACATCTCTGCTGCTGACAGCGATATTCTTCTATATGATAAGCAAAAACATTCGCATAGCGCACTATAAAGAACAGATGAATACATATAAAACTGGCTGCAATGCCAGATATAACACGCGTGGCGTTTTAAATCTTGAATGAGAGTTTCATTTACTTTCCCCGTATTCTTTATAGTAAAATGTCTAAGCGCCACCAAGTAAATTAAGTGCTTTACAACAGTGTTTATTTACAACAATGTTAATTTTCGGTCTTCCTTCTTATCAACCTACATATCTGACTGGTAATGTACTCTAAAATGAACAAATGTATGTGGATTTATTTCTCAACATTTTGATAAACTGAACTGTGTAGTATTATGTCAATAAATAATTACCCGTTTCTCTATACCTTAATTGTTAAAAGCAACCTTTAAAATAATTATGAACACATGTTGATAATATTTTAAATCCATAATTGCATTATTCTGGAGACGTCATCGTTCCATTTCACGCAGTGCTAACGTGTAAATCTTTATGGTTCTCAGATTATTTAAATGGACATTAATTAGTCATTGTGGTCATTTTATGTCATTGTCTACTTTTAGCGGATTTCTAGTTTCTCTACTAGGATTAATAAGTAGAAGTATTGTGCTACATCCAAAAATTCAATATCGAAATTTCACCGAAGGCCCCTGAAAAAAAAAAAAAAACATTTTTAGAAAAAGGTGTGCATGTGTGGTGATGATGATGGAGGAGGAGGAGGAGGAGGAGGAGGAGGAGGAGGAGGAGGAGGAGAGGTTTAAGGGCGCTCAGTTACATGGTCATCAGCGCCCTTAAAAACAATTCATGGCAAAAGCCAGATATAAACTTTAACCAAAAAAAATCTGATGCGTTGCACTCACATGACTTTCTCTACTCTTGTGCTAACCATTCTTACAAACTCTTATTCCTATATCTTCTTCGTGTTAGTTAAGATAAACATTTGTACAAATTATCTTATTGCTTATTTCCTTGTAGGTACAAGGGAAATATTAGAATACAATAGGCTTTGTACGATAGTCAAATCTTTTAAAGCTTTGAGATCCCGTTCTCTTTGCACACTTAACATAGAAAAAAATGGACAACGATTTTCCATTTCACGAAAGTTTCGTTTTCCGAAACTCACACACATAACAAGGAATATCTCCGAAATGGTTCACCCTATAAGAAAATTTGTTCAGACATAAATTGTGTATTTTAGCAAGATCTACATTTTTTGTATAGTATGAGTTGGTCTATCTCTAACAGTTTTCCAGTTATGCAAAAGTCGTCCAGAGTAAATACGACTACAGGAGCTATAGCCAGAAAATTCAAAATATACATTTCATTTGTCATAAAAATATCTCAAACATATGACCTTTTAATCAAAATCGTTAGTCATTTTCAAGAAAATCAAACATTTTGAACAATTTTCCATCTAAAGGGTAGTTTAGGATGGGGCTATTTTCTTCAAAATCTTCGTGTCGCATCCTTGAAAGACATTAAACTTAACCTACTTTTCGTTTTTGAGTTATGCTGTCCACAGACACACAGACTGACACACACACACACACACACACACACACACACACACATAGACACACATAGACACACGCGCGCGCGCGTACCTTTTCCTAAAATGATTTTTTTGGATTCAGGGGGTCTCAAAACATATTTCCGGTGAAATCTCAACCTCGAATTTTTGGGTGGAGTACAATACTTCCCCTACTTACCAGTAGAGAAATTAAAAACGAACAACGATGTTCCATTTCACGAAAGTTTTAAGTTTTCTGAAACTCTCCAAAATGGTTCACTCTACAAAAAAAAAAAAAAAAAAAAAAAAAAAAAAAAAATTCGTACATAAATTGTGTGTGTTAGCGAGATCTAAATTTGTTGCATAGTAAGAATTTCTCTATCTCTTACGGTTTACGAGTTATTCAAAAGTCATCCCGAGTAAACAGGACTATATAGACTATAGTCAGAAAATTCAAAATATACATTTCATTTTTCATACAAATATCTCAAACATGACATTTTAATCAAAATTGCTAGAGCCATTTTCAAGAAAATCAAAATTTTCGAAACATTTTCTGTAGAGGGTATTTAGGGTGGGGCTATTTTCTTCAAAATCTTCGTGTCACATCCTTGAGAGACATTAAACTTAAATACCAACTTTGGTTTTTAACCGACTTTTCGTTTTTAAGGTTTGCTGTCCAGACTGACACACACACGGACCCTTTACTAAAAGTTTTTTTTTTTATTCAGGGGGTCTCAAAACATGTATTTCCGGTGAAATCTCGACATTGAATTTTTGGGTGGAGTGCAATACTTCCTTCTACTTACCAGTAGAGAAAGTAATAAATAATACATAACCAAAACCCTCAACATCTAATAATTGACAAGGTAAAATAGAAATAATTGATCATGTGGAGGGAGAAAAGGCCTCACGGTATAACCATTGTTGTACCTAGGTATGTGATGTTTTTGTTAGTGTCGATGGCGCTGATGGTGAGGACCATGACCACCCTGCACGCAGAAGCCCCAGTCTTCTTGGACTTTGCCGTGGATGTCAACTATGACGTGTTCAAGGCGAGCTGGGCAAGGCGATACGATAGTGGTTTGGTGGTTTACTTTTGCCTACCGCAGATGGGAATGAGTTGACAACACGCGCGCACACACACACACACACACACACACACACACACACACACACACACCTCCACCCCCCCCCCCCCAAATCTGGCATCGAAATTTTGATCGTACAACACTCCTCGAGGCGTTTAGGGATAATCTTCGGCTGCTTTGGCCTTTCGTAACACTATAGTGAAGACAATACCATTTATGGCAGACACCAAATTTAATGGCGGCTGATAGCTGACCACTCCTGTTGTGGGAATAAATTTTGTGAGTGAAAATGATATTTATAAAAACTAAACCCCGGCGCGACAGCCCATGAAGAGCCAAGGCCTACCGCCCAGCCGCTACGTCCCCCACCTCTGCCCACTACAGGCGTCATTGGTGAGCTGCAGTACTGGAGGGTGGGACACGGTCTTCTCGACCTGGGGCCGCTACTTCTCCATCAAGTAGCTCCTCAATTGGTCCCCCGGGACCCAATGAGGCTGAGTGCACCCCGTGCCGGACCTTCCAGAGGGGATAAAATCCCCATGCTGGTACTGGAGTTCGAACCCGGGCTCACGCGCCAGAGGCAAGCGCGCTACCAACTGCGCTATGATATCTATATCACCAGCTTTACAGCGTGATTTCACTGCATATTTAACTAGAGTAGCTGTAAAGCAAGAATGAACATGGGTCTAGCCAATACAGTGATGTTACTGTCACGGCGTTGCCAGGTGCCCAGCGAAGTAGCGGGCGACAAGGATTGAATATGTCTGTCTTTGTCATACTGAAACCGTCTAGCGCTTACAAGTTAAACCCTCGGAGACAATGACCCTTGTCATATAAAACATCAATTGTTCTACGTAAAACACACTTTTTTAATTTATTAAAGGCCGATCAGCAGTTTCCCGCTTTACAAACCAGGCAGAACAGAGAAATAAAACGACACTAAAGAAAATACAATTACAAATAAATACACAGAAAATAACAAAAACACACTTTTGATAGCGATAGACCAGCCACGCCCAGCCCCGCCTTACGTGCATTCCTGTTGTGCAGTTACTATATATGTACAATACCGCAAGGCGTGGTAAGCCTCTGCTTGCATGCTCTGTTGACCAGCTCCTCCTGCCACCTGCCATTAAATTTTGTGTCAGCCATAGGAATAGAATATACAACGTAGCGGGACACCTCATACACTGTGGCCTATACAGATCTATTGGGGTGGTAAAAGTGAAGGCTACAGGCCGCAGGGTGCAGGGACATGCGGAAGTCCGTAACAGTTCAGTTTCGAAGACCCGTCCGACTACTCGGGCTGCCTAAAGAGGGCGACCCATCGACCAGCAGTCCTCTAGTGTTCACGGGGGATATACTTTCCTTTGAGCAAGCATCCCTACTATCTATCCAGCACCGCCATACACCACGAAACCTAGAAGCACACTTGAAAGATGAGAAAGAAACGGAATGAAAGGGAAATTATGGAAAGGAAATCACCCTAGGATGCGCCTGCCGAGTTGGGGAAACCACGAAAACTCCAAGGTCAGAGTGGGCGGTCGATGGAAATCGAACCTGGGCCTCCCGAATGCGAGCTATACACTGCCATCTCACTCTGAAAAGGAACACTGAGACAAATGGCAATGTGAAATCCCACTTTTGACAGTAGTGTGACAAATAACAAGTCTTGTTACGTTTAATGTCACTTTATTTCTTCTAAAACAGATCCGCAAAGCACAGTTCTCTGTTTTATCGATAACACAATTTACAAGTTGTTGTGACTTTGCAACTCAGTCCTCTCGTAACATTGACACACACTTCACTGTATTTCTACTCTCTCTCTCTCTCTCTCTCTCTCTCTCTCTCTCTCTCTCTAACAAACAACTTGCTTCAACGATACACTCACATTGAGTAAAACTGCTTCATTTAAAACTCTCAACAACTGTCTAGCCCAATACTTGCAAACTCCTAACTCTCCTCTGAGGTTCCCGCTTGTAAACTGGGTGAAGTACCGGCGAATTCTCTGGATAATACATATTTTCTCGAAACTTCTCGTAAACAAGCCACCAGTCGAAAGCGTATTGAATCACTTTGTTCTGCTGCACTCATAGTGCCTCTGTTCTGACCACTCCATTCTCGTCGGGCCGCGTGTTTGCAAGCAATGGTGTGAGGTAGCTAACACCGGTCACAATAACATACAAGGCAACATGTTCTTATTCTCTATCGTTGAACTGTTTGATGTTTTCATAACATTTAAAATTCGTTCTAAACAACGGTTACAAAACTAAACCATGTTTTGTAGCGTGGATTTGGTTCTGCGAGGGTTTTGAACTTCTTTAGCTGAATTCGCTATGCAGAGCGTCTATTAGCTTAGATTTATCTGTAAGCACTCAAAAACTGCTGCATGTACGAAGTGAAAATGTTATTGGAGTCTGAATATAATTTATCAAGGACTTTCAAATACAAAAAATCAAGTGTTTCGAAAGAATTTACGTTTTTAAGGTGAGCATGTATGGAGTTAAAATTCTATACAGCAAAGTTTGAAGAACATTAATTTAAATTTGGTTGATTTAGTACAAAATTTAAGGTAGTTTATAAAGGGAACCAAGAAAAGATTGTGATTTGTATACAAAATTGAAATTGAGTTTTACTTATGGACGCTCTTTAATTACTATGGTTCTCAGAATCCCATTTATTGGCCTAAAATACCGCTGAATTTTACGTAACTAAGTCTACGACATATGACCACCGACTTTACTTCCCTTCCGAAGGAAGTCATTCTACGGATTTTTACAGCCGAAAAAATCCATCGCCCTCCGCCGTGTTTGAACCTGTGACCTCGGAAACTAGACCACAGAGGACGACAATTTTTGTAGGAAATGCTGCTGCCGCCGCCGCTGCTCCAGGTGTGAAGTCTTGATTATCGTTCACCAAGCAAGTTGGCATCGCGGTAACGTGTCAGCCTCGCATTTGGGAGGTCCTGGATTGAATTTCCGGCGTCGCGTGCTCGGATCATGGATTTTTCGTAGTTTGCCCAGTCGGTGGGCGAATGCTGGGGTTGTTCCTCTTCTTCCACGGCTTTCCTGTCCATCATTTCTTGTATCCTTCATGTGTTTTATGGTTGATGGACCAGGTAACGGTGTTTGGCGTGTTGCGGCGGGGCAATGCTGGTGCGCTTTATGAACGTTTCTCTCTCGTGTTGGTCGGACTGATGATAGACCCGCCCTCTGCAAGCGGCTTCCCCAAAGGGACTCGGGGGAGGGGGGATACTCGGGACTTATGGGCAGGTTTGAACGGTATCGGGTACGTTCAGTGTGGAATTGTTAGGGACCCCACCCAAGCTTGCGCACATCGTCTCCCGAATGTGGTCGCCCTTCGGATCTCTCCTTTATCCCTCTCTTCCAGGGGTCACGTCTGCAGCACAAAGTCCACGTGTGGTGCTCTGCCACGATTTCGTGGTCTCTCCTTGATATCTACCTTTACTTTTACCTTTAACATTTGTCTACTTTTTGAAATGTTATTGTAATTGATACAAAATTAGCCCTTTATTACATTGTGCATAATTTGGCAACATAGATGTTTAGTCAAAGTTTTAGAATATTGCAACAGTAGTTTTTTTTTCGCGTTATATTGGCATTTATAGGTCGCGCGTTAGTTCTTGACGAATGAAATTTTTAATTGAGGTCCACATAAATAGTGCGCTTTTCCTTATTATTTCCCAGAATATACAAAAGTGGAAATCTTACAGTGCTATTGTCTTCCAGTGATTGAAATGACAACCATACCTCAATTAGTCAACTGTTAAGCGCTCTGCATTACGAGAGCAGTGAACAGTATTATTATCGAATAAGATCTCTGTAAGAGGGTGCTTCACATTGTTGTAGACTAGGATGTAGTGGGAGACCGTCAAACAAAAGAAAGCTACGGAAACGGTCATTTGGGCCGCCTCCAAATTGTTGCCTGATTTATTTTGGACTGATGTGTATGTGTATGTATTTTTTCTTCTTCTTTCTTCTGTCTCTTTTTTTCATATTGTCGCCAGATCACGAAGTTATTTTCTACTGCTACACCTTCTTGTTGCAATGTTTCACTGAGTGTTTAGATTCCTGGCATTCACGTCTGCCTTGGTGCTATTCCCGGCTCAGCCAATTCAATTGTATTTCCAGGTTTCCCACAAAATTAGGGGGGGGGGGGAGGAATTGTCAGATAGACACCTTCCAGTTGCTTAATTGTAACCTGTAACTCAAGGAAACTCATTGGGAATAGAATATACTAGTAGTTCCCAAACTTTGCAATTAGGCACCTCTTTGAGAGCTAAATCCCCACCTCTACTCCCCTCAACCCATCATTTTTTTCGAAAACGTTTATATTTGAGAATAATATACAACAAACAAGAGGGTTACAAGGTTAAAAACCATATTAGTAAAAATCTGATGTGTTGCACTCACATGACTTTCTCTACTCTTGTACTAACCATTCTTACAAACTGTTATTCCTATATCTTCTTGTTAATACAGATAAACATTGCAGAAATTATCTTATTGCTTTTTTCCTTGTAGATGCAAGGGGAATATGGGAATACAATAGGCTTTGAGCGATAGTTAAATCCTTTAAAGCTTTCAAATTCCGTTCTCTTTGCACGGTTAACATATAAAAAGTGAATTACGATGTTCCATTTTACAGAAGTATAAGTTCTTCAAAACTCACACAAACAACAAGCAATATCTCCGACATGGTTCACTCTAGAAAAGAATTCATTCAGACATAAATTGTGTGTTTTAGCAAGATCTACATTTTTGTGCAGTAAGATTTGGTCTATCTCTTACAGTTTACCAGTCATGCAAAAGTCATCCAGAGTAAGTAGGACTTCATTGGCTATAGCCAGAAAATTCAAGATATACATTTCATTTGTCGTAAAAATATCTCAAATATATGGCATTTTAATCAAAATCGTTAGAGCCATTTTCAAGAAAACCAAAATTTTCCATGTAGGGTGGAGAAATTTTCTTCAAAATCTTGGTGTCGCATCCTCGAAAGACATTAAACTTAAGTACCAACTTTGGTTTTTAACCGAATTTTCGTTTTTGAGTCATGCTGTCCACAGACACACACACCACGCGCGCGCGCGCGCGCGCACACACACACACACACACACACACACACACACACACACACACAAAAGCGAAGGAGTTCCTGTTTGAGAAAAAATTAAGTATTTTAAAGTTCAAAATAATAACAAGGAATATCTTGGAAATGTTTACTTGCAAACAAATTCATTTGCCATAAACTCTGTGCTTTAACGGGATCTCCATCTTTTGTGCAGTAAGTGTCTATCTCTTACGATTTACCAACTACACGCAAGTCATCCAGAATGAAGGGACGTCGGAGGCTATTCTCAGAATATTCATGATATATATTTAATTTGCCATTAAAATATCTTAAACTCAAAATGTTGGAGCCATTTTTGAGAAAATATAACGTTTTAAAAAATATTCCGTTTACAGAATAGGTCAAGGATTTTTTAAACCTTCATGACACTCCTTGAAATATCCTGCACTTAAATGCCAACTTTAGTACTTAATGAACATCTTGTTGAGCTACTTCGGCGCAAGGCACAAGAAATGGGGGAAAAGGGAAAGAAGGAAAGGAAAAAAGTTGGATGCGTTGCACTCACCTATTCTTACAAACTCTTATTCCTCTATTTTCTTCATGTTCGCCGAGATAAACATTTACAGAAATTATCTTTTGCTAATTTTCTTGTAGCGCAGTTGGTAGCGCGCTTGCCTCTGGCTCGGAGGATCCGGGTTCGATCCCCGGTACCAGCATGGGGATTTTATCAATGACGCTTGTAGTGGCGGACGTAGCGGCTGGGCGGCAAGCCTTGGCCCTTCATCGGCTGTTGTGCTAGGGGTTTAGGATTTAATTTTCTTGTAGGTGCGAGGGGAATATGGAGATACAGCAGGTTTTAAAGGATATTTAAATCTTTTAAAGCTGGTTGCTATATGATGGCTTTGAAATTACGTTCCATTTGCATGACAAAGAGATAAAAGGTGAATAACGAACTTCCATTTGAGAAAAGTTCAAGTGTTGCAAAATTCACACAAATAACAAGGAATATCTCCGAAATGGTGCACTCTACAAAAACAAAATGCATTTGAATATAAATTGCGTGTTTTAACGAGATCTATGTTTTTGTATTGTACGATTTGGATTATCTCTTACGGTTTACCAGTTATGCAAAAGTCATAACGGGTAAACATGACTAATTGGGCTGTATACAGAAAATTAAAAATATACATTTCATTTGTTATAAAAATATATATTAATCATATGGCATTTTAATACAAATTGTTGCACCCATTATTGAGATAATAGAAATTTTCGAAAAATTTTCAATGTAAAGGGTAGTTTAGCGTGGAGGAATTTTCTTAAAAATCTTCGTGTCGTATCCCTGAAAGTCATTAAACTTAAATACCAATTTTGGTTTTAACCCACTTTTCGTCTTTTGAATCAGGGTTCTCAAAACATATTTTCGGTGTAATCTCTACATCGAAATTTTGGGCCAAATACCATACTTTCTACTTAGGATACGTAGTAGAGAAAGTAATTAAGTAAAAATTAAAAAGAAAGGAAGACAGAGGACCGAAAACTATTTCATCAACAGTTACCAACAGGAAAATCTCTTACCGACACACATCTACAAACCAACAAATACAAAACCACAGCAAATAGCTTCCCAACGCAAGCAATAAACTTTATTAAAGCTGTCGTAAGAGCATAAAAAGTCATGTAAATGTAACACATCTGGTGTTGCTTCTGGTTATTTGTGCCCCTCCTTGTTATCTGGAAATCACTGGAAGAAAGTAAACAGGAAGGACGGAAATTTTAGGCCCTTCATGGGCCGGATCACAGATTAGAACATAACCCAAGACCGAGAGCCACCTAGCGTTAATAATGGTTAATTTAAGGATCGAAAAGATGTCTGAACGCTGCCCAACCCTGGCTCGTGCCTGTCAGTTTTAGCCACATCCCATACAGATCTCCTAAAACTACCTAAGAAGTAAAGATGTCGCCTGAGTGTTGTTCCAGAATTCCTCGTTAAAGCAGAAGTTGCCGTTTATTGACATAGTAGTCAGCACGGCAACCCAGACACACTTACTGTTCAAATATTCCGCAGATATGCCACATACACATGCACACTAGGGAATCAGAGTTGTGCGCTGAAGTCGCCTACTTTCATCTTGCTATGGTGAACCTTACCACGTGCGAACCAGAAAGCAGCAAAAGCTTGTATTTACCGCGCCTAATTTTGTTTCCAGATTAGCTTATAGTACGTTATAAATTAATTTATGCGTGGCTACAATTGCTATATGACAGTACCGAGCCTGCTCTGAGTTTTGGATTCTGACCAAAAAAATCTGATGTGTTGCACTCACATGACTTTCTCTACTTTTGTACTAACCATTATTACAAACTCTTATTCCTATATCTTCTTCGGGTTAGTTAAACTAAACATTTGTACAAATTATCTTATTGGTTATTTCCTTATAGGTGCAAGGGGAATATTATAATACAGTAGACTTTGTGCGATAGTCAAATGTTTTAAAGCTTTGAGATTCCGTTCTCTTTGCACACTTAACAAATAAAAAAAAAAGAACAGCGATATTCCATTTCACGAAAGCTTTAAATTTTCCGAAACTCACACACATCACAAGGAATATCTCCGAAATGGTTCAACCTACAAGAAAATTTATTGTGACATAAATTGTGTATTTTAGCAAGATCTACATTTTTTTGTACACTATGATTTTCTATATCTCTGTTTACCAGTTATGCAAAAGTCGTCCAGAGTAAATACGACTACAGGGGCTAGAGCCAGAAAATTCAAGATATACACTTTATTTTTCATAAAAATATCTCAAACATGTGGCATTTTAATGAAAATCGTTAGTCATTTTCAAGAAAATCAAAATTTTCGAAAAATCTTCCATGTAAAGGGTAGTTTGGGTGGGGCTATTTTCTTCGAAATCTTCATGTCGCATTCTTGAAAGATATTAAACTTAAATACTAACTTTGGTTTTTAACCGACTTTTCGTTTTTGAGGTATGCTGTACACACACACACACACACACACACACACACACACACACACACACGCACACACACACACACACACGCACGCGCACACACACACGCGCGCAAAGGATGCCTCAGTGGTCTAATGGTTAGCTTGCTAGCTTCCAAATCCAGATGTCCCGGGTTCGATTCCTGGTTGGGTTATTCCCACCCTTGTGCAAGTATGTGTGTATGTGTGTACGTGTGTGTGTATGTGTGTGTTTCTCGTTCTCGGAAACCGCAAATTAGATCCCTATTATGTATATTTAGATTCTTGACTGTAGACTTTATTAAACGCAGCCGTGACATGAAGCAGCCGCTAGAGCGCTCTCTAGTCGAAGCTGGGAAAAACAAAAACCAAAAAATTCTAGCAAATGTGCATCCTGATCACATTTCTTGATTCCCTCAGATCTATTGATTTATTCTACTAGGGTCACTGTAAACGGAAATTGTCTCAAAAACAATGGCAAAAGCTTTAAGTGTCCGTCAATAAAAAAGCTTGATTCGACTAGAGGAATTGAAAATAACAATGGTACTCCATTTAGACAATGTTTACTTTGTGGAAATTTAATGTTGGCTATCATGCATTATAGTTGCTGAATTGCAAGTAAGCGAAAGAAAATCACTGGTCAGTTACAAACAAATGACATCTCAAGACGCAAAATGGACTTTTCGCTTTGTTTTCGACATAGTCATCTTTATGCATTCCCATTCTCGTTACCGGGTTATTGGGAACAAAATATTGCGTACTGTTTTACTTGCTAATTTCGGGTTATTGTGAATTAGCCTTTGTACTTGTGAACGTGGAGGCCGTGGTTCAATTCTGGACTGAGAGTATTTTTTAATCAGTTAAGGTTTTTCTCAGTCGTATATGGCGAATGTAGGGTGCGGGTACCCTAAACTTTAGGCTAGAAACGTTTGCTTCACCAATTTTCCTTCCTAAATATCAATCCAGTTCATGTAGCATCAGTGCCTGTAGTTCTTAGGGGCCCTGCCCTCTGTTGTCGTCTCTCCTGAGGTTCGACCACCCTTCGTATCCTTTCATCTTACACCTACCTCCTGGGCGGCACCGTCACGACGCGTCAGGGGCATAAACACAACATATTTCATTGGTCGAAATTTCACATTCAAAACCAACGCATCCTAGGGCTGCGGCTGCGATAAAAATAATAGTGTTACATTCTGAATACGTAGAATTCAATTTTCGTATTTAATTTTTTTACTATTTCCGTAAAAATGCCATATTTAAGTGTACTATTCATATTGAATCATATTTAGAACTTGCCGCTTTTAAAACCAATTTTTATTTTCAACTTCTCCAAGATTTATCTTTCTTCCGTGTACACTTAATTAGCAACTAATTGGAGCTTCCATGTTCATAGCCGGGTAGTTTTCAAGGGAAATACGCTCCAGCATGTACAAGTTGACAGGGAAGAATTGGCTGACATTCCGGGGTAATTTAACAGGGGGCCGGGGGTTACCAAATTTGATTTACTGCTGAAAATGAGTAAATAATACATTATATTCTCTAGTAGCTTGGTAGGTAGGTTAAATGTGAAAACACGAAATATGTCTGAATATATATCTAAGGTTATCAAAATATAAATATGGTTCGCATTATGTACTTCATGTGTTGCTTATTGATCTTTTTCATTGTTTAGAAGTGTCCGTAAAAAATATCCGGCATATGACTAAAATATTATCGTTTTATGAGAGCTTATTCCGGTAGCAAAAGAAAATATTCATGGAAGTTCTGGTGTTTAATGTGTAAAACATTGCAGAAATGGCAAGTAAAATTAATGGTGAAACACTATTAGGCTCGCCTATCGGAATTAATCAAACACATCTGGCTAATCATTACTTCCAGCAGTCTCTTAGAAAGGATAAGGTTTTAAATCGAACTGTTTAAAGATTTTTAACTTTCGTAATGTAGTGTAATGACGTGTATAGAACGACACTAGCGTCCTGGTTTGTTATCTGTTATACTAATCGAAACATTTTGTCATAAAGTACTGAAAAACTACCAGCACATTGTACGAGAACTAGGTTAAGTTCAGCCAAAGCAAATGGCGATTTTATTGTGTCCATTTAGTATTACATAGGATTTACGTTGCCGAAAGACCCTTAAATTATTGTCATTTATTGTGTTATTTGGTTACCAATTATTAAATATGTATGAAAATTAATTTACAAAAGCTTACTTTTATCTTAAGACAAATGTTAATCTACTCTAGGGAGAGATAATTTTGGAGTTTTTATTTCTATTTTAATATTTTTTTTTCTTCATATTGTGTTTGTTTCTAGTTATTACTAAAATATAGCAATGAATTGCCGAGGTGAAAACAAATGTGCATTGTCTGATGTCGCCTGTAAGGGGTGCCGATTTTCTTACACGATATCCACCATTGTAAGAATTAACTAGGTATCTTGTATTCGCGCCGCTGACGGTTCTTTTATTTCCATTGATTGCACAGTTGCAAATATTATGAGCACAATTAGGCATTGAGGACCTTAGCGGCGTACAACTCCGCACTTTCGTTCCATATAAGGATGATTCTATTGGCGCTGGCAAGTGTAAAGTAGAAAGGTGCATGCTATTGCTTAGTGAAGATAGTATCGGCACAGATGGTAAAGCACGACACCGTTTCTGAAATTTTGTCATGGCAATGTTAAATTAAAAATATATGGTGAGAGTGATATCACCAAATATATTTACAGTATATTGTTGAAAAATGCGAATTGCTGACTTTTCTGGGATCATTACCTAATAATTTGTCGAAGGCGAAACATTCACATGCAAATTATATTTATTTGACTAATTTTACATCTAGTCTCGGATGTTTTATTATCTTTCATATGCTTTGTTGTTTCTAGGACCATTTGGGAATAAATAAGATGGTAAGCAAACGAGACATAGCAATCTTTGAGAGTGCAAAGATCAAGATTTTTACCGTTGATCGATTAAAATCTACGAATGATATTTTTAGTTTATCACGATGTTCCTAGAGGTCTGTACTGCTCGCTCAAATGAAGGAACTGTAAAAGTAAAGAAGGCTGTGAAACAGCTGAAAACTAAAACAAAAGAGCGTTCAGTTGCGTGATGTTAAAGTAATCGGGATTAACAACTGTACAATACTTAAAAAGTAATGTTTTGTTATAATGATAATTATCACAGGACGTAAAGTCAACAAAACAGGCTCCGTTAGCCCTAATTATGCCAAAAAAGGAATCCAGGTTGTACAGGAATGCATAAAATAAGCCCATAACTTAAATATAATATAGTGTATTTCCTAACCTATAAAGGAAAAAATTGAGACAAATGATTATTTATAAACTTTGTTTTAGAAATCGGATGCCATATTCACCATAAAGTTCTTGAAAGAAAATTATTAGAAAAGCAGCAGTGCAGTAGTTAATGAAGCCTTCCCAATTTCTTTTATTCGAAGTCAAGTCATATAATCCTGGTTGTGGGTATAGACTACGTTGCATTTGTATTGTATGTCTATTTTGAACAAACGAAATTAACTATTCATGGCGAGATGCAAAACACTGAACAAATTGACCACATTTTTAGTGAAAATGGTATAAATTTCCTGAAGATGCTGCAAACTCCTCTGATAGTCCTCACATTTAATCCACATTTTAGCTGTAAAAACGAATACGTAATATATTAAGTTACGTTTCGTCGTAATCTTTTCTTTGACTGCTTTTGTGATAGTTATAGGTGCTTAGTTTTCTTAAGCATTTCAAATAACCAACTTTATCTGTTGTGAAGCAATTATGCATGTGCTAATGTAGTGATTAAACCCATTAATCAGTAGAAATTAAAATATAGAACCACTATGGCATTGTATTTGATAGGTGTGTCTCTGCCCTGTTACAGCATTGCTAGTGGCACTGCAGCAAGAGAATATTTGTTATCAAAACTTCTGAATTTCTCTTAGAAGTTTCTGCATGTTCTGCTGTTAATAGTACTTTCTTAATGGTAACAGCAATAAGGCTAGTTACAATAAAATGTGTAGTAATTTACAGTTTTCTTATGTTGCAGTAATGATAAAGTTCGAGCATGGGAACGTGATCGTCGAGAAAGATTAAACATATGCTTTAAAAACCTTGCAAGCTTGCTACCTAATTATGATCCTTCAGCAAAATTAAGTAAACATGAAATATTAGAAAGAGCAGCTGCCTACATTCGTGACTTACAAGAAAATTACCGTGCTTTGCTGCAGTTTAGATTGGATGAAACTGAATGTAAGTATAATTTAAAAAATTAGTGCTGTAACCAATTCACAATATTTATGTTTGCATGCTGACAACTTTAAGGTAATGTTACTTTACAACTACCATTTTCACAATATTTTGGCTTGTCAGTTTAGCTGAATTAACTTAATGTTCACCAGATTACAGCCAGCCTTAATTTGACAGCCTGCAGATAAACTGGTAATTTATAAAGCAGCGATGATACAGCAGTGGACAAATTAGCAAAAAAATAAAAAAGCATATATGTTGTGTCATATTCTGCATCCATGGAATTAATCCAGCATTAGCTTAAATAGCATAAAGGTTTCATCAGATGGAATAATCTAGGCCTAAACTCCTGTATGGTGAACTTTGTTTGCTTGTTTGGTCCCATCATGAGTAGAGCTCAGGAACATTGAACACCTCATACAATTATGGAACATGCATCATGACTTAGTAATATATCCACCACCAATAATACTATTTTTCTTCCATATTGCATTATACAAGAAAAAAATGAAAGTTTATAAGCCACCATCATTTCAAGAATAAATTTCACAATATGCATTATATAGGTCAACAATAATGAATAAGTGTAAATGATACATGCAATGTGCCCTATGTAATGAATGTTTACTTATTGACGAGATATTAAAGAATACATCCATACTATATGGTGAGTGAATATATAAGATGATTGAATCTTTCTTAAATATTTTATACTGATTAGGAATGTCTTAACTGTTTTAGGTAAACATAGAAGGCTATTATACATTTTTATTGCAGAATAGGGACATCCTTTTTGGAACAGTTTTAAGCTATTTTGTCCATGCAAATCACCTCATACTGTGGTGAGCTTATCATCTATCCAATTCTTGTAATTCCTAAGTGGAAAATAGGGTGGGAACAAATCGTCGCCTTCAAACTCTATTCCTTGACAAAACTTGCATCTCTTTCCATGATTTATTCATTACTCTTAATTTTCAGCTGTTCTCCTCCAAGTATCCCTCGATCTTCCGGTTCTCCTTTCTCCCTGTGGATTCCATTCCAATACTTGTCTAGTTATATTTTCGTCATCCTTTCTCACTGTGTCCAATCCATGTCCATTTCCATTTCTTTATCAGTTGTGATGCAAATATTCCTCTCAGTCGAAGACGTCGCCTTTAAGATCTATAAGATCTCATCGCCAGGATATCTCCTATCCTGTGTTTGGTGTCCTGACTAGCTCTAACAAGAGGTCCTAATCTCCAAGGTATGCGTGAGTTGTGGTAGGAATGGAACCAAACAAAGAATTAACAAACGTTTAAGTTTATTTGCAAATTTCTAGATTTGTAGAGAACTGCCAACAATATCTAAATAGAATGTAACTTCAACTGCAACGTTATAATATTTGAACTTTGTTGCCCTCTAGCAACCGCCGAATTATGTGTATGCGCCAGCTTACGTACAAATCAGAAATTGCACGTGCATTCTCTGCTCAATTCAAGACAAATGTGTTTTGCGTTGCAGTTATTTTGCGTGGGCGACACGAAGGAAGCGATTTCCATTGGTCAACTTTAGAGCACATCATGACAAGATATGAATCAGCCTGCGGAATCGTTCGGGCTTTGCACGTACAACAATTTTAACCTTATCACTCATTTAAATTTGCCTAGGCTTCCATTCTTGAGACTTTAATCTATTCAGCTTTATTATGTCTTCCCCTTAACTATCGATTAGAATCTCCTTTTGTTTCTTTCTATTATCAATTACATATATGCACATTATAATTTTGGTTTCAGTTGGTGTCTGATTCGTGATTTCCCAGAATGCGGTATTGCAGATGGTTTTTGGCCATCAAATTCTCAATATGTATCTTAGGCACCAATTAATAAAAATTTGTAGTTTTTTATTTGTTTCTTGTGTCGTTCCCCAAGTTTAACAACCATATAGCAGTACAGAGTGTACATTTGATTTAAAAATTCTGATTTTAGTATTTCTTTCAATATTTTGTGAGTTTCATATTGTTCTCAGTTGTGAAAAGGCATTTTTTTGTGTTTTTGTTAGCTCTATCTTAATCAGCTCCTTCTGGGATTCTATGGATCCCAGATAATTGAAATATTTAACTCTTTCTATTTCATGGATATCTATGTACAGTTTATTTTTATTTTTTTCTCGTTTCTTTAGTTTAGGTGACACCTTTTTCATACTAATATCTTGGGCTTCAACTTTGAAGTCCTGTAGTTTTATTTCAATTGTGTTTAAAGCTTTGTTGTCCCCATTGTACTCCTCTTTTTCTATCCATAGTTTTCCTCATCATATTATCTGAAACAAAAACAGTAAGTGTAGGCTTTCACAGCCAGAGTTGATAATTACAGACATGAAATGTCTGGACATAATTACTCCAGCAGACCATGGCAAATCAGCCCGGAAGTTTCTTCCATAATAATTAATTAAAAACAGGATTGGTGACATCCCTTTTAACTCCACTGTTAACTAAGAAAGGTTCTGATCACTTTCCATTATGTTCCACCTCACATGAGAAGTTGTTATAGATTTCTTGCACAATCCTTATAATCTTCACTGATGTTCCAAAAGTTTCCATAGCTTCCTATATTTTATTTTGGGCAATCAACTCAAGTCAAGTCAAATCAATAAAAATGAAGTATAATGGGGTTTGATATTCAAAAGATTGTTCAAAATAATTTTTATTGTATTAATTTGGTCAATACATGATCTTTACTCTCTAAAACCTACTTGTTCTCTCCTGAATTTTTTATCAATTGGTTCTCTAATTCTGTTAAAAATAATTCCAGATAAAATTTTGCTTAAAATTGGGAGTAAGATTATTCCTCTCCAATTTTTGCAATCTAAGAGGTTTCCTTTCCTTGGTAATTTAATTAAAGTTTCCTTTTCCAATCATCTGGTAAAGTCTCTGATTCCCATACCTCATCCATAAAAGGATATAGTATATCTGCTTTTAAATTCAGAATCAATTTTTAAAGCTTCTGGAATGATACCATCTATACCTGGAGCCTTTCCCGTTTTCATTTCTTTAATGACTTTTATTATTTCCAGCTTAGTAGGTGCATAATTTGGTATAGTCATAAGACTATTATCTGGTTGTATGTTTTGGAAGTCATCAGTTGTTGTTCTGGGTGTTCAAGAATTCACTGAAATATTCTTTCCATCTTTCTATTTGGTTATTTTCATTTGTAATTAGTGTACCTCTTATATATTTTATTGATTTGTTCCTATTTATTGTCTTACCTGTCATAAGTTTTATAATTGCATGTAGTTCTTTGTTGTTATAATTATAAGCACTATGACAAAAATCTCTGGTAGCAGTTTTTACTTTGTTGGAAGACTGTGTACAGAATAAAATTATTTTGAGCATAGGTACTCTTTAGCAGCAATTTTAAAAGCATTGAAATTGTCAGCTGTTTCCTTAACATCACTGGGAATAGCATTAAATATTTTATAGTATACACTTTGCTGGAAGCAATAAAGTTTTCCATTATGTTGAATGCCCTCCTAGAAACTTTTGTCTGTGAAAGAATGCTGACCTTTTGCCCAAGACTGCGTTGGGAATCTTCTTTCATCGACAGGATCACGGCCTACAAACCCAAAAACTACTATGCATTGAATTAACGCTGTGCAGTGAAAGCTTTAGCAACAAAATAAACATTTTAAAATAATCTTGACAATAAGGAAAAATTGAAGCTATTAATCTTGACAAAATTAATTTATGCAATATACAAATATGTCTATATGTTTGCATCACGCTCAACCTTATGTAAAACAGGGGAGGTCAGATTTTCCTCCACCTACTCTTTGCTGAACTATGACACATGATACCTAACAAACTTTTCTAACACCGGGGACACACAAGTGTAATCTTAGCTTTTACGTCTGTAATATTTGCATGCATTTGAAACCTAAACACATTGTTCTATCGTCCTTTCAGTTCTTGAAGATGGAAGCTAATGAAATTATTGCTGTAGTGGGTCTTGTCTATTTGGTATTAAAGAGCAGTAAAAAAGGAAGAAGGTGATGGGTACAGCCAATTAAGAGTGAGAGGCATTTGCACGACAATTTTTATACACTGTATCCTTGACTCCATGAAGATGGTGACAAGTTTTTAAATTATTTTTGAAGGTCAGCTTCATTTGATGAACTTCTTTTTAAATATAAAGGGACACTGTCCTTGTATACATCACAAGCAATATCCCATGACACACGACAAATTTCAGCCTCGCTTATTAATCGCTCTATATCCATCTTTGCAATTGCAAAGGCATTTGGAGAAGCAGGACGTAAACTAAGTGCACTAAATGTGAAGTGTTTCACTTGATTATACACTAAGCATATGTGCTATTCCATTAGTTGCCTAGTGAAGCTGAGCTGCATGCATATTATGCGTGTAAAACACACAAAAAATAAATGCTCATGTGTCCCCAGGGTAATGCTTGGTTATCTGAATGAGTGTAGGGGAAATACTTTGTGCACAAAATGAAGGAGGTAGAGTGAAGCAACATGGTGTCATCATTAGCTTATTAGAGAAAAGGTTGGGCACCTCTAGTCCATATATTCAATATTTATTCAATTTTTTAACCTATTACAATTTATGACAATGTACATTTTAAACTTTTCAGACTTAAAGTTCCTCATTCCTTCATTTAAATAGTTTGAAAAACTTCTCTTCACATCAGATGATGTCACAGGAGCAAACATAAAATGTTTTTTTGTTTTGTTTTTGTTTTATTAAAGGAAACTCTTCTGTACAATTAGGTACAATATAGTTGAGCTAAGCTAGACACAGAACAACAATGATACTTGTAATTGGGGTGCCATCCAGCGATAGTCCCAATAATGTTACACAGAAATAGGGAAAACAGTTACAGAAAAGAATTTGTATAGAGTTAAATGTCCAGTTGCAAATCAGAATGCCAACGGCACTTTAGTCTTCGTCGTAGAGGTTCAGGAGGAAGATAAATACGTCGCAGCAGCGGATTGCGATGGCGCAGACAGGATTGATGCAGTCTCCTGTAGCAGATGCGGAGGATACACATCACCTCCGGTAGACCTATATCAGCATGCAGAGTAGAGTTGCGCACGTACCAGGGAGCGCCGGTCATTAGGCATAGAAAACAATTTTGTGTACGCTGGATCCTCAGGATCTGCGATGGAGCTGCAGAACCCCAAATGGCACAGCTATACTGCCACATGGGTCGAATTAAGGAAGTATAAACCAGGCACTTGTACTGCAAAGGTAAGGGCGAGGAACCAGACACAAGATGATGGACTTCGCGGATATAGTGACGAATCCTCTGCACTAGACTACAGAGATGGGGACCCCATGTTAGCCGGCTGTCCAAGATAAGGCCGAGGTATCTTATGGAAGTCGCTGTGGGTATCTCCGTCCCATTGAGATAAAGGGGATGATGGGTCATGTTCTTTTTGTAAGTGAACTTCACAACTCTGGACTTATGACCGTTCATAGTCACTCTCCAACGTCGGCACCAAGACTGAATTTGATTGCAGAAGTCCTGAAGGTGGCTAGCAGTCACAGCACAAGTACCCACACACAGAGCTGCCACGTCATCGGCATAGTGAGCGATGGTGAGTTAAGGATGACTAGGAAAATCCGAGGTATATACCAGATATAATAAGGGGCCTAGTACGCTTCCTTACACCAGAGAAAATAGGAAAGGCCTTGGAGAAGGCGCTCTCATATTTAACGGAAAAGGTGCGATTATGCAAATAGGACTGTAGGAGGCGGAAATAGGTGTCCGAGAGATGTGATTTGAGTTTGATTAACAGACCATTGTGCCAAACCTTATCAAAAGCTTTCTCCGTATCCAAAAACAATCCTTAGCACACAGATAGATGTTCATATGTATAAAGAATAGTGTCAACTACGCGATGTAGCTGCTGAGAGCAGGAGTGAAGAGGGCGAAATCCAAACTGAGTATCAGGGACAATTTGTACGAGCTGAGATAAGAGTCGAGGCAGAAGGAGATGTTCGAAGATTTTGGAGAGTAGGGAGAGTAAACTAATAGGATGATAATTGTGGGGATCATTATTAGCTTTGTCAGGTTTAGGGAGAAGGATAACATTAGCATGCTTCCATTGGTGAGGGATATGAGCAGTGCGGAGAATAGCGTTATAGATCTGTGTTAGTAGGACTAGCGCATTCCGGGGAAAATGAAGTAATAAGGGTTGCACAATAAGATCAGGACCTGGAGATTTGTGAGCTGAGGAGCGAACGATGATATTTTTAACTTCAGCAGGGGTAAAGTAGTGTCGAAAAGGAGTGAGTAATAAAGGTTGCATGAGTTCTTCCTCCACTCGATTAAATTCCACGTTGAGCACAGGATTGGGTGAAAACTGTCATGCTAGGAGTTCAGAAAACAGGTTGACCTTCTCAAGTGGCGTAGAAAACCAAGTATTGCCAATCTTAAGAGGCCGTATGGCAGCAGAATGGCATGTCAAAGTTCTAGTCTTCTGCGATAAGGATCCATTGCGGGTGTTTAAGGCTCGAAGTTTGCTTTCAGCAGCATTACTGCGTGCAGCACGTAGGGCAGCCTTCAGCTCCCGAGTAGCACGGTTAAAATTAGTTTTATGAAGTGGGCAATGCGTACGTTCCCAGAGTTTCCTACAGTCCTTCTTGATGGAATGCAAAAGACGAATCTCAGGAGAGCAGAAAGTCACTGACCGAGGACGGAGATTGTGGATGTTGCTGTTGGCAAGGTTGGCTGCACACTGTATACTACGAGTCAGGGTAGAAACAGCCACATCAACATCATGGGGTGACTTAAGCGGCACAGTCGTAACAGTGAGGTCAGCAAGCAAAGAGATGTACAAAGGCCAATCAAAAGGATACCGTACCAGGGATGGAAAGAAGTCTTTGTACTTCATGCCATCAGAGAGAGTAAGCAGGACTGGTAAATGATTGGAGCTCAGATTGTGAAAAACGGAAAGACGGGAACAATGACGGGAAATATTTTGTCCAATGAAGAAATCCAGCACGTCCGGAGTCCCACCATTGTGCGGGTAGAACGTAGGTTCAGCAGGACAGATTACATCTAGGTGTAACTGATGAATTGCAGTGTGTAAAAGTTTACCTCTAGGATTTGAGAGGTTCGAACCCCAAAGAAGATGTTTGGAATTAAAATCGCCTCCGATTAGAAAGGGGGCCTTGAAAGCATGAGTAATACCCCAGAAATCGGCGAGACTAACATGATTCTGAGGGCAGAATAGAAAGATCCAACTTGAATGTTTACGGAAGTAGTGGACAGTTGAATCCGAGCAACCTGGAAGGAGTCTTCCGAAATGGGTGGAAGGGCATGGTGAGCCAAACGGGTTTTGATAAAGAAGGCAGAACCACCCGTTCTAGTCAAGTTAGGGTGATCTGCACGATATATATCATAGCCAGGAATGTGGAAATGTATGTGAGGAGCCAATTTGGTTTCTGTGGCGGGCAGGATGTCTACTTCATAGACTGTAAGGAAGTGTAATAATTCGTGAAACTTATTGGTGATACTCTGACAATTCCAAGTGCAGATTCGAATGCAAGTGGGGACAAAATTAGCCATGAATGCGAAGCAGAACAGGAATCAATTGTTGCAGCGTAGTAAGAAGAGGCTGCAGAATAGCAAAGACAGAATCCAGTCGAGCCATCAAGCAGTCCAATGGAGAATGGTTTGGTTCACACTGACAGGTTGCGGCTGCATAGGACTGCGAAGCATCGGGAGGTGAGCCCCGAGAATCTGGATGCGACGATAGAGGCTGTACATTAGATACAGGAGGACGAGGATAGGCAGCTCCAGTAGAAGTAGGTAAGGTAGACTCCAGATGAGGGAAAGTATGAAGCAGAGGAGCAGTAGCAGAAGGTACACCAGAAACGGTACGTTGGGGATAAGAGTGAGGCCGCTGGGTAGCTTGGAGCCTTCGATGTACAGGGCAGCCCTTATAGTTCGCTGTATGTGGACCTTTGCAATTCACACACAGAGGGGGCGTGTGAGGAGCCTTAGAGCACTGCGCAGTAGGATGGTGGCCATCACATTTGACACAACGTGGTTGTTTGTGACAATAATTACGACTGTGTCCAAATTCCTGACAGTTCAGGCACTGAATAACACCCCGTTTGGGTTTCGGGGGCTCCACTTTTACCGTCATGTAATATAAACGATCAAGTTTATATATGTCGTCGTTGAGAGGATTGGGCTTTAGATCCAAGAAAAAGAGGGGCACTTTTGTTATGGGATGGTAAACAGGAGTCATTTGGGCAGGTGAATACCCAAGAGAGTTTAATTCTTGCATTACCATAGAAGTGTCAATAAGCTCACGAATAACCACCCGAAGATTACAATCATGATGCATTTGGTAGGTGTGAAATTCTGCCTTCTGTGTCTCAAAATAATGTATGGCTGCACGATAACCATCTATAGTCTCGAAAGAGAATTTGACGCTGCTGTCCAGTGTAACAAGCTTGTAAGCGTCTACATTGGATGTTTGTAAGTGTTTGATAACAGTGTTCATATTGAGTATATTAGAGACATAAATGGGAAGTGACTTTTGGGATGAGGAAGCAGCAGTAGGCGTAGGTACACTATGATCTCCATCTTCAGAATCCATGTTAGCCAAGGGTGCAAAACGGTTGGTTGTAGCGAAAGGAGAATCATTTGTGACGGAACCCAGTTTCTTCCTCTTGGTGTCACGTGGACAATCATCCTGGCTGCGTGGTTTAAAGGTGGCAGAGGACAAGCTACAGTCCATAGGCTGCACTTTACCAGAGCAATGTGAAGAAACGGGTACAGGCTGAGTTTGCTGGCAGTGTGATGAAGTGGAGGCTTCTCCTCCCTGGGAGCTACTGGATGTGGTTTGAGGAGCTGGGGTTGGTCCCGGTAGAGGAAATATCTGATCCTCAGATTGGTAAGACGGCTGCATCACAGAATAAATAAGCTGCCCTGTATCAATGGGAACAGCCATGGTGTTTAAGGAAGGTCTTAGCACTACGCAGTTCACTCTCTTCGCTGCCTATCGGCAAACTTGGAGGTTATAAACTTTCATTAAAAGTCCACTTTAACCTAGCTAGTTAAACAGAAGAGAGGAAAAGAAAAACGAAAAACAAACACTATTGTGAACACACACAAACAACACAGTACAAGTACGGTTGGAAGTATTTAAAGTCTGTAAATATGCAATCTTGTTGTGTATAACCAATTTTATGCACACACTGAGTAATGGTACAGTCACAATTCAGTACTTCAAAAACAATAAATTCAGATAAAAATTCGTGATCCTTTCACTTCCACTGTCAATAATCACTGAGATCTTAAATAATAGACACTAATATGCACATACAATGCGAAAATATCGATATTTAAGGCTAAATAAGTGGACCATAATATCAAGGAGATATTTTTAAATCCATAAAAAAAAAGTTGCAGATGATATTGCATTGTAAGTGCTATTTCATGATGCCTGTAAATGATCCTTCAAATAGCCTGGAATTTTCTCATGGACAGTTTTCATTTTCTGCTTTAGTTTATCCATTACAAGCACAGCAGCTGCTCTGTCAAGCTTTTGGGCTAATTCTTCTATGAGCACTATGGCATAAGGCCTTTTACTACTGGACTTTTCCAAATGTACTCTGGCTTTGGATAGGTGTGAAAAATTTTCTTTTTACTAAACAGCAAATACTCGTATTGTGTACTGAAATTGAGGGACTGAAAGGTTTGTACTGTAGAACTATGGTTACAGTCCAAAATGCTAAGAATTTTAGTAACTACAGTCAAAACTGGTTATAGTAATGTCACTTTTAAGAACATATTGGTTATAACAGCAAAATCTAATTCTAAATCCTATGTAAATGCTAGGTATATTTAAAAAAATTACAGTTTATTACATATTGCAAGTTATTGTATAAAATGATGTATTTTTATTACATTTTCAGATAAATATATCAGCTATAGCATCCAACATTTATTTTTGTTTGTTATGTGTTTGAGAATTGTTAACAATATAATGCTTATTTTTAAACTCTTGTTTTATATAGAATGTAGACTTAAATTTTACTATTACACTATGCAGCACTTACAGTAAATTTTTGAACATGCTAAAAAATTTATCTTATTCTTTATCCAATACCGTGTTTTACGTTATTGAACAATTTACATTGTTGCTACTTCTTTTCTCACTTATTGCTGTATGCACTACATAAACATTAAGAAAAACTCGTCTTCAGTCTCTCTCTGCAAATAATTGCAAATACTGTAGGTGTATCTCATTTCTGCTACGTTTTAAAGTTTCAACTCTATGGCAGGCCAAAATTTACAGATTCCATCTAAAATAAAAAACATATTTAGAGACTAAATATTCAGCTGATAATGGAGAAAAGTCAGCCTCCAAAACGTGTTTCGATAAATTATAAGTAAGTGTTGTTTAGTGTTATTAATCGACTTGTTTTTTTGGTTTCAATTGAATATTACAACACTGTTTTCAGACTTGCAAGAAAGAGGATACTAAAAGCGTCACTTATCTTAGTATTTGCTGCAAGTTCTTGAAATATTCCATAGTAATATGTTTCGTGATGACTCCATCACATTTTCAATGCTCTTAAAACAGTGTAATATTTCTAGAACTTGCAGTAAATACTAAGATAAGTGAAGCTTTTAGTCTCTGGTGCAGTTTTTATAATTAATTTAACTTCATTGGGTCTTTGAGCGATTGAGATCTTTGTGGTCTCAGGGCGTGGTAACGGATGGAATGAAAAATCACACGATGTTTCTTCACTACAATGTATTATTTTATTAACACTTTTTCGATATTTTACATTAAATAATTCCTCTTAGCACCGTTCTAAATGATTTAAAACCTTTCCACTTTTTCATTTAGTGGAACTAATGCTTGATGAGAGTCTGGTGAAAGTTCTACAATACCTAAATATGTCCTTTCACCTTGAATACACACACGCTAGTGGGAAGATTATGACATCACCTCACGTGACACCGCCTTTTTCGTATACATCCGCGTATGCGTCCATCAAATAGTTCTTTCTTGTTAGGGAAGCGATCCCTAACCATCCTCCCTTACTTTTATTATGGAACACATATAATTCTAATATTTATACATATATATTAAAATCAAATATGGAAATATTTATGACGTCTTTAAACTAACTTAGTTGTTCGTAACAATGAACATTTGCAACACGTTTTCGTCCTTTTAACCAACTCATACCAACATCAAAAAACAAATTACACTTTTAACAAATATTCACATAAACGATTTTCTGTTGGGGTCTTCTAATATTCTGTCTCATCTCTAAATTTGTTTTTATTTTAGATTCTGTTGCTTCACTATTAACAGCTTCAGCTTTTCATTGAATTTTACAGATACCATTTTATTTTTGCAAAAATAAAGCGAACATCCAGTTTGTGTGACTATCAGCTACAATGACTTTAAACCATCAGTCCCTTTGACATCATTATAACTAGTTTTGACTGCCTTATAATGATCTGCATAACAGAGCTGCATTTAGTCAAGCTTCCCATCTAGTGGTAATAGGCTGAGGAGGTAAAGGAATAATAATTACCATTTCTTTAAATTTCCATTCTCAAATTGAAGCTTTCAAAAGTATCTTTTGTATTTGCTATGAAACTATCTACATCACTGTAACTGCTGTGAATTGCCTCGGCTACACGGTGGAGCCTGTGTGCCAGACAAGTTAAATCACAGCATGTTAGGATATGCGATTTGAAGCTCCTTGTCTATGTAACTAGCAGCACTGATGATGGAAAGGAGTTCATTATCTGTACAACAGGGTCATGCAATTGCCACATGGTTTATCTTTGCAGTAACTTCCAAGGTTAACAAAAATGTTTAACTGGGTTTGTCTAGCAAAAGTATTCCCATGTGTATTTGTAACATACCACCAACATCATCTTTGGTTTTTGCCAGTAGAAATCCACATTTTATTTTCATATTTGTTATATATCATTATAACTTTGTGTTAATTGGTGCTTACGTAACATTATTTGGGAAAGAAAGTCTCATTTTGTGTACTTTGTGTAAACTGTTAAAAACAAATTTTCTTTTATGTACATTGGTGTATTTGCACACACCATCATTTTAAATAAGTCCTGAAAGGACTTGAATTGAGAAGGTGAAGTTAGTCATGCACTGTCCCCATGCTCAGTCCGCCAATGATTGTTGATACCGAAATTTAGATTTCAAATCGAATGGGCTTGATAAAGACACGTTTTAATTTAATTGCCGGATGTGAGATTTGCGTTAAGTGTTGAGTAATAACATATGTAGATAATAGAGTAGGAAGTGTTTTAAGGTGAGCAAGATATGAGTAAATAATAGTCGTTAAATTTGTAGGATAAACACATTATTGGTTTGAAATTAACGAGTCATGACGTCATACTACATAGTTTGAAATCAGTCAAAATTCAGGTCTGCCAACCTTAAAAGTTGCGCGATATATTTAATAAAATATAAAGTAAACATCGTTTAATCATAAAAAGGTAATTATATATTCGAAATTCAAAAAAGAACATGTTATAATAGAACGGGACATTTCTAAATTGCGGGAAAAGGAAATAGCATTTTGGATACGAGGCTTTCTTGGATGACGTCATGACATTTAAAATTGGAGAGAACGTTTTCCTAGCGTGGGTAAGCCAGAAAGCGTCACTACTCACCCCAGACCAGTACGGCACGTTGAGGTGTGCAGACGTGAGTGCGATTCCTCTACATATAGAATCGGCATAACTCCCGAAAGTATATAAGAAGTAATAAACAATATACAAAGGTTTTCTTGGGTAGTCTATAACACCTGCGCGTACCCGAGATAAAGAAAGAGATCTCATCCTGACTAGCCGGAACGAACCAAATCAAAGGGCGACACAACGAGAGACCAACGACATTACGCCACAAATGGCGCCCAACGTGGGGCGTCGAGAGAATAGACCAACCCCAAGACGACCAAGCCAGCATAGAACCAGCCAACAAGAAGGTGACCCAACGTGTGGCGACGAGAAAATAGACCAACTCCAAGACGACCAAGCCAGCATCGAACCAGCAAACAAGAAGGTGCCCAGCGTGTCAACATCTGTGAAACGTGTAGTGAACAAGTTTAAGTGCAGTTAAAAAAAAAAAATAGTGAAAATAATAGTGAAAATATTGGTGAGTAGAAAAACACATGTAGATAGCTTAGAAATGGAAGACAGTGATAGCGATTTTCTAGGTTTTGAGAGTCCGGAAATTGAGAAAAGTGTAGTTAGGATGGAAGAATATAATCAAAATATAATCGGTAGCAGAATATGCCAAGAAGTAGAAGATCAGAACGTTAGAGAAACACCTAGAGGTAGCTCAGAAATGTTTAGTACTAATTCAGAAAGGCCAGCGGTTATGTCAGAAATAGAGAATATGTTTCAAAAGATAATGAAAAAGATGAGTACAGAGTTAAGTCAAAAGATAGATGAAACTAGTAAAGAATTAAGAACAGAGTTAGGACAGAAATTAGAGAAGGGACAACAGGAATTGGGAATGCAATTGGAAAAACAGAAGAGAGCTTTAGAAACCTTTAGGGAAGAAGTTAGGGAGGAAATTAATAAAGTCAGTAGTGAAGTAAAAGAAAATAGAGAACAGGTTAAGGGAGAATTAGAGACAATAAGGCAAGAAGTAAAGAATTCTGAAAAGAAATTAGGTCAACAAGTTAGTGAAAAATTAGATAAAGAAAGGGAAAGAGTAACATATAAATTAGACAAACAAAGGGAAGAGGTAGTACAAAGGTTAGATAAAGACAGGGAAGAAATTAGAGAAGAGCTACAGGGGTGTAAAGTTAGAATGGAAAGATCTGATGTAGAAAGTGAAAGGCAGGCTAGAAATTTGGAGGATGTTACAGACCAAATAAAAGGGGTAGTAACAGAAATTACTCAGGTAAAAGAGGCCTTAGAAAATTTGAAATTAAATGAAAATGCATGTAATCACAACAATCTTAATAATGAAGTTGCAAGAAACGAGGCAATACCAGGTGTATCAGCTGACATTTCAATGCAAAATAGGGGTAACAGTAATTCCCATTCTGATCTCAGAAATAGTTCAGGGACAGGTGACAATTCAAATTTACATTGGCCTAACCATGTCTTAAATGAAATGACACCTCCAGTTTTTGAAAATGAAGATTCAGATGATCCTAAAGCCTTTTTAGAAGGGTTACAAGAGTACTTCACGGTGAAACGTATACCAGAGGAGTACAAGATGGTGATAGTAAGAAAATGCCTAAAGGGTAATGCTGCCAATTGGCTAGGCCTTTCTATGGGTAACAATAATAATTACAGGACCTTTAGGAACATCTTTTTAACCAGATATTGGGGAGCTAGTAGGCAGGCTAATATTAGAGTTGAATTAAGCAATGGAAAGTTTAATCCTAGATCGGAGGAATCGATGGTCAACTATTTTATGAGAATAGCGAGAAAATCGAAGATGTTGGATCCTCCCTTAGATGAAAAAGATCTAATAAATATAGTTACTCCACATTTTCCGGAAACGCTTCAACACTACCTAATCATAGCCCGACCCGATAGCATTGCAGCTATGATCGAATTATTATCAGCCTAAGAAGTCAATAAGCCAAAACACGCATTTGGAAATAAATATGAAGAAAAAGAAACTGTAAATTCTTTCGGGCAAGGGGCACAGTATTATCAGAATAGAAGTGAGATTAGGGAAAGATATAAAGGACCAGTACCAAGGATGGAATCATTCCGGTGGGAAAATCAAGGTAGATATAACCAGGAAGGGCATCACCAAAATAGAAATGGTAATCTAAGGGGAAGAAATATAAGGGTGAATTATATGAATACAAATAGATTTGATCGAGGTAGACGGGGACGTTATTTTGGACATAGTAGAAATTCAAATGATGGGTATTGGACAGACAGAGATAATGAGTTTAGACCGAGGTCACCAAGACTGGGAGAAAGATGTTATAATGGACGAAATTCCCCCGAAAATGCGGAAATGGTTGAGGCCATTAACACGGTCAAAAACATGGTAGGAAGTAACCCCGATTTAATGCAGGAAAACAGAAGTAACAATTCGGGAAATAGTACAGGAGCCATACATAAAAATCAGGGAAACGCCAGACCCGGTCAAACGCGCCTTCAGTGAGAACTGGGTATCCTAGTATGAATGAATGAATTTTATTTGTACCAATTCTTTTACATAACTTTTACAATTATCCTACTCTAACCTAAACTACATACAAATTTTACATAACCTTATTGCTACCTTGGTTTGCATGGCACCCAGGCCATTTGCCTCCCAGGTAGCTCTGATCAATCTATTCCATCTTATATTAATTAATTGTCCCTCTCCCCCACTCTGCCTTCTTCATTTACACTCTTTACTTTTCTTGCCCATTTTTCTCTTACTTTCTTCAAAAACTCACCTATACTTCTAACCTTCCTTTCCTCTTTCACTGTTAACATTTTTATGGCTACCATTTTCCCCTCTATTTTTTCCCATTTTTTCTCCCAAACCTTTTTCCTCCATAATGCTAATTCCTTACATTCTGTCAAATAATGTTCTATACTTTCTTTCTCACCGCACATTTCACATATTCCTATTTTACCGCTTCTTGTCCCTCTTAAAAATATTGCTCCTGTTCTCATCCACGCTAGTCCTTCTTTTTCCTGTCTGTTACAATAATCCACATATGGTTCTCGCCCCCATCCTCTTTTTATTTGCTTGTAGAATTGTAATGATTTCTTGTTTTCTAAACTTCCCCATATCTCTTGCCTTTCTATGTCTTCTACCCTACACTTTACTAGTTTATCTACATTACTTTCATTTCTTTCTTCAAGTTTCCATATATCTCCCATTCCTATTTTCTCCATAATTTTTCCAACCCCTGCCCACCAACTGTTTTCATTCTCTAGATTTTTTTGTTGCTTCATACACAATTTTAAAATTTCTCCATCTTCTTTAACCAAACATTTATACCAAAATTTTATTATTCTCTCCATTATTATTCCTTTCCTTCTTGTTTTCCCAAGCTCTACCAAGGCCACTTCTCTTGGCGCCGATCTCGGTAGTCCCAATAATTCTTTGCAGAACATTCTATACATATGATCTACCTTCTTGTTTATATCTGTGGCCCCCCAGATCTCTACTGCATAAAGCATTTTTGATTCCACTACTGCCTCATACATCCTTTCCAGCCACTTGGTTGTCATCTCTAACTTGTATTTGCAAATTCTGACTCCTGACATTGCAGCTCTCCCTTTTGCTTCTATCTTTCTTCCATGTGCCTCCCACTCTCCTCTGTTATTTAGCCTCACTCCCAAGTATTCAAAATCTTTGACCACTTCTAATCTTTTCCCATTTAATACCCACCTCTCCTCTTTCCTCAATTTAAATCCCTTTTTGAAAACCATGACCTTGGACTTGTTTATATTTATCTTTATTCCCCATTCCTCACAACATTTTTGCACCTCATTTATTGCCCTTTGTAATCCTACAATTGTTATAGATCCTACCATTAAATCATCAGCATATAGCAATCCTGGTATTTCCTTATTCGCTATTACAGGACAGTGTTTGTTCGCTTTTTGGATTTTATCTATTATATCGTCTATGAATAAATTAAATAATATTGGACTAAGTTTACATCCTTGCCTCAAACCAATTGCTTGTTCCGTCATTTCTGTGATTTCATTCTTTCCCCATCTTATACAAAACTTTATCCCATTATATATTTTTTCTACTTCCTTTATAAAATTTTCGCTCACCCCCTTTCTTCTTAATTTCCATGAAAGAGCTCTCCTGTTTATTGTATCAAATGCCTTCTCAAAATCTGCAAAAAACATGTATACTCTTCCTCTCTTTTTACTAAGGTATTTATCTATTATTGTTTTTATTATAAACACATTAACTACTGTTTGCCTCCCTTTTCTAAAGCCTGCTTGAAATTCTGTCAGCTTCCTTTCCTGTTCTGCCCAGTTTTTTAATCTTTCTGCCAGTATCCCGGTGTAAATTTTTCCTAAAATAGATAGCAGACTTATTCCTCTGTAGTTTTCTGGCTTGTTTGGTCCCCCCTTCCCTTTATATATAGGTACTATCATACTTATTTTCCAACTTTCCGGAATATCCTCACTTTCTTTTATTTTGTTTAATACCTTTGTCATTATTTCTAAACCCTTTTCTGTTTCTCCATATGTTTTCCAAAATTCCCCTGGTATTCCATCATACCCTACTGCCTTTTCTTTTTTTATACCTTTTATTTGCTGGTAGACCTCTTTCACTGTAAATTTATCATCTAATTTGTCATTTGTTGTATCTATTTTTCCTATTTCGGTTATTTCTAGTTTTGTATTTTTTCTTTCCCCAATCAAATCTCTAAAATATCTCCGCCATTCATTTGGTGTAATCTCATTTTTGACCTCCCCCTTCTTACTGGTCCTTCTTACTACCTCCCAAACTTTTTTACTGTCTTTTCCCTCTATAGCCTCCTTAATAATTTTCCCCATATTTTCCTGCCATTCTTTCCTCTTCACCTCTAGAAGATTTTTATATCCCCATTTCTTAATCATCAGATTTTTTCTATCTGCTTCCTCTCCTGTTCTCCTCCATCTAGCAAGTTCTTTGAGCACTTCCTTTTTTTCTGCCTGACACTCTTCATCGAACCACCCCCTATTTTTTTGTTTCCTATTCTGCCTTACTTCCATTTCCCTCCCTGCTCTTGTTACTAGTAATTCTAATAGCGGGTATCCTAGTAATGATTGTGATAAGTACTCGGAAATAAATAGTCCTGGAAGGCAAATGATGATACAAAAGAAAAGAGAATGGAAAAATAGAATCGACGAAAACGAAAAAGTAGGAGATCCACCTAAAATCAAAATTGGAGTAAATGGAAAACAATACCATGCAATTATAGATACGTGATCAAATAGCACAGTATGCTCACAAAATTTTTATGATAATTTACAAAGTAGTGGTTTTAAAGTAATGTCTTTACCAGTTAATGGGATATATTGCTCGCTAGCTGTGGGAAAACGAAAAGAGAGAGTAAAATTTCAAGCAATGATAAATATTGAAATAAATGGGAGAATACTAGGAATTTTATTTCTGATTGTAGGAAGACTTGTGACAGATATTATAATAGGTTGTGATTGTCTTTATGCCTGGGAAGCTGTGGTGAATTTTAAAAACATGATTGTAAAAATGAAAGTTGAAGATGAGACCATTATAGTGCCTTTTGTGGAAGATAGTAGTTCAGAAACTATTGTAAGAGAAAAAGAGGAAGAAGAAATCCAAGGGGATACATTCTTTGTAGAATATGTTAAAGTAGGAGCTATGGAATTAACTGAAGTAAATGTCAAAGAATACAATGTCGATAATAAAGAAAATGTAGAATGGGATAAAAATGATTTCATAGACAATTTGAGGTTTTCTGACGCAACTAGGTACTATGATAGGGAGAGTAGTGAAGACTTAGAAGAATTATTGCGGGAAAAGATAACTCAGGCTGATCAACTAAATGAACAACAAAGGGATAAACTGTTTAAGATATTAATCCGAAATAAAGAAGTATTCTCTGAGAAACCTGGTAAATGTAATATTTATACTCATTCGTTTGAGATGATACCCATCAAACCTTTTACACATAAAGCGAGAGCTATCCCTAGTACAATAAGAGAAGAGGTAGATGCAGTTATAAAGTCAATGTTAGAAGATGAGGTTATTGAGATTTCGAATTCAGAATTTGTGAATCCCCTATGTATTGTAAATAAGGCCAATGGAAAGATTAGGGTGACATTAGACGCGAGAAAACTAAATTATTGTTCCTCATACTTTCCATCAGGGAATCCAACAGAACGTGTCCTCCGAGATATAGGAATTTATTTACGTGTACTTACACATCATAATCACAAGGATTGGGTGAAATATTGTCCATTGATAGAAAAGATTATCAATCACACCATTAATGTAACTACTGGGTTTGCACCAATAAAATTAATGTTAGGAATTGAACCAGAACCAATATTGATCGGGGTACCAAAAATACTGAAAATTAATGACATTCAGTTAAGTGAAGAAGAAAGAGCGAAAATTGCTTTTGAACGAATCAAGAAAAAGGCAGAGAAGCGAAAATTAAAGAAAAAGAGTAGAAAACATAAATGGGAACCTAAGATAGGCAATTGGGTACTAGTTAAAGACCATAAGTTATCAAGTGCCTTGCGAGGTAGGAACAAAAGGATGGAATTGTTATACAAAGGTCCTGCAGAAATTATATCCAAATTTGGTTATCATACCTATGAATTAAAAGATGTTAAAAATGAAAAATGTCTGGGAAGGTGGCATAAACAACTCCTTCGACCATACAAGAAACCGTGTGGTACCTTGGAACCTTGACTTCATGTAAAATTCGAAGTGTCATTGTCTATTGGTGCCCAATCAGCTTTGAGATAAAATTTAAATGTTAGCTTACTTGAAAACCATATATTGGTCCGGTACTTACATATTCATGAAAAATGCAGAATGTGAATTGCTATATACTACAAAGAGCTTAAGAATACATTGTATAGAGCTCACAATAACCGCTTCAGAAAGATTGTTAAAATGTTCATCTCCGCATAGAGAGAAAACAGAATATTTACTTTGTAAACATTTGTTAAAATATTTAGATGTATAGATAGTTATCACAGCAAGACAAAGAAAGAACTTGTCTGAAGAGTGTAATGGATTTATATAAATATATGTACATTTTAGTGCTTAAAGGATCTAGTAAAGATATGTGTTACAATAACAAAAGTGAGAATTCACAGTGCAAGTGATAGTGAGAGCAAAGTGAGCAAACATGAACTAAAAGAAGGAAGTATAAAGAAAGACTCTTGAAATTTAACCTTTATATAAAAGTTTCACAGAAGAAACCATAACATATTGTAATTAGTATTTAAGGATTAATGTTAAGTCAAGTGTATAATTATTTGTCATGTTAAAAAGATTAATGAGAAAATATGTTAATAACCAATTTCAAAACAGTGTAATTGAAAATTGTATATAATGGGAGTGTTGCCGATTATTCAAAATACAGGAGTAATTTTTAATTTTTCTTTCGGGCAAGACATTTACATTATTTTATTATGAAATAATAAAATAACATAAATGGGGGCATTTGATACCGAAATTTAGATTTCAAATCGAATGGGCTTGATAAAGACACGTTTTAATTTAATTGCCGGATGTGAGATTTGCGTTAAGTGTTGAGTAATAACATATGTAGATAATAGAGTAGGAAGTGTTTTAAGGTGAGCAAGATATGAGTAAATAATAGTCGTTAAATTTGTAGGATAAACACATTATTGGTTTGAAATTAACGAGTCATGACGTCATACTACATAGTTTGAAATCAGTCAAAATTCAGGTCTGCCAACCTTAAAAGTTGCGCGATATATTTAATAAAATATAAAGTAAACATCGTTTAATCATAAAAAGGTAATTATATATTCGAAATTCAAAAAAGAACATGTTATAATAGAACGGGACATTTCTAAATTGCGGGAAAAGGAAATAGCATTTTGGATACGAGGCTTTCTTGGATGACGTCATGACATTTAAAATTGGAGAGAACGTTTTCCTAGCGTGGGTAAGCCAGAAAGCGTCACTACTCACCCCAGACCAGTACGGCACGTTGAGGTGTGCAGACGTGAATGCGATTCCTCTACATATAGAATCGGCATAACTCCCGAAAGTATATAAGAAGTAATAAACAATATACAAAGGTTTTCTTGGGTAGTCTATAACACCTGCGCGTACCCGAGATAAAGAAAGAGATCTCATCCTGACTAGCCGGAACGAACCAAATCAAAGGGCGACACAACGAGAGACCAACGACATTACGCCACATTGTACAATGCTGAGTGTATTGTTGACAAATGGTGCAGTAGCATTATGCTGTGTTGGAACAAACTGGTATTAGATTAGATTAGATTGCGTTCAGCAAGTTCACAAGTAGCCATGGAGGCTGGTGAACATTGAACATGTCATTGTGATGTACAAAACATTGTCAATAAATATACAGAATGAGCACATAAAAAACTTATTATATACAGGAACAAAAAAGAAACAAACAACAGCAAAGGGGATAATGGAAACACAATCAAAGCTTACCTGAAATTTGTCAGATAAGAATTGAATTTTGTGTTAGATTTACACTAGGCATTTACAGCCATATTCTACTGTTTAATTGTAATATTATAATAATAATAATAATAATAATAATAATAATAATAATAATAATAATAATAATAATAATAATAATAATAATAATAATAATAATAATAATAATAATAATAATAATAATAATAATAATAATAATAATAATAATAATAATAATAATAATAATAATAATAATAATAATAATAATAATAATAATAATAATAATAATAATAATAATAATAATAATAATAATAATAATAATAATAATAATAATAATAATAATAATAATAATAATAATAATAATAATAATAATAATAATAATAATAATAATAATAATAACAACAGCAACAACAACAACAACAACAACAATAATAATAATAATACTAATAATAATAATACTAACAATACTAACCACAACAAGAACCACCACCACAACAAGAACCACCACCACCACCACCACTGCCACCGCCACTGCCGCCGCCGCCACCACCACCACCACCACCACCACAACAACCACAACAATAACAACAATAATAACAATAATAGTAATAGTAGTAATAGTAATAATAGTAATAGTAATAATAATAATTCATCTAGATATCACTTACAGAGTTACATAAGCTTTCACAGGATGATTTGTCATTTAGATTACCTTATACAGAATAAAATGAATTAAAAATTACTTACAAAGTTACATAAGCATTAAGTCGAATAATTTGTCATTTAAATAATCTTATACAGAATAAAATGAGTTAGAAACTACTTACAAAGCTACATAAGCATTAACAGGAATAATTTGTCATTTGAATAATCTTACACAGAACAAAATGAGTTAGAAACTACTTACAAAGCTACACAAGCATTAACAGGAATAATTTGTCATTTAAACAATCTTATACAGAATAAAATGAGTTAGAAACTACATGTAAAGCTATATAAGCATTAACAGGAATAATTTGTCATTTAAATAATCTTGTACACAATAAAATGAGTTAGAAACTACTTACAAAACTATATAAGCATTAGCAGGATAATTTGCCATTTAAATAATCCTATACAGAATAAAATGAGCTAGAAACTATTTATAAGGCTAAATAAGCAACAAAGTTACATAGATATTTACAGCATAGTTTGTAATTCACATATTCACATATAGCTACATAGGAATTAATAGGATAATTGGTCATTCAGATAATCTTGTACAGAATAAAAGGATTTTGAGCATAGGTACTCTTTAGCAGCTGTTTTAAAAGCATAGAAATTGTCAACTTTTCCCTTAAGGTTATTAGGAAGGGCATTAAATATTTTTGTGGTTTCATAATATACACCTTTCTGGAAGCAAGAAAGTTTTGCACTGGGATGATGGATATTACTCTTCTGTCTAGTGTTTATTCCATGAATTTCTTTGTTTGTTGTGAATAAGGATCGATTTCATATAAAGAATTTTAGAATCGAGAATATATACATACTGGGTAAGGTTAATATGTTTAATCTTCTGAAAAGATCTTTGCATGAACCACCTATGGGTGTTGGAAATAATTCTTATAACCTTCTTTTGTATGAGGAATATTTGTTTACTGTCTACTGAATTGCCCCAAAATAAAATACTGTATTCCATTATAGAGTTAAAATATGCATAGTAAACTAATTTGAGTGTATCTATGGGGCTAACATTTGCCAGCGCTCAGATAGCATAACAAGCAGAACTGAGTTTGGGTAAGATATACTTAATGTGAGCTTTCCAATCTAAATATTTGTCAACTTGAAGACCCCGAAATTTGATGTTGAGACAGAATATTGACTAATAGAAAATTGTTCATGTAAATATTTTTGTAAGAGTGTGTAAATTTTTAATTCTTTTAATTTGGGTGTATCAGGGACCTATTTCTTTTTGATATTCAAGATCCAATGTCTTCTCGTCACTTTGAGTTCAACCAATGAGAACTGTTGCGCGGATGAATACATAAGAATGGCGGTGTTGCGTCAGAGACGCTCAGAACTAGATTCATTAGCGTCTGCGAGCTCAAAGTGGGAGGACGTATAATTGCTGATGGTGTGTGAACATGTAAATTACACCCAAACTTTTAACCAGCGTAGACGCTGTCGAAATTTAAAAGTTGTTAACTAATTGAAATTGTGATAAGAAGTGTAAATAACGAATAAATGTGTTTGTGATAAAAGAACGTTGGCTTTTGCATTCCATTCTTCGACCGTCGACCCTGCAGATAAGAGTAGCGTCTGCTATAACAAACTTTCCACCTTTTAGTAAAAACATTACTCCTGCTGCTACATTCACGCTGATATGTGTTGCCCATCATTTATAATAAATCCCCGCCTCAATGTTATCTATTTGTTCTAATAACATATCGTTAATCCCTATTTCAATTGGAGTGTGTGATGTTTGGTGAGTTATGAATTTAATGACTTTTGTTTTATCTAGGTTAACAGATAATTTGTTGGCTTTAAACCAGTAGGACATGCAGTTCAAAACATAATTTGATTTAATTATACATTCATTTAAGTTTTTGCTAGTGACCAGCACACTAGTGTCATCAGCGAACAGTACAGAACTTGCTATATTCTTTATATAAAGTGAAAGGTCATTTATATAGATCAGAAATAATAGAGGCCCTAATATTGAACCTTGGGGTACTCCATGTGCTACTGATTTCCAATTTGAAGTTTGTTTTCCATTATCAGTATCACTGTTTACTTTAACGCTCTGTTTTCTTTCCTTTAGGTATGATATGAACCAGCTTAAATTTTCATTTTTAATTCCATAGAATTCCAGTTTTGCTAACAGAATATTATGATTTACACAATCAAATGCCTTTGCTAGGTCACAGAAAATACCGCCTACATGCATTTTATTATTTAGGGCAGTTAACACTTCATGTGTAAGTTTAAAAGTTGCATTATTTGTTGAGATACCCTTTCTGAATCCGAACTGATCTTTCACTAGTATCTTGTTATACTCAAGGTATTTATACAACCTGTAGAACATTACTTTTTCAAGAACTTTTGAAAAAACTGGTAAGAGAGAAATTGGCCTATAGTTAGAAGCATTGTCGCGTTCACCTTTTTTAAAAATGGGTTTTACAATCGAGAATTTCATCCTGTCAGGGAAAATTCCGGTCTTAAGTGACTCATTGCACAAACAACTCAGAGGAGTGCTAATTTGGAATGAACATGATTTTAGGATTTTTGTTGTTATTTCGTCATAACCATGGGAGTTCTTTGTTTTAAAGGAGTTAATAATTTTATTTATTTCTGCAGGTGTCGTCAGATTAGCTTTAAATTCTGGCAGTGCTTCTGTGAAACTTGATCTTAGAAATTCTAGTGCTGCTTCTTTACTTCCATAGTTAATATTTAGATTGGTGATAAGGTCCTAGCTCTGATAAAAAAAAGCTTAAACTTATGTACCTTTAGTTTCGACCTGCAGTCATTTAATAGCATAGACTCCACAGTGTTCATAAAATACAGAGAGAGCCAATAAACTAAGAACCAGCTACACAGTGTTTTTTCACTGTGTATGCGGACCATGATTCCATGTTGCTACAGCAATCAAAGTCATGCTACTGATGCAGCTTTGCTCTACAGTATTGAATTAATGTGCTGTAGTTCAGTTATTACAGGTTATTTATTATTTTGTCATGTATTTAGTCACAAAGTCTATCAACTTGTAGAGTGAAAATATGATTTGCAGAAAGATTTCCGGGTGTGAAAGTTTTATACAGCTTTAAAAAGTATTCAAAAACCATTCCAAAGGGAAAAAAGCACATTTGTGAAAAATTTAATATAAATGACTGCTTTAAATTTATGTTCTGTGGCTTGAAGATGAGATATCTCCACTAATTACAGGTAAAGGGCAGCAACATGTTGATTATGGTTCTGACCTCTGCAAGTATCTGCAGATATGAACTCTTTACCAACTTCTTTTGGAAGGTTTGTAAGATACTGAAATAAACGTGAACCAATTTTAGAGCCTTCTCTCCTTCCATTTAGTTCTGCCTAGGCATAGCAATAAGCTTTATTTGGTGGGAATGCTTCATAAATTGTCAGATTGTATACACATCATTTTCTACTCTAGCACTTCTGACTGACTGATGACGGTATCTGTAAGACAGACTGCAAATCAAATGTCACCAATATGAATTGAGGATCTTTATTTAGACTTTCTTTAGCCCTATCTGTTGCTACATTGCAATTCTTTCTGCTTCTTATATTCACAGCATAAATTTGTCTATCTCTGGGTTTTCCAAACTCCTTGCATTTTCATTTTGCAGTACAAAGTTGGCAGTGATCATTCTTGGGCTTGAAAAAAGATTGAGTTACTACAAAAGATTTGTGGATATGTTTTAAGTGATACTGACACATAATTTCCTACTTCCAAGGCATTTTCTTTAGACTTAATACGTTTTGCTGACATTCAATCTAGGATCAAAATACTCTCTGTGTTGACTTTTGCGAGTAGTGAGAGTTCTAAGGTGGGTTTCCTCCGGGTTCTCCAGTTTTCCCCACTATCTTATTCCACCGGTGCTCCATCTTCATTCTATATATCACCTGTGGTGCCACATGTAAGCAGGTGTTAAACACTACCAAAAAAAGTGAGAGTTTACTTTTGTTAGGCTTCAATGTGATGTTTTACTTTCTCTATTACGTATAGCAGTAGAGGAAGTATTATATTCCACCCAAAAATTTGATGTTGAGATTTCACCATAGATATGTGCTGAGGCCCCCTGAATCAGGAAAAAAAAAAAGCATTTTTAGAAAAAAGCTCCTTGTGTCTGTGTGTCAGTCTGTGGACAGCATAATGCAAAAATAAAAGTTGGTTAAAAACCAAAGTTGGTATTGAAGTTTAATGTCTTTCAAGCATGTGACACCAAGATTTTGAAGAAAATTGCTTAACCCTAAACTATCCTTTACATGGAAAATTTTAATTTTCTTGAAAATGGCTCTAACGATTTTGTTCAAATGTTTGACATATTTTTATGACAAATGAATCTATGTCTTGAATTTTCTGGCTATAGCCCCTGTAGTCATATTTACTCTAGATGACTTCTGCATAACTGGTAAACTGTAAGAGATAGACCAAATCTTATATTACAAAAAATGTTGTTAGCTAATGCTGGATTTCTGACAATGAAGTCATTAATCCTCTTGCTCTCCAATATTTTTCAATAAATATTGAAGAGACTTAGCAATAAATGTAACCGCTTTTTAGAGAGCACCATATGTTTATGTTTTGGCGGTCACATCGCTCTCTCACAACCCCCAGAATGTCTGGAGGACCACACCTGTCGTTGGTTTATGGGTCTCACCGACCTGACCGGGAGAGTTATCAAAATAAATTCACCGACCATATCCTCTGATTACCAATCAGAGGACGTATTACATGCCATGACAGGTCAGTATGTTAGGGGTTAAGGTTTTATAGATAAATTAGAGAAATGGAGAAGTTGGAAAAATAAAGACTCCCTAGCCCTCAAGAACCCTAATAGCATCGGGGTCAGAAGAGAACAAGAGATGACCAGGGTAAGGTCAGATAGAAAAGTTACAGTGAGGAGCAAAACACCAGTAAGTGGAAGTAATGTTCTGCTCAGCTTGGGTACCTTGTGGTCGCTATTCACATATCCCCTAGACGGAGACCCCTGAGTGTTTTACAAAAAATGTAGATCTTGCTAAAACACACAATATATGTCTGAATACATGTTTTGTAGAGTGAACCATTTATATGTTAACCATGCAGAGAGAATGGACTTTGAAAGATTTAAAAGATTTGACTATTGCTCAAAGTCTACTGCATTCCATATTTCCCTTGTGCCTATAAGGAAATAAGCAATAAGATAATTTCTGCAAATGTTTAACTCAACTAACACGAAGAAGATATAGGAATAAGAGTTTGTAAGAATGGTTAGTACAAGAATAGAGTAGGTGCTTATTTGCCTCTGCTGTACATCAACAGACAGACCAGATTCCACTTTATGTTTGAAAGCTATATTAACTGATTCTCTCCCTTTATAGAGAGTTTTAAGAAAAAATGACTTCCAAACTCTTGTTTTGATGTCCTCCAATTGAAAGAAATGTTTCCTTAACATTTCTCTCAACTGTCTCTTGCCTCATCCTGCCTTCTCCTCCCAGAGATTCCACTATTTACATTTATAAGTATGAAGTCTTGTCGTTTATAATCAATCTAACCTCCAACATGGTCTGAAAATTTCCCTCTGTTTTTGTTTGGAAAATGATTCCCTGCACTTGAAACAACAGGTAAAACAGTAAACAGATAATGGTTTATTAGAAGTATATGAGTTGACCTATAGACACTTATAGTTTCACTTACACTTATTATGATTATGGATCACGGTTGTTAGGATCTACTTGTATGTTCTTTATTTTAGGGCCTGAATGACCAAGTTGTTGACGGGCCCTTAAACAACACTGACTCACTCACTCTTTATGTTATAAACAAAACTTTTGCTGCATTTTTTCTCTTCTTTATTTGTTTTCCATGAACTTTGTTCCTTTGGCTCCACCTGTTCCATTTCTTTCCTCTCTCATTGTTTTATTCGTTAGCATGTTGCTCTTTCCTGACATGTGTAACATTTGTAGGTAGGGGTTCTGTTGATTCTTCTGGTTGCAAGAGTTGCACAGGTGATTTTACACTTCTTCTATTTTGTTAGCTAATGCTGGATTTCTGACAATGAAGTCATTAATCCTCTTGCTCTCCAGTATTTTTCAACATAAATACTGAAGAGACTTAGCAGTAATAATAACCGCTTTTTAGAGAGCACCATATTTTTATGTTTTGGCGGTCACATCACTCTCATCATCATCTAAAATGAAATGATCATGAGCTCTGCAGTTCCATATTTCTTAATAATGATTATTAAGCTAAATTTTAAAATATGTCAAGTTGTGATTATACAACACTTCCTGGGTAGTGTAAAATGTCTTTTTGCGTTGTGCTTTGATTTACCATGAAGTAAGTAGTTAATGATAGTTAATTCATAATTGATAAGTAATAAACTGAAAGAAATTTTGTTAAGAATAATTAAATGTTCCATATGATGTAATTGAAATTCATAAAGTGCCATCTGAGGTGGGGCCAGGTTCAAACCTCGCTCCAATTCTCGTTGCTGTCCTTCCTGAGGCTTCCGGCTAGCATCTTACCTTGTTATCCTCCTGTCCTGGGTTTGATGCCCGTCCTCGGCTGGTGTCACCATTAGTTTGTTGGTTGAGCATGGACTACCCTTGGGTAAAAGGAATGATGATATCAGGTGGTGGGAAAACAGCAAAAACAATTTGCATGATTGGGTTTAGGACACTTATTGACACTTCTTTTTATCACTAGTTAAACATTCATGCCCTTGTCAAAACACTGTCTTTGTTCCCCAGCATTGACATGCGCGGCTTTTAAAACTCAGCAACAATTTTGATTTTTACCTCTAGCACTAGGCAAATTTCACTGTGTGCACAACTGCCCTAATATGCGACACACTTATGAATTAAAATTTTTTCATTCAAGTTACTTGGCGCACTTACATGCGATGTACGTGGGCCCCTGCAACTTACTCAGTTCTGATTGATGAACTTTCTAGATGACTTTACGTGCCTTAACCTTTTGTACTTAATGGATTTTCAGTGGGGTGTCTCGTTATTTGTAGTATTTAACACCCGCTTTTACTACTACGGCACTGCAGGCGGTGACACTGATGATACATGGAATGAAGATGGAGCACCGGTGGAATGAGATGGCAGGGGAAACCGGAGCACCCAGAGAAAACCCACCCTGATGCCGCTTCGTCCACCATGAATACCACATGTGGGTCCCTGGGATCGAACCTGGGCCACATAGGTGGTAGGCGAGTGGGGTGTCTCCATCGTCTCCTTTAGGTGCCACTTTAAAGGAGGTTTTTTTCCCATAAGATGTTCCCTCTCACTCTTTTTGTCATGGTACATTATCAAATAATACAACAAAGGTGAAACATCCCTCCAGGTATAACAATAGGCAGGCAGGCAGAGAGACAACCTAACTGCCTTGGTTTCCTAAAATGTGCGAGTTACCAGCTTTTAAAACTGGTCCTGGACAGTGTTTTAACATAGACTCCTACAGTTTATACTTTCAAAGCTTATTAATACAATTAAAATTACAAATACAGTTAAATACATGCATAGAAACCAATATTTACCTTTTAATTATATCTCATCACACTCATTATGTTTATTACTTATCTAATGGAAAAATATTATTACTTGGAGGCTTCCCAGTCTAAAATACCGTCTCACATCCCAATATATCTTCCAAGGATGCATCACAAAGATTTTCAAGAACGTGCCCTCACCTCAAGCTAAGCTTTACATGCAAAAGTTTGATCTTAAAAATGCTAGTAATGATTTTGATTAAAATATCTTATGTTTAAGATATTTCTATGACAAATGAAAAACTCTCTCATTTTTCTGATTAGAAATTTAAAAAACTATGTACCAGACAGGTATATCAGATCTGCGTACTTTGCTTTCTTCCACAGCATTATCACTTATGGAATTTTACTTTGGTGTAATAGCTCTCATATTAATAGTATCCTTGTATTGCAAAAAAAGATTAACCATATCACAACAGAATCAGACAGGTTGGGACACTACAAGCCACTTTTCATTGAATTGAGAGTAATGACTGCAATAAACTTGTATATTTTTACTGTACTCATATAAAGAGAAATTTATCTATCCATCAAAATAGACAGGATTTACATAGTTGCAATACTAGGAATAACAATTTAATTGATATACCACATTACAGATTATCTAAATCGCAGAATAACTTTGAAGTATTGGGTATAAAGTTGTATAACACCTTACCAACAGATATAATTCAATCACCTTACAACATATTTAAAGACAGACTTTTTAACAGATTGCTTGCTAATCCTTATTATTCTATTTGAGAATACTTGGAAAATAATACCTAATTTGAATTAATTTAATTGTTGTATGTATTTTTCTTTATTTTCACTAGTTTTTAATTGTGTTGTGTTGTATTTTATGTCTATTATTATTATTATTATTATTATTATTATTATTATTATTATTATTATTATTATTATTATTATTATTATTATTATTATTATTATTATTATTATTATTATTATTACTATTACTATTATTATTATTATTATTATTACTATTACTACTATTACTATTACTATTACTACTATTATTATTATTATTATTATTATTATTATTATTATTATTATTATTATTACTATTACTATTACTATTACTATTATTATTATTATTATTATTATTATTATTATTATTATTATTATTATTATTATTATTATTATTATTATTATTATTATTATTATTATTATTATTATTACTATTGTATTTTACCAAAGATAGTAATTGTGTTCCATTTTCTTTATTTTCTACATCTTACCAGTGGTGTTTTTTTTGTACTGAGCATGTATTTATACTCAAATTTGTTATGGTTTTTGTGGCAGTAAGAATTTTAATTGCCTAATCTTCTTTTGCCTTATTACTGTTGTATATTTTGCTGACGTCTATTGCTGTAATAGCTTAATGACAATAAAATAATAATAATAATAATAATAATAATAATAATAATAATAATAATAATAATAATAATAGTAATAACAATAACAATAATAATAGTAATAATAGTAATAGTAATAATAATAGAACAATAACAATAACAATAATAATAATAATAATAATAATAATAATAATAATAATAATAATAATAATAATAATAATAATAATAATAATAATAATAATAATAATAATAATAATAATAATAATAATAATAATAATAATAATATTATTATTATTATTATTATTATTATTATTATTATTATTGTTATTATTATTATTATTATTATTATTATTATTATTATTATTATTATTATTATTATTATTATTATTATTATTATTATTATTATTATTGTTGTTGTTGTTGTTGTTGTTATAATGACAATAACAATAACAACAGTAATAATAAACCTTGAATTTTCTGGGAACTTCCTCAGAAATCGTTTTCGTTCCAGGTGACTTTTGTGCCTGGCTGGTAAACCATAGATCTTAATACTAAAAAAATGTAAAACACAATTTATGTGTAAAACAATTTTTTTTATAGATATCCCGTGTTATTTGTCGAAATTTTCCAATACTTTCACTTTTCTCAAATGGGAAGTCAACATAAATTTTCTTCTCTCTTGGCCATGCAAAGAGAACAGAATTTCAAAACCATTACATAGCTACCAGCTTTAAAAGATTTGTCTGTCATTTAAAGGCTACTATATTACTATGTTTCCCTTGTACCAACAAGAAAATTAGCAATAATTTCTGCAAATCTTGATTAACATGAAGTAGGTAGAAGAGTAAACGTTTTTAAGAAAAGTTTGTACATTAGTAGACAAAGTCATGTGAGTGCAACATATCAGACTTTTTACTTTCTCTACTGATAAGTAGAGGAAGTATTGTATTCCACCCAAAAATTTGATGTCAAGATTTTACCAGAAATATATGTTTTTAGGCCATCTGAATAAAAAAAAAAGCATTTTTAGAAAAAGGTCTGTGGGTGTGTCTGTCTGTGGATAGCATAACTCAAAAACAAAAATACGGTTAAAAACCAAAGTTGGTATTTAAGTTTAATGTTTCTCAAGGATGAAACACTAAGATTTTGAAGAAAATATCCCCACCTTAAGCTACCCTTTACATGGAAAATTTTTCGAAAATTTTGTATTTCTTGAAAATGGCTCTAATGATTTTGATTAAAATGCCATATGTTTGAGATATTTGTATGACAAATGTATATTTTGAATTTTCTGGCTATAGCCTGTGTAGTCCTGTTTACTCTGGATGACCCTTGAATAACTCGTAAACCGTAAGAGATAGACAAAATCTTACTGTACAAAAAATGTTGTTAGCTAATGCTGGATTTCTGACAATGAAGTCAATAATCCCCTTGCTCTCCAATATTTTTCACAATGATATTGAAGAGAGCAATAGCAGTAATAGTAATCGTTTTTTAGAGAGCACCATATTTTTGTTTTGGTGGTCACATCGCTCTCTCACAACCTCCAGAATGTCTGGAGGACCACACCTGTCGTTGGTTTACGGGTCTCACTGACCTGACTGGGAGAGTTATCAAAATAAATTCACTGACCATATCCTCTGATTACCAATCAGAGGACGTATTACATACCATCACAGGTCAGGATGTTGGGGTTAAGATTTTATAGAGGAATTAGAGAAATGGAGAGGTTGGAAAAATAAAGACTCCCTAGCCCTCGGGAACCCTAATAGCATCGGGGTCGGAAGAGAACAAGAGATGACCAAGGTAAGGTCGGATAGAAAAGTTACAGTGAGGAGCAAAACACCAGTAAGTGGAAGTAATGTTCTGCTCAGCTTGGGTACCTTATGGTCGCTATTCACATATCCCCTAGACGGAGACCCCTGAGGCCATACAAAAAAATGTATATCTCTCTAAAACACACAATTTATGTCTAAATAAATTTTTTTATAGACTGAACCAATTCGGAGATATTCCTCATTATTTGTGTCAGTTTTGGAAAACTTAAAACTTTCGTGAAGTGGAACATCGTTCATTTTTTTATATGTTAAGCGTGCGAACAGAACGGAATCTCAAAGCTTTAAAAGATTTGACTATTGCTCAAAGCCTACTGTATTGTAATATTCCCCTTGCACCTATAAGCAAATAAGCAATAAGATAATTTGCACAAATGTTTATCTCAATTAACACGAAGATGTAGGAACAAGAGTTTGTAAGAATGGTTAGTACAAGAGTAGAGAAAGTCACGTGAGTGCAACACATCAGATTTTTATGTTAATATCTTTTGTACAGTACCTTGTTATATCTGTTTTTGGTAATATCTGTGTTTGTTTAGCCACAGAAGTGCGGTTACTTAAGGACCATGTGGCAGAACTAGTGGAGAGAGTGCAGCAGTTGGCAAAGCTGCTGCAGGATGCCAGCATACCTGTCCCTCCGTACTTGCCTTTGGACTCCACTCTTACCTCCCAAACTCATAGACATAGGTGGTCCAACAAACTGAGGCCTGAAGATACACTCTTACTATATGAACGAGTTCAGAAACTGAAAGCAGGTAAATGTCATGTAATGCAATACAATATTGTATATAAGTTGTATTTACTGTTAGTAATCTGTTGTGGTTTAATTCAGTAGGGTTGGTAATTTATTACTAGGCCCAGACTTTTAGGCTCTGTGATATTGTACTTATTATAATCCCATTGTGTTTGCTAAAAATAAATTACATTCACTCTTGAGAGGTGGAACTGGAACTTAAAAATTCAATGCCACAGCTGGGATTCAAACCACAGACCCTCCGCTTACTAGGCGGGTGCTCTACCTCTCAAACATTGCCCACACACAGCTTGTGTGTTTAAAAATACCAACAGTAAGTTTGTTGGCATAAATAAATAATAATTACATTTACTTTTGTTCATCTGTGCTTTAAGGTGAGGAACCTGTGAAATTCGTAACTACCACAGATTTCTTCATACAGTTTTGAAATTTTTACCACATGTTTATCTGCATAAGTTGTTGTTGTTAGCTAATGCTGGATTTCTGACAATGAAGTCATTAATCCTCTCGCTCTCCAATATTTTTCACTGATGGATGGGGCATTAGAAGTGGCCGGGCATATTTGAAGGTGGTCTCAATCCATTTCCTCTTGCAGATCACATAGAGGACAAAGTAGTGAAGAATATATCCCAATTCTGTTTAAATGTTTTGCCAGACAATCATGTCCTGTAATCAACCTGAAGGTTGCAACTGCTATTTTTCGAGGATACTCAGGAATTACTGTTTGAATGTTTGGTAGTTCCCATCTTTTATTTTTTGATTTTTCATAGTAATATTTTTCAATAATATTTATCTGCATAAGTAAATATACCAAATTTCAGCACCCTGTCATAATTTGTTAAAAAGTTATTAATTATTATTGTTATAAGCATCTTAAAAAAGTTCTTATGCTGAAAAAGTGTAAATGAATCTCTAAACTAAAAATACTAGTGTGTTCAAAATACCTATGAAAGGTGACATAAGTTTTTTAAGTTATATTTACTTATCTGGCAGAAAAATAGTTATTTATGATACAAGGTTTAAAAGGAAAATTTCATTTTGTGAGTAGGTGTGATTTTGAAACGAGGCCACAGGCTGAGTTGCGGAAACCTATGAACAACATAAAATCCTTTTAATCCATGCATCATACACTATTTTTTAGACAGTGCTGAATATTTATAGATATATTATGGATTATATATAAATGTATGTGATTGTTTTACCTTTTTCTTGGTTATGATGGTCAAAGGGCTGTGATGTTCAGTTGTTGCCTTGCTTTAGGTGTTGACAACATGGCTTACAAAACCACAACATTCTACATAAGCGAGACAGTGGGAAAATGTAAACAATGTTGTATGTAATGTAGAATTGGTTTCTTGATTTTTTGAGTAACAATTTTAATTTCACTCTTCGCTGCTTGTAAAATTTTAATAGGTTCAGCACAGTTCATATTCACATTCAAATGACTCGCCATTTTATATAAGGATTGTATAACTGAGATTCGTGGCCTACCTGAATGAGGCCATGGTCACATTCTGTAAGAAACCAAAGTTGGCATTGTCGGAGTGTTAAAAGCTTTTGAGCACTGAGTGGTAGAATTTTATACTTTTAACACTGTTGTGAAGTGCTAAACGTCCAACTTTTACCATCAACTGTCTAAAAAAGTTATATTTTGACTAATGATATTTCAAGTGTTTTTGTAAATTTTACAGCTGCACAAAAACCATGAAGTTTACATAAAAAAGCATAAGTTACTTCCATATATGTACTTTTTGCATGTATATTGAAAATTTCAAGTCAATTGAATTATAGCTTTGGTTAGAACAGGTATGGGCAAATGCGTGTCAGAATCAATAAAGGAGGGAATTGGAGTGAGTACTATGCCATAACAGCTATCTCTACATAGCAGCTGTGGTGTAATGTAATTCTTAGTTTCTAAAGGCTAGAAATGCCTATTTATTAAAGTGCAGGGTATCCATTGAATTACAAAACAAAATAAAAGGGTTTATTCATTATTATTCATACAGTAAAAGCTTAAAAATCAAAATATGTAATACTGCGTACAAAATTGAAGAAATAAATATATCACTTATAACTTGCAGGAAGAACAAACCAACAAACAATACTGAACACTTATTTAGTGTTTAATATTTACATGACGTTTTAGCAAATTCAGAAACATTAGGCTTCAAATTTGACAATTTTAATTGTAGTGTTGAAACCAAATGTGTCTGTGACAACCTAGTATGGTGAGTCGATTTTGTAAATTTCAATGGGATAAAAATTGTTCACAAACATATGTTATATGTTTAGGATATTTATCAATAGCAACATGTTCATATAATTCCTTGCCTCTGAGGAGACAATATTCCTCAATGACCTCCAAGTTACACTGAAACTCCAATAACTATATTACCTAATTATATGTCATTAATAAGTGCAAAGTGTTTAATAAAATGAATATGGATACATACCTTCTAAAGTGCATGTTATGGTGTACTCCATAATGATGCCTAGCATTGTATACACTAGTGCTGGACGATTTTCTTTTGCAGAACACACACTACGTTGCAGCAACTTTGAATGTTAGAAAATATGTAAGGACCCATTCTTCCCAAAATTTCCGACCCACTTTTGTGGTTCCACCAGTGGATTGACTACTGCTTTCATCTTGTAAACAGCAGATAGAAGGCAAGGGTAGAGGGGAATATGACACCTGGTGGCACGCCAGATCAAGAACACCCACACCTGCATTTGAATAAACTTTTTACGTTAGCAAAATGCTGAAAAACAATTGTTGAGAAAGACGACACTGAAAGTCAGTATAATACTTATTCTGTTACTCCAGAAACTGACTGATGAGTATGTTGTATCTTACATTTACAGACCCCATGGCTTTTTACTCCATTTATTCATTCGTCTCATATTTGGAAAAGGATCAGAACCCTTTATGTATATGTACAAATGTTTCTAAACACTCTACAGTTTTGTAAAAAATAATACACTTGGACCACATGTACTAATGTAAGCCATGTAACTATTATGTACTTGATGATTTAAAACAGGCATAGGGAAAAGGGGTGATAGAAATGCAATCAAGGGATATTTTTTAGATTGGGTGACGCGAGCACTTGGTCAGAATTTCGGCAAAGTCCAACTCGCCAGTGTGTACAAATTCTAATGAAAGTTGCCGAAGTTGCTGTGTTATTGCAGTGTTAATTCAGCACTGCCAACAGCACTATTTCCCCATGAATTTGTTGCCAATTGTAAGTTTGAATGTTACAGCGGGACCCGGCAGTATGCTAGTGACCTCATTCAAGCAAGTTGTGAGAGTGCCATGACTCGCTTCATTAGCATAGTAGATTTAGCGCCTCTGTGCTATAATGAGGAGGAATGCATGCAATTTCTTTACGACGAGGGCCTGCTGAGAACTCGAATGCTATATAATATAAAATCCCAGCACATGGGGCTCCGTAAATGGATTTTTTCCTCCACTCGAAAAAAAATAAAAAATAAAAAGGAACGATAAATAATAAAAATAATAATATAATAATAATATTAATAATAATTAATATAATATTATATATATAAATAATATATATATAATATATATAATTTAAATAATAATAAAATATAAAATAAAAATAAAATAAATAAAAAAAGAACGAGCCAGCGTTTCATGGACCCAGTAGCAAAGCAGTAACGGTAATGTACACAATAATTTCCACAACAATAGTATGGAGTCGCACTAGCGATATATCTGTGTGAGCAAAATAATGTACACAATAATTTCCACAAAAATAGTATGGAGTCGCGGTGGTGGTTTGTCTGTGACGGCAACGACGTGCGTGTGCATTTGTGTTTAATGTGTTGGCAACCAAAAGTAGTGTAGTTGAAAAAGCAATGTTGGCAGATGTGAAAATCGTCTGCTAGTGACAGCTAGCACATGCAGCGAAACCTAGTGGCGATTCTGAAAAACCACTGTCGGCGCATGCGCAGTAACTTCAGGCTTAGAATCTGGCTGGCAAGTGCTAAGTCACCTATTCTAAAGAAGAGCCCAATCGAGTATTTACCCTTCCAACTTACCGCATCACCAAATGCGGGCCAGTTGTGTTTTGTAGTTCTGTTTGTTTGTTCTGTTTGTTTATAAGTTACCTGCTCAGCCGCCGATGTCATCTGGAAGTTCCACGTAGAAATAGTCATTTATCCACAGCAAACTGCAGATTACATCGGCTTTGTTGTCCTCTCACAAGATGATCTTATTGTTACAAAAATAAACTAGTAACAATTGTGGTGTCCTGGCTAGCTAAATATTGGAACAAAGATCTTTTCCTCAGGCTATGCGCAGGTATATTAGAGAATGACCAAGTAATTATTGAATTCCATGTCTGGACTTGTTTGCTACTCCATACGAGATGTGCTGAGTCCAAAGATTGTGAAATATTCACTATTTATTATCGCACTCTTCAGGTCACTATTCGCCGTAGATACTTTAATAATGCTTAATGGTTATTAAACCAAATTAGACTTGATATCAATGATATATTACAAGATTAGGGTGGATGATCCTTGACACATCCATTCTCTTCTGGTATCACATCGAAAGACACCAGGCGACTCACTTGTCCGACACCAGTATGATGCCATGCTATCTTTTTAAAATAAAACCATCAAAATCCCAACTCTCAAACCCCAATGTTTGTCTTATTTCTCTTTATGTATATATTTAATTTACTTATATTATTCTTATTATTTATTACTTTTAATTAATTGTAGTTGTTACTTTTATTAACAATTACTCCATTGACTTTTAAAACATAAATTACTTGTCTTTAGAAAAATATGACTGCTAAAGTCAAGTGATGATCTGCATACACCACCGTGTCAAATGAGTTTCTGCATCAGATGTCCCCATTATATTATTTTATATTATGTAATAATGAAATAATATAATGTAATTGCCTGAAAGAAAAATATTTACCAACTTTACTTTCCTATGCACCCGGGTCGGCAATTTTTGTATTTTGTATACATTTTCACACACATCAAATTTTACATTTTACATCACTTTTCTGAAATGAAATAATGTTTCCTTTTATAACAAGCTTCCTGCAATTTAAACATGAATTATTTACAATCTTTCTAAACTTACTAACAATTATCCAGAACACAAGTTTCAATTACATTCAATTATTTTCCTTTCACACTCATTTGCATATTTATATACAGAAATGTTTTCCCTTTCTTCCGACTTTGTACATTTTCTTTCTTTTGAAAAGTCATTCTTCTTATTCTTTAGACAGTGTTTATGTTTCATGTCTTGATATCACTTCACATTTATTTCACTGTGGTTTATCATTTTAATATCACTTCACTTCACTTCACTTTACTTGCACATTGTCCCACTTTCATGAACATTTTTAATTACTTGCTTCCTCTGACGCTTCATTTTATATCATGTCTTGTTTCAATTTACCTCACATTTTGTCATATTTCACCTCGCATATCCAATCATATATCATACTTCCATTCATACATATGCTATTATCAATCACAAAAATTATATACATTTAAATTCTGTTTTATTTTCAAAGAAATCCTAAAACATTTTACAAATATGCAATTAAAATTATATATACTTAGCTTTTTACTCAAAATAATACTAAAATACTTTAAAAAATTTAAAACTAACTTTTATACCAAATATATGAATAAACTTTTACACAATATACCAGGTGGGTCAGCTGCTCCTTATTTTTTGGAAGATAGGCCACCCATCATACAGTATGTGCGCTTTAGTCCAGTTTTCCTCTTACTAAAGCATATTGCTTGACATTCTTAGAGAGGGAAATAGGCAAAATTCAGAGGAACAGCGTCTTAAAGGACAGAACTTACTCCTCACTAAAGTACACCTCAAAAACATGACTTATTTGCTGAGAGCAAATTCTGGTTTTCAGCCCATTTTACAAACTTTTTATTAGGGTATACATAGCAACATAATTCAGTAAATGCCTCTGAAAAAATTGACCCATCATATTGTGGCGGGGATTTATTCTAAAGAGATGGTTAACACATATTAGCGTGAATATAGCAGCAAATGGAGCACTGTTTTTGCTAAAAGGTGGAAAGTTTGTTAGAGCAGACGCCACTCTTCTTTGCAGGGGATGTGGTCGTAGAATGGAATGCATAAACCAACGTACTTTTATTAGAAACACATTTATTCGCTCATCTACACTTCTTTTCACAAAGCAATTAGTTAACAACTCTTAAAATTGGATAGCGTCCATGTTGTTTAAAAGTTTTGGTGTAATTCACATATTCACACGCCATCAACAATTATACGTCCTTACACTTTGAAGTCACAGACGCTAATGAAAGTAGTTTCTGAGCGTCCTATGACGCAACACCGCCATTCTTGTGGATTCATCCGCGCAACAGTTCTCATTGGTCGAACTCAAACAGTTGAGAAGACATTGTCTATTTTGAGTATTATCAAAAGAAATAAGTCCCTGATACACCCAAATTAAAAGAATTAAAAATTTACACACTCATACAAAAATATTTACATGAACAATTTTCTATTAATCAATATTCTGTCTCATATGCCCCTTGTTTTGTTTTTCAAATTGTCACCTTATTTACAATCTTGAAACACAATACAATACTTCTCCCTACTCCTATGATTCAATCACTTTGTACAATATATTTTTTTTTTTTTTTACAGTCTTCTTCACTGTTTGTCTTTGTCCTTTGTTTTGACATAATACAACATGTCTTTATAAGTTTCACATATTCGGTTACTACACAATGCATTTGGTTATTATACAATACATATTCAGTTATTGTACAACACATTTTGTTATTACACAATATGTCCAATTATTATGCAATACATATTCAGTCCTTGTACAATATACCCAGTTATCATATCATATATGTTGGTATTATACAATACACCTTCAGTCATTATACAATACATATTCAGTTATTGTACAACACATTTGATTACTACACATCATGTCCAATTATTACACAATACATATTCAGTTATTGCACAATATATCCTGCTATCACATCACATATGTTCTGTTATTATGCAATACATATTCAGTTATTACACAATACACATTCAGTTTTTGCATAACACATTTAGTTATTACTCAACATATTCAGTTATCACACAATATATCCAGTTATCATACAATACATATTCAGTTATTGTACAACACATATTCAGTTCTTATACAACACATACTCAGTTATTGTACATTTGACATTGACACAAATATAATTTAAGTGTTTCATGTGGTTTTTTGACTTGTATTCATTGCTATGAGGAGAGAAAAACAGGATACAAATTTTGAGCTAATGATTATGATCTTATTTATGGCAATATTTTATTCAGTTCTTTGCCTTCTTTGTCTTATAAGCTCATGTATAGGCAGGTTATTGAGTCGGTTCTTAAACTCTGATGTTACTTATGACACTAATTTTCTTAATTGGGTTATTATTCATTGTTGTTTGGTTCAACATTTCTTCGAGCTTAGCATTGGCTATATTCATCTCAATTCGTGGGCATTGTTTTTCTGGTTATGGTTTTCCTCATTTCACTAATTGTCATTTCTTTGTCTCTTATTTTTATAAGAGAAAACTTCTATACTTACAATCATTCTGTAATTGTATTATTTTTCTTCTCAATTTACCCTCGACATCTTTGTGTCGAAGTATCATATCTTTTTCATCATAATTGATTCATTTTTATTTTTTTTTTGTCCCTGACATCCTTATGTCAAAAACATATTATCTTCCGTCGCTATGATTCATTTATTTAATGACAATCAGTGTCCTCATCTGTCTTTGTTGACAATGCTCTTAGTGGTCGATATAGCCAATGACTATGTTGATCTTCTTCCTTGTTGTAATCCTATTCTGAACATGATTTTCTATAAGTAACCCATCAAAAATTGTTATCTTCTTTCATCTCTGCTACTCCTGCCTTACACATTTGTTGACGAAGGCTATTTGGTTCTTTCCTTGTATGGCTTCAATTTATTTTTATGGTATCTTCCTACCAACTTGCCATTTGTATTCTGTAGCTCATATGTGTGGTCACCCAGCTGTTTTGTTATGACCAGTGGTCCAGTATACAATAGCTCCATCTTTCCAGATCTTTTTTCAGATGCCTTGGATGCTTTGTGGCTTTTTAAGAGCACCTTTTCTCCAATTTGTGGGGACCATTTCCTGACGAATCTTTTCACCTTGTTCCTCCCTTTTTCAGCCTTCTGTTGTAATCTTCTGAATGCCAATTGACATTTTTCTTTCTCTGATAATTCTCTTTGGGCAGCCATGGTGGTGTCAATGTCAATTGCTAATTTTCTTGGTTTCGTGTTGGTCATTAGCTCGATAGGTGCGAACTTGGTCGTGGGGTTCACCGAATGGTTAATCACCTCCTCTATATATCCGCATTTTTCCGTCCAGGAAGTGTGGTCTCTGTGGCAGAGCAAACAAAAATAAATACTAATATCCCTCATGATTCTCTCAGTCGGGTTTCCCTGGGGGTAATATGCTGAGGAATAGTACAATTTTATTCCTAATGTTTCTAAGGTGTTCTGAAACAATTTGCTCTTATGCATGGTCGCATTGTCCGATAGGATACATTTTATTCTCCCATATTTTGGGATGTAGTCCTTGACGATTTTATCTAGGCATGTTCTGCTTTTGATGTTCTTAATGGGGTATATTTTGGTGAATTTTGTAAAAACATCAAACATGACAAATATGTATCTGTTTCCACCTTTACCCCTTGGCAATTCTCCATGCTCGTCAATACACACCAATGCATTTTTCTCGTTCCTCACGATGGATTGTGGGATGACATCGTACTTTACATTAATTGGCTTGGCCTTTTGGCATAGGTCGCATGAGGAAATTAACTTCCTGACCTTCTTGCCAAGATGTTTAATGTACAATACCTCCTCGATGGCAAGCATTGTCCTCTCAGTACCGGAGTGAAGCATCGAGTGGTGGAATGCCAAAATGACCCTGTCTTGTAAGGAACTTGGTACCATCATTTTCCATTTCCTTACGTCGCGACCATGCAGTTTAAATAGGATGTTCCTAAATTTGCCTATCTTGGCATCCAATCTTGGTATTATGTCTGGAGCCTTGTCGAATAGCCTCTTCAATTCAGGGTCTTCTTGTTGTAGCTTTGCTATGTTCTTGAAGTCTTGCAAGATCTCGTTGCTTTCTTTGCTACTTATCTGCATAATTTTGATCTCATGGTGCGGACTGTATACCGTCTCGGGTATGTGACTCTCCGACCTCAATCTTGACAATAAGTCACTGAAGATATTCTCCTTCCCCGGGATATGTTTGACCTCTATGTCGTATGACATTATCTCATGTATGTACCTTGAGATTTTGGAGTTGGTCAGCTTGCATTTTTGAATGAAGGACAGGCTTACGTGATCTGTATATATAATTATCTTATAAAGATATATATATTGTCTGAACTTCTGCAACGCAAAATGGATTGCACCTATTTCCAGTTCGGTTATGCAGGCATTGGCTTCTATTTTATTTAAAAATCTAGAAGCTGTGGCAATCACATGTTTGTTGCCATCTGCATCTTCTTGTGCTAATATCGCACCATATGAGTGCGCACTAGCATCAGTGTATACTAGAAAAGGTGAATTCGGATCCGGTCGTTCCAGGAGAATACTGTGCTTGAAAAGTTCTTTGATATTCTCAAAGGCCACCTGGTGTTCAGCATTCCATTCCCACTTAGTATCTTTTTTCAACAGTGCTCTAAGGGGTACCAATTCCTTAGCGTAGTTGACCACGAATTTCGACTGGTATTGTAAAATGCCCAGAAACCTTCTTAACTGTTTTAAGTTACGTGGGGGTGGTATATGCTCTATGGCCTTGACCCTCTCCGGATTAGGTTGTATGCCATCAGGTGTTATGATGTGGCCTAGAAATTCAGCCTCTTTGACGAAAAATTCACACTTCTCTAAATTTAGGGTCATGTTGCTTTCCTGGAACCTGGATAATACATAATCTATGTGATGTAAGTGCGACTCGGGATTCTCACTGTATATTAGAAAGTCGTCTACATATTGCGTCACAAAAGTCTCGATGGTATCTCCAAAAACTTTGTCCAGAGCTCTCAGTAGTGCACTGCTACTGGTCGATAGTCCAAAGGCACATTTTGAAAATTGGTATACCTTTCCCTTGTGTAAGAAACAGGTATATTTCCTGACATCTGGATGAAGAGGAATTTGCCAGAATGATGCTGTCCAGTCAAGACTAGTGAGATGTTGACCTCCCTTCAATTTCGATATTAGTTGGTCTACCCCCTCAGGCCTGTAGTGATCCGGCAAGGTATGTGTGTTTATCTTCCTTGCGTCGATGGTCATCCTCAATTTTCCCCCTTTTTTATGGACCCATACTACTGGATTCACATAACATGAGTCCGACGGCTCAATTATTCCGTCCGCTAACATTTTCTGGATTACTCTGTCAGCTTCCTCCCTGATGGAGTTGGGGATGGGCCTGGATTTGTGTGAATAGGGGGTAATATTTGTTACTGTAAAGGTATGTACGTACTTGTTACACGTACCTGGCTTTTTATCGAAAACTTTTCTGTTCTTAACCAATATTTTCCTAAGTTGGCTTCTTTCCTCTTCAGAGATACCATGTGCCCCCCAGACCTTCTCATCGATTATATCTATGCGTTCTGTACCTCGATTCACCCCTCGGTATCGTGTCGTGGTACCGCTGTCTTGTGTTCTCCATCCTCTCGCCATGATTATGTGGTTGTGGGAAATGGTGTGCCCCTCTCCCCCTTTCATGGGTACTCCTAGTATTTCTATGTTCTCCCTCACTCTGGTTGTTCGTAGTTGTGTTCCGGTTTAGGATGGGTGAGTTTGGGTGACCGTTCCTATGTCTATGCTCATTAGGCCGACCATTTTGTGTTTCGAAGGCTGTCAGCAGTTCTATCATATCTGCAAAATCTACTGGCCTCGCAACAATTAATCCTGTTCTCACTGTGTCTGGGAAATGTCTTGTTATGCTGGCAATTAGTTCTGCCTCCGACAAGTTAGGGTCTAATAGCTTTCCTTTGTTGGCTACTTTCATGAAATAGTCGACTAATGACAATCCTTTGGCTGGATCGTATCTACCTGTCGCTAGCTCTACCCTAGTTTGGTTTTGTTTAGCTGGGCCCCAATACCTTGATAGGAACAAATTTCTGAATGAGCTATAAGACTCATGACCAGCTAGTGTTAACCTGAGCCATTCTAATGCCTTGTTTTTTAAGCTTTTCTTAACTATCATCATTCTAAGCTCGTTTGGTATCCTTTTCACTTTAAAATATTCCTCCATCTCTTTAACAAAGAGTTTTGGATCGTCTCCCTTCTCCTCATCAAATGTAGGTGGTGTGATTTCATGTAATATGCTGTTGGTGTAACATGTGTTATGTGTTGTGTCATTGTTTGGTTGTGAACCTCTTTCTCTGTATGGTGAGTCAACATTTTGTGCATTACTCAAGTAACTCTCATCTTGTACATTACTTACATCTAAATCATCTTGTCTTTGTAATGCCTTCACAACATCATTTACATTAGCCAAATTTTCTTTCCCTTTTTTCATTTCTTCACAAATTGATTTTAAATTGTTCTTTATTTCTAAGTGGCTTTGTTTCATTTCATTTATAGCATCCTGTTGTGAAAGCATCACATCATTCATTGTCTTAATTTTAGGAATTACAATTTGTTCTACAGTTTCATTAATAATGTCTTTCTTTACTACCTCCATCTCTTTCCTTAATTCCTCAGTTATTTCTGCTTTTACATTTGTTATCTTACAGTCTACACTTGTGTTACATTCTGTTATTTCATCCCTACATCTAGCAATTTCTTCTTCTAACACAATTTTATTCTCTTTCATCTCTGATTCTATTTTTCCCATCCTATCTCCTACAATTTCTATCCTAGCTTCTAAGGCTTCCTTTGTTTCATTTAAGTTTTTATGTACTAATTTTAAATTAGTTTCCATTACTTTCATATTTTCTTTACACTCCTGTCTTCCTAATTCTATTTTCTGTTCTAGGTTCTGTCTACCTAATTCCATTTGCTGTTCTAAGTTCTGTCTACTTAATTCCATTTGCTGTTCTAAGTTCTGTCTACCTAATTCCATTTTCTGTTCTAAGTCTTTTCTCACTTCCTCCATTTTCTGACCTATCTCTTCCTTATACTGTTCCAGTTTCTGACCTAAACTTTGTTCTATATCCTGTTTCAATTCTGCATTATTTTGTTTCATTTTCTGACCTAAACTTTGTTCTATATCCTGTTTCAATTCTATGTTATTTTGTTTCATTTTCTGACCTAATTCTTTTTTATTATTTTCCAAGTCCTCTCTCACTCCCTCTATTTTCTGACCTATACTCTGACTTAAACTTTGTTCCAGTCTTTCAAACATCATCATCATTAACCTTTGGTCTTTGCTTATTTCCGCCTGTTCCTCACTCTCTAATTCTATCCGATAATTAGGCCTATCTGCCCCTTCCCCCACTCCTGTTTCTATCTCTTTTCGCGACATTTTAATTCCTTTATCTAATTCACTTAATGTTGAAAGTCCCGTTACTTTTCCACTTCTAAGTATCATTAACTAATGGAAATAAAATAAAGACACAAAAAATTTTGATCCTACTTTCTTTTCTGCTGATTCTTCGTCCGGTTATTTACGTCTCCTGGGTAGTTGGCTTCGCTAGATGATCTCCGGTGTTTTTCCCACGTTGATTCTCCGTGTATCGATGTTTTGTTGATATCAGACGATGGTCTAATGGCGTCTTTTTCCTGTACGATGAGATAGCGTCCTTTTGATATTAGCACTTTATTCTCGTAATTCTGCATTCCATTCTAAATTCGCGCTCCACGTTGGGCAAGCCATTTGTGGCGGGGATTTATTCTAAAGAGATGGTTAACACATATTAGCGTGAATATAGCAGCAAATGGAGCACTGTTTTTGCTAAAAGGTGGAAAGTTTGTTAGAGCAGACGCCACTCTTCTTTGCAGGGGATGTGGTCGTAGAATGGAATGCATAAACCAACGTACTTTTATTAGAAACACATTTATTCGCTCATCTACACTTCTTTTCACAAAGCAATTAGTTAACAACTCTTAAAATTGGATAGCGTCCATGTTGTTTAAAAGTTTTGGTGTAATTCACATATTCACACGCCATCAACAATTATACGTCCTTACACTTTGAAGTCACAGACGCTAATGAAAGTAGTTTCTGAGCGTCCTATGACGCAACACCGCCATTCTTGTGGATTCATCCGCGCAACAGTTCTCATTGGTCGAACTCAAACAGTTGAGAAGACATTGTCTATTTTGAGTATTATCAAAAGAAATAAGTCCCTGATACACCCAAATTAAAAGAATTAAAAATTTACACACTCATACAAAAATATTTACATGAACAATTTTCTATTAATCAATATTCTGTCTCAATATGAGTACACTAACAACAACTAAAAAGAAAATGTCAGATTTTTGTACTTAGAGCTGGGATTGGTTATAAGAAATTGGAGGTACGGCTCATCCACCATGGATCCATACATTCAAAACTCACATATTATTAAACAACGGTTTATTTAAATTTTTGCGTAAGCTATGTCTCGTATTAATAATATAGCTTTGGGAATGAGTTGGAGTCAACTGGAAACTCGAGTCAGTGTTTGAAAAAATAACTCGCAACATTACTAAGATAAGTGAAGTTTTTAGTTTTTAATTTGTTTTTACTTTAGAGTAGTATGTCTTGTATATCTCATATAACATGCATAATAGCTTGAGGGGTAGAACTGGAACTTAAAAATTCAATGCCACAGCTGGAATTTGAGCTACAGACCCTTCGCTTACTAGGTTAGAGCAGCCGTCTGGTAAGCGGAGGGTCTGTGGTTCAAATCCCAGCTGTGGCATTGAATTTTTAAGTTCCAGTTCTATCTCTCAAACATTGCCCACACACGGCTTGTGTGTTTAAAAACACCAACAGTAAGCTTGTTGGCATAAATAATAATGCATAATAGCTTTTGCCATTTAAGCTATAATATTAAAATGGTGTATAAAATTGATTGTATAGAATGCTGACATGGAGCTAACAAGTATGATTTTACTTTGAACTCATTTAAGAGAACTTAACTTTAATATTAAGTAAGAAAAGTGAAAAAATACACAAAATTCATAGGTGATGCATACATTTTTCTGTAATATATGTATTTATTTATTACCACTTCGTGTATGCCAAGAATGATATTATAGAATGTTTTTGCTACATTTCCAGAGAAAGCAGCACTGTCAAAGAAAGCAAGAACAGAAGTGAAAAAGAAAGTTCACAAACTAAACAAAGTTCAGGTTGTCAAAACAGTCAATACTACAGCAGCAGTTGTCAATACCTCCAAAGTTACTACAAAGAAATCTGTCAGCTCTACCTCAGCAGTTCCGTCCAATCTGTTGAAGAAGGCAAAAATGTGTAAGAAATCTAAAACAGTGAAATCCTCAAAGGTGACACAGAAGCTGTTTGGTGATAAGTTGCCTACCGTAGCTCAGCTTTTAGGTCTGTCAATTACTGAAATAGAAACCTCTCCTGCAGGTAGCATAGTTACAACAGTAGCAGCACAGGAATCTCCTGCAGTCACATCTACTTTAATTAGCACAGGTGCAACACAAATTCCTGGTAGTTTTATTGTGATTCAAGGCAGTAACGGCATACAGCAAACTTCTGTAGTTAATTCACCTCGGACTTTACAACAGCAATGCTTTGTGACAAAGAATGCAGCAGTTACAACTTCCAATGGATTACATCCAATGTCGCTTGTAGTAGCTAATGGAAAAAAGGCTGCTACAAAAAAGAAAAAGCAGAATTCAATAGTAGTAACAAAATCCCACCTCCTTACATCTCCTGTTATTGCAAGTGGTATACAAACTTGTGCTCCAACAGCAATGATTGCAAATCCAGCAGGCTTAGGCCCAGGAACTCTGATTTTAGCTAATGGCAATATAGTGCCAGTCTTGCCACCACCTCCAACTGTTCTAGCAACTCCTACGCAGATCATTGTTAACTCAAGTCCACTACCAGCTGCAGCACCAGCGAACCCTGTAATCATGATGCAACAACAAAAGAACGCCTTCACTTTAGTAACAACAACAAATACATCACCCAGGCCAGCAGTTGCTACCTCAAAACCACAACAACGTGCATTTCCGTTGTTAGTCCCTAAGAAGAAGCAGGATAACACTAAAACAACTTTTGCAAACAAAGTCCCCATTCCAGCATTAAGCACAAAACATCAACCAGTGAAACAAGCATCAGCACAAAGTACCTCAACTGTTCAGTTATCTGCAAAAGCAAATAGAGCTAAGAATAAAATAGAGCCAGAAAATATGAAAAACATTGGTAACACGCCATCTGTGGAAAAAAGTAAAAGTACATCACAAACCTCAAAGAAATCTAAAGCACTGAAAGTTAAAGAAACTTTGAAAGAAGTAAATGTAAAGTGTTCCACATCTTTGGAAGAAACAAAAACCATGGACACAGATACATCAAGTGGAAAACTTAATGCCTCTGAGGCAGAAAATGCTGTTGTCTCTATGGAGTTAGAAACTGTGAACATCGAAGCACATGAGGATCTGGAACAACCAATCAAATCTTATCAGAAGGAGGATAATCCGGCCTTTAATGTTAATGAGGTTGCAACTACAGAACTTAACGTGGAAGAAACCAATGAAATAAGTAGTCATAGTGAACGAGACACATTTGGTCAAACAAAGAGTAAAAATACTTCCACAAATGAAGATTGTGGTAGTACACTTAAAAGAAAAAGTGAAAATGTGAATGAAGAAGATCCTGTTAGTCGAAAGAAGCATAAATATGATACTCAAGAGCAAAGATCATCCAAGCCTCCTACAAACAGATCTTGTGATTCAAGTCCACAAGTGCCCGAGCATGAAGTACAACAAACACCTTCAACAGCTGTGGTGATATTTAAACCACCTACTTCTGGTATGTATACAATTGATGCTTTATGTAGCTCTAAGGAAGATATTTCCAAGAATACTGGTGAAACCAGAATGGAAGATGCAACTACTACCAACTCTTCTACCTCAGTAAGCACTTTCCAACATACTTCTTCACAGCAGATACATTTGGAATCTAAAGATTGCAGTAGTACTGTCACTGTTATGGATGTTGCTAAAGATATGCAAGTTGAAACACAAACAGATTTGATTGACAGGGTTGAACAAGCAGAAGATAAGGAGACCTTGACAGACAGCAGCAACAAAGATACTGATAGCTGTGCAGAAAAGCCTGATACAATTCTCAGAGCATTAAATAAGAATCATTCTGGCCTGACTGATTCAACTACTTTACCAAAAGGTACCTCTCAAAACGCATCTACCTCAAATGTGGAAGCAAATGCTTCTGATGAAAACCAATGTTCCTCTGAAGTGGTCCATGCATCAAACTCGCTTCATTACTCCACAGCAACAATTGATGGAGAATCTGCGTGTGTGTCACTATCAAGTAATTCTGCTCAGGATTCTGTAACTGTGTTAGATCAGACAACTTCATCGCCTTACTTATCATTGCCAAACACTAAACCTGAAGCTCACAGACCTTTACAGATATCTCAGTATTCTGAAGAAGAAAAAAGTAAAGCAGATGTAGAAACACCAGAAAAGGATACAGAGATACCATCTATAAGTGCAACGGATGCCATCTCTTCAGAAATATCACCAACTGCTAAAGAATTGGAGCAAAATGCAGCGCCTGATCAGGCAAATATAGAAAAACCTGAGCGAAATGATCAGCAGAGCTCTTTATTACAACAGACTGCCCCTCCAGTTCTACCAGAGCTTGCTATATCATCTGTTCAGCATACTACCTCTACAACAACAGTATCAACATCACACAGCAGTGAACATTCTTTTGTACCCATCTCAAACATCCCAGAAATGGATGGAAGTCCAAGAACAAGTGACAGTGAAACAAATCTTAATACCTCATTAAACATATCACTTAGTAATCCTGAATTTTCTAATGATCTGTTTGCATCCTTGCAAGTACCATCAGGCAATCAGCATCCAGAGTCAATCTCCCCTACAGCAGCATTTCTATTAGCTTTTCCATTAGTGTCTTCATCAAAAGTTACAGAGATGATAGCTGATTCCCAAGAAGAAACAGGCTGTGATAGTATACAGGAAACATCAACCCTTTTGCAAATTGGTAATATAGAACAGGAAACATCAGAAAAGGAACCAGATTTACATATTCAAAATGGAACAATGAGCGAAGAGAACATGTATACCTCAAAAATACAATCTAAATCAGACACTTCATCCGGAAACTTGGCTACAGTTGCTGAAGAGCAAATGTCATGTGCAATCACTTCAAATATTAAGACAGTTGAAAGAGGACTACAAATGAGTAATGCACAAGTTGAAAAATCAGAACATTCAGCTGAAGGACACAAGATTCAAGAGAAATCTGCAGCAGAGACAACACTCTCACCAAATATCCTCAAACAGGGAGAAAAGCAATGTCCCACCAATGAAACCACAGAAACTTCAGATCCAGAGGACCCAACAAATACACCTAAGTCTAATAATAGAAGTGTGGGTACCCAGTTAAGCTTGTTTGACAGCATTCACTTGAAAACACCAGAAACAACTTCTGTGCAGGTTTCTTTACCATCAGGTCAAATGGAAACCAGTATATATGACCTACCTATGCAGCCAAACAGCAATAAAGAGAATATAACTTCTAACAGAAGCTATATGCAGGAAGCAGTAACATGCAGCTCAACAATGCCAGACATGCATGTTTCTATATCTACCACACAAGGTAAAGCATCAGGATATGGTCATCAGCAATGTCATCTGTCATCAGCATTATTCCATCCTCTAAAAACATTTGAAGCATCAACCCAGAAATCGGCATCAAATACAGATCTTTCTGACATTTTATCTCTTACTTCAAGCAGCACAAATAATAAGTATGCATTACAGTTACAAAATGCAGTGGATGATGCTGTAATGAAACTGACACATGCTGTTAATACTCAGGTGCATAATACAGTTCCCAGTGTGAGTGAAGCATACAACTTCCCCTCAAACAGAGCATCAAAACCTACTACTCATGTAAACACTACATCTTCTACAAATGAAACAGTGAATGAAAGTAGTTTTTCTAAAACGCAAACTGAAGCAAAACAGCCGGAAGATAAAGCACAAACAAACTCAACGGTGTCAGTTTATAAACCTGTTGGGAATACTGAATTTCAGAAAGAGAATTTCTCTAGTCACACAACAACCAACCCAACTGCAGGAAGTCAAGACAGGACTGACTCATTTAATGAGCAAAGCCCTACACAATCCTACTCATACAGCTTTGATTACCCCCTGATAACCACTCAGAACGATACAGAGCAAAACAAATTAAAACCATCCTCATTTTCAGTGGCACACACTTCTTCAAATTTTGGCATTCTTTCTTGGACTACACTTTCACCAGTATCCACAGTGGCAAATGTCAGCCACTGTGAACATCTCAGTAGCACTCCAGCACGAAATATTCCTGTAACTACAGGTCATAACACAATGACTTCATCAACTTCACTGGAACTTAAACAACCAGATGCAAACAGAGTCTTGAACAATGAGAGAATAAACACAAATGCAACTTCATCAGCCAGAATGAATAAAACATTACAAAATGCATGTCATAAACAAGCTAAAAATGACAGCAACACTGAAAACAATGCAAATGATACAATGCAAAAAATAAACTTTACAAATCAATATACAGCTGATGGGAGACAGATGCACAGAGATATTGAAAACTCTCATACACAGTGTCATCAGGTTAAGAATCAAATGCTTGGAACGCAAGATGAAGGCAGGAATAATGATAATTTTAAGTTTCTTCATTCCTTGTCATCAGAAGGAAAGGAATGTCAGTCTTCCAGCAATAGAGTTAAGCAATCCCAGCAAAACAGTCAACACCACCGACCACCAGTGAATTGGATGACTGCTCCAGATATTCGATCTGGCAGCATGCCATGTCCAAATATGACTACAGTGCCTTCATCTACAGTAGCTTGTTTAACAAGTAGTGTAACAACTGCAACCACTGTAGCAAGCTCATCTCAGATTAACAAGGACTTTGACTTTGGCAACACAAGATCTAACCATAATTTGTTTTTAAACACTTCCAATGCTTCCGGTTCTAATTTTGACAGCAGAATGTTGTCCTCAAACCACAGCTTTTATGGTAGCAGTATGCTTTCCTCTCATAACAACTTCTATCCTAGTAGCCATCAGCCATCTCATATAATTTCCAAAGAAGATAATGCACCCCACTCAAGAAGCACACATCCAGATTCATCTCACAGGCTTCCTGAACTACCTATACAGGGACAAAACCACCATAATGAGTCTTATTCATTGCCGTGGGAATCAAAGAAGGTTCCATATAGCTCATCTTCAACTATTTTCAGTGATTTGAATGCCAGTAACTTTGTTCCCACAACCCTTCCAACATTGGTTGGGGATTTGGCTTTGGGTACTCCTTATTCTGTTTCTGGTGGAGTAAGTGATGATCATGGTCACACTAAATCATTTGGACATTCAGATTTCAATGATGGAGATGTTAACAAGAAGGATGTATTGGATATTCAAAGACATGATGCATTATTAAAGCAATTTCCCTCAAGCAGACATCCAGAGAAGCAGCAAACATCCGATAAAGGAAATGGCAATAGAATCTGTGCTCAGGAATATAGGGGTGCTACAGAAACTTCTGGAGGAGGAACCTCAGGAAACTTTTTGTCTGTCAGTCAGCTGGTGGACCATGTTAAGTCAACAAGGTCTCAAGTCAGTGTAGGACAAAGAAAAGGAACCAGTTCTCGCCAGACGCTGGGAAGTTCAAATAAGCAGTCATTGAACAACTCTAGACAACAACATGCAGCTGTTTCAGAGAGCACAACTGCAACAAACAAGAGAGCAGAGAAAGATTCAAACAAAAAATCCCAGCAACAGATTAACACAAACAGCATTACATATAATGCAGCTACTGCGGTACCCTCTTCAACCGAAAATAAGTCAATTTCTGTTCCAAGCAGCAGAAACAGTAATCTTTATCCAAACGAGCCATCATCTAGTATTGCTACAGGAATCTCCCAGAACAATGCTGTGTTTCCAATGGGTATCCATGGGATTGGGACCCATCCTGCAGCTCCAGTATCAAGCAGTCTTCACTCTTGGTCAACCAATAGAGTGAAATCTTCAGGGACAAGTGTGTCAGCAGGTACATTCAAAGCTCCTGTTAGCAGTTATTCTGCTGAAGCTTTGATAGGCCCTAGTAGTGCTGTTCAGAGTGAGAGCACTTCACATTTATCTCATGAAGGACCTAACAGCAAAATGATCACCTTGCCACCACCAATGGTATCTGAAAGATTTCGTCATAGCCAGAATTATCATCATCATGCTCCAGCTCTTTCCCAGCCATCACGACCTCTCCAGGTGGCAGTTTCATTTGGTAATGATACTATTATTCCTGGAAACTATTTCCCCTCTGTTGAACTGCAGAATTCTCATCAAAGCTCTAATAGTGGTCTACTGCAAGGTAACTGCCATCATGAAAACTTCTCTCAAAATCAACATACGTATAGCAATACTTCTTTTCCCTATCCTCAGACAGGTGCTAATAACATGGGCAGCCAGAATGGAACAGGGTTATATCCTGGAACTAACTTTGCACCAGACCCCATAGCAAATACTAGAAACCCTAGTACCTCAGTATCTTCTGTATCTGTTCCTGCAGGTTTCTTGCCTGGTTCCAGTAGTTTCCCAGGTGCAGTAGTTCCATCAGATATTACCAGTTCTATTGGTTTTCCTCCTCCCCCTTCCATAATGAAGAGTATTACAAGCAATTGCAGCATCAGTTCTCAGCAAAATTTGACATACATTAATGCGACTACATCAACATCATCTCAACATCACCATCATAATAGTCAACAAATTTCTTCACAAAATGACAATGGGAACAGATCAAACACTATGGCTACGGCAGCATCAACCAATCAGACCAGTAGAAGAAATCAAGCTAGTCAACATCAATCAAGCAATGTAAACAGTGGTAGCAGCTGTTCAGCAACAAAACAACGAACCAGTAGGAGGCGAGTTCAAGAATCTCTCACATCAGTCTCGGGGAATTCTTCAACAGGACTTGCTGGCTTGGTCGATTTGGGATATTTGCCCATGCCACCAGGGATAGGTTCTCCGCTCCTAGGAGCTGATGATGGTACATTTCTAAGTCATCATGCTGGAAGCACTTTTCTGGCTCCTCCACCACCTCCCGGGCCACAGTTATATCCTGCTGGACCACCTCCACCAGTATCACAAGCCCCTCTTTATCCACCACCTCCTCCAGCTAGGAGTCAAAGTCAACAGAATGTGCATCATTCAGGTAGCCATCTTACAGGATTCTCTTGCACTTCAGCAATGCAAAATAGGACTTCACATCACCAGCAACAGTTGCATCATCATCACCACCACCATCATCATCAGCAGCAAAATAATGCCTCACCCAGTGCTGGTAGTTCGAGTGGAAATTCGCTTGCTAACTTCAATCTTAGCACCATTTTTCCAGAGATAAATGACAAGGTAAGTGGAAATCATTTCATTGACAAATGAAGACCACAGGGGCAGAAACCGCTTTCTCTTTTGTGTAGGATGTTTCATTTTCCAAGGACTTTGAAGGTTTTCTCCCTTTTCATTTTCTGTTATTTCAGCCATTCTTTCTCATCCATTTAGTTTTACATGCCATTGGCATTAATAGTGTACCAGGGACATTTTCCACTGAGTAACATTTTTGCAAGAATGGATCCCTTGGCTTCTCTCCAATAAGACTGGTTGTTTATATTACACAGAAAACACCAAGAGCATTTGCTTTGACATGAAACATGCAGTTTGACGCAAATGTTTTCTGTGGGATGAATCAAAATGATCTGTGAAGTACTTATTAAATCATTTACTTATATTTCTTATTATATTATTTCCATATACTTCTGTGCTAAGCCCAAAAATCCTTTTATAGAACTTTTGTTGAGGGGGTGCCATTTGTGCAAATACACAAACAAGATTTTCATAAGAAATCTGCTGCATCAAAATAATCAGTTACTAAATCAAATATAGCTTGTCAATTGGGAAAGTGCTGTACAAAATAAAAACTGTTATATGATGCTTCCACCATGAATTCATATGAAAAATGCTGTCAACTGTGCTACATTAGTGATGTCGACTGTCATAGAATAATATTCAGTAGGATGGAATAATTCTAAGTTTGATATTCAATAATTTTAGACATATCTTGAATGTATCTACTAATACTATTGTGTGAAATGGTAATTATCTTCTCTTGTTTTTCAAATTCTTCACCAAACATTATTTTTACATCTTTCAGAACATGGTGGCATAATTACAGATTCAGCTGTTGTATGGCATTTAATATTTTTGGAATTATGTGAGGATGGTTTGTAAAGTTCTCAGAATGGAATAGAAAAAATCTGGTGTGTTGCACTCACATGACTTTCTCTACTTTTGTACTAATCATTCTTACAAACTCTTATTACTATATCTTCTTCGTGTTCATTGAGATAAACATATGTACAAATTATCTTATTGCTTATTTCCTTGTAGGTGCAAGGGGAATGTTAGAATACAGTAGGCTTTGTACGATAGTCAAATCTTTTAAAGCTTTGAGATTCTGTTCTCTTTGCACACTTAACATATAAAAAATAAACAACGATGATCCATTTCACGAAAGTTTTAAGTTTTCCGAAACTCACACACATAAAAAGGAATATCTCCAAAATGGTTCACCTTACAAGAAAATTTATTTGGCCCAAAAATTCAAAATATACATTTCATTTGTCATAAAATTATATCAAACATATGACATTTTAATCAAAATCATTAGAGCCATTTTCAAGAAAATCAAAATTTCGAAAAATCTTCCATTTAAAGGGTAGTTTAGGGTGGGGCTGTTTTCTTCAAAATCTTCGTGTCACATCCTTGAAAGACATTAAACTTAAATACCAAATTCGGTTTTTAACCGACTTTTCATTTTTGAGTTATGCTGTCCACAGACTGACAGACAGACACACGCACGCGCACACACACATACACACACATACATACACGGACTGTTTTCTAAAAATGCTTTCTTTGGATTCAAGGGGTCTGAAAACATATATTTCGTGTGAAATCTCAACATCGAATTTTTGGGTGGAATACAATATTTGCCTTACTTACCAGTGAGAAAGTAAAAAATACTTCAGTCATTGAGATATCTTTATTGTTTAATTTAGTCATCTTGTAGATCAATGCACTTGGTCCAGCAGTATTCTAATGCCTTGATCCCATCTTGAAAATGAGGTTCTTCCAGGCCTGCAAAATAATTGTCAACTCCAGTTATCAATTCTTTGTTTGAAGTGAATCTTTGTCCACCAAGGAAAATTTTCAGCTTCAGGAAGACATGAAAGACTGACAAAGCTGAGAATAAGGTGGATGTGGCAACAATTCATACCTTAGTTTGTGTAGTTTTGCCATATCCCAGAACACTGATGCCATGTCCTTTCTGGCCGAAAGAATTGTCTTGACTTTTTTCCACTACTTTGACTGCTGTTTTGTTTCGGAGATATGGTAGTGCACCCAAGTTTCAACTGTGGTCACAAACCGGCACAAAAATCTTGTTCATTTCTCCATAAATGGGCGAGACATTCTTCGATATTTGCATTCTCAAGCATTTTTGATCTAGCGTCAAGAGTCAGATAATTTTTTCATATCTAATTCTTCAGTTAAAATGTGATATACCCTTTCAGATGACATATGACAAGCTTGGGCTACTTCTCGCACTTTAAATTGGCGATCCTCCATGACCATTTTGTGCACTTTTGCAATGATTTCTGGGGTAGTGAACACTTCTTGGCTGACCAGTGTGCAGATCATCATCTAAGCTCTCCTGACAAAATTTGAATTTGTTTGTCCACTTGGCAACAGTTGAATACAAAGGAGCAGAGTCCCCCAGTGTATTCTGGAAATCAGTATGAATGTTCTTTGCTTTCATACCTTTCTTTACGGAGTGCTTAATCACTGCTCGAATCTCAATTTGTTTTCCATCTTTGCAAATCACTGCCCGGAAACAACAATAGTGCTATGTCACTGCCACAGCTCTCTTCCAGGAGCACTGACATGACGCATATTTACAGGCAACAGTCAAATGAATATCATGTGAACAACTCGTTGCGTTAGCGCTGACCTGTCGTGGTGACTCCGAGAACTTTTCAAACCACCCTCATAAATAGTAGCAATTATAAATGCCACAGCATAGGTTGCTTCTTTGCTTTGTCAGATATATCAACATACTTTGTAAAACTCCTGATCTGCTGGGCTTCTTGAAATAAGATTTGTTTAAAATATTCCAACAGTTTATCTTTTAAATGAGCATACCTCATGTGAAAATGTTTTAATTTGCTGGTTACCATTGCTTCATTTGACATTGCTCACCACAGATGCAGATGCAGAAATCTGCAAAGAGCTGGTGGAAGGAGAAGTATGCAGTTTATTTTCACTACTTAACTTTGCTCTTTTAACCATAGACATTTTATTTACAATTAGAGTTTTTGGCTTATGCATAAAAACACAAGGCTTAACTAAAATGCTGTCAAACTGGTCAGTGTGCTCTGTCAATGCAGAAAGTCTTAACAGTTATTCTCTGTAATACAGCAACCATTTTTAATAATAAACAGAACTTAATTATTCCACTTAATATATACGAAGTGATACAGAGAGTGAGACTTTTCAAGTATTTTTAGAAGTATATGAGTCGACCTATAGGCACTTATAGTTTCATTTAAATTTACTTTTATCTGGATGCGTTTCAAAGACAAGCGGCTTTATTGTCAACTTTTTCTCGACTGGCAGTGAGGAAACTCCTGTTTAGTTGTGACTGCTGCTATCTTGGTTGCTGGATATAAACTTCAGTATGTCATCTGCTGTAGTATTTCAAAATTCATGGCTATGTGAACATTCTTCATTATGTGTATTTTCTCCCAAAATAGGTATAAAATACACATAATGAAGAATGCTCACATAGTCATAAATTTTGAAATTCCATAAGCAGACGACATAATGAAGTTTATATCCAACAACTCAAATAACAGCACAGTCACTACAACAGATGTTATCTCTTCAACCACTAGTCGAGAAACGTTGACAATGAACGCGCTTGTCTTTGAAACACATTTGGATAAAATTAAGTTTAAGTGAAGCTATATGTGTTCATAAGTCAACTCATATACTTCTAAGAACATAATTACTTGTGGAACAATAGGCCTATTAAACGAACTCTTTCATATCATTTTTCTAATTGGTGGAATGGTAAATGCAACAATAACAAACATGGCCACGCTGTAGCTGAGTGGTTAAACCATTCGCTTCTCAGGAAAGCCCGGGTTCGATCCCAGGCAACCGCATGTGGGATTCGTGGTGTACGAAGCGGTGCTGGGGCGGGTTTCCTCTGGGTTCTTCAGTTTCCCCCGCCATCTCATTCCACAGTGCTGTAGTAGTAAAAGCGGGCTTAATGCACAAAAAAAAACAAAAAAAAAAACAAACAAACAAACAAAAAAAAAAGAAACACTACAAAAAAAAATAACAAACAACAAAGAAATAATAAAGGGCTATTACTATCAATTAACTTTTCTCTTATGGGATGTGTTATATAAAGGATTTGCACAGTTAATTAAGGATTGATAACTTTACTTTAATTTTCTCATGGCACACCTGTTGCTTATTTATGGCACACTGGTTAAAAAATGCTGGTCTATGGAAATAGTGTGTAAATATTTTGTATAAAATGACTTCAGTAGCAAGGTAACCACAATATTAATATTGATACCAATAGAGTAGCAAACAACTTGTAAGTATGGGTTACAATGTATTTAGTTAAGAGTTACATTATTTAATGATTTACACTAATGTGTAATAAGGTTATTCATATACATATATACTTATGTTAAAGAAATAAATTTATCTTATCTTGTGTAAGATTTGTCCTGAAGATGGCCATGGAGAGTATAATGGCCGAAAGCTCGACCTTCTTAAGTTTAACACGGCTGATCACCCATGAAGCTCTTATCATTATCTTATCTTAATTGTCCAAATGACAAGTTATGACAGTATATTAATCGACAATCATAATGATATCAATTAAGATGTGAGCATATATGATTTATAATCTTATCCTTAATAACAAATAAATTTATTGATCGTCACGTTATGGATGGTTAATATTTAGAAATCCTTTGAACAATTTTACCTGCAGTAGTTTTAATTGTTATTGCTTTACCTTCCCTTCGTATTCTATATTTAATTGATGAAAATTCAAATCAGTAGCAAGTTTTATAAAATTCATGTGAGCATCTTAAGTACCATTATACTCAAATTTCATACAACTATTTATGCTCGACCATGAGTCAAGTTTAAAACATTTATAAAATATTTGTAGTATTCTACTCTGTTATGTGTTTATTGTCATTGGTGTCCAACATTTTAATCATATATTTGTTATTCGATTATACATATGAGAATTGATAGTTGTGCCTTCAGCTGTGAAATTATTGATTATATTATTATGTTGGCCTTGACATAATGATACAAAGTATAAATGCTTAATCTTTAAAAAGATAGACTTTCAAAATAGAAGATAAATTAAATTTATTAGAATATTATTTATATTTTAATACTCATTAAATAAGCAGAGTAGCTTTATTTCATATATGGGAATCGGTCGTTTGCTGTCAGCTGTGTGGGAATGTGCACAGACAGCAAAGTGTTGAATGCTATGTGCAGATCTTTTGAATGGTGGTTAGCAGTGTTGTTATGAACAGATGTACCTTTGATGCACGCCACTGGATAGCAGTATCATTATGAATGGGTGCATCTTTGACTGGTGGAGCATTGTGAGGAGGTGCATATAATGAGGTCCATTACAGTGGCGTGCATATAAGTGCTGCATTATGGTATGGTCGAGAATAAACCAGTATTATAATACTACATACTACAACAAAACAGACCTTTAAAAATAGTCTCTGAATTGCTTTGAAAAGAGTTTTGCTGGAATGTCCTATTATAGCATCATGCATTGATCTGTATTAATGATTTGACAGCAGGTTTCATCTGTAACATCAGTTGCTGCATTTTCTGGGGCTGTCAGCTCCAAAGCTCTGTCAACAATACCGCCACCACCACCGCCTCCACCGCCATCTTCAAGTTCATCACTGTTGTCCAACAATTCGCATCAGCACAACCCACTTCTAGCATCGAGTGGCAATGAGACGGACTTCTCACGTAGACTAGCACCTCCCCCAACACCTGTGCCAAGCAATTGTCTTCCTCCAGTTCCTCTTCCCACAAACTTTAACAATATACTGAGTCATGCTCCACCTCCTCCCCAGGTAGGGAGGATGCAGTGGCCTTAATTCTCTGTAGTTTAATTTCATTGGTTAACCAAATGAGTTTGTAATACTTAGTTTAGATAATGTCACTTTAATGTACAGTGTGTCCACAAACAACCATCTCTGATTATAAATGCATGTAATGTCTGTTAATTATGTTACATAGTGACTTTGGAAAGAGAAGCGCAGAAGTTAACACTATTTACTTCACTCATATGTGTGTGTCATGCTACCGACATCAGGATGATGCTCTCGCACATGCCACAGGTGATCCAAAATATAAGTTTGTCGGTAGATCTTCATCTTTCTATACTGCAGTTGGTTAGCTACAAGCAGGATCTTGGAGACAGTGGATATTACTCTAAGCACAGATTTCCTAGAATTACCTAGAGACATTTCCTGCATGTTATACAATTTGTACATTAATATTTTAATGACCCTTCACTGGAACACAAATGGTAATCAGGGAATTGCATCACATTTCATAAAGTGTTAAAATTAGGCCACTTCTGGTAACACTGCCACTAGAATACTTACCTTGTAGTTGAAGGGTATTTGAGTTAAGGTGTAGGTCTCTCGATCGCTGATGCTTGACTCTGCATCCAAGAATGTGTGTCCATGTCAGACAGAGCCAGAACCCTGTCAGTATTATAAAGGAGATTTAAACTCCCAGTTAGTTTTGAGTTTTCTTTCATTTTATAAACACTAATTTTCAGTTTAACTTTACTGGAACTCATCTATCATTTAACTGCAGCTTAATGCTATGTTGCAAGTTGGTGGTATGAGCTGTACATATGGATATTGGGGAAGTATTTGAGGAATTGTTGTACTCCATGGTCTAAGGGTTACATGCTAGCCTCTAGTTCCCGAGGTTGTAGGTTCAGACCTGGCAAGACTATTTCCTCACCTGGAAGTAGTCCCTGAAGTCATGGGTTCAGTGCTGTGACTGATCCTCGTTTACTCTGGTCTGGCTAGCTGGGCTGTACTGGAAATTAAGCAAGCTGAGAACTCGTTCTTTGGTAAAGGAATCATCGACCTCAGGCATGGTTGCGGTATTCAGAAATAATGTATCCTTGACTGTAGTTTAAAAAAGTTGCACACCCCTGTTTATTGTGGCACTTGTCACAATATACACAACCATTTTCGCATTGCAATACTGCCCATGAGCAGTAGAGAGCGTTGCAGCTCTTACCTCATGCGAAGTCTCAAAATTGAATGCTTAAAATCTTTATTGGTTTCTTTTTCTGTGACATAAGAACGTGTATTTGGCACTAGAAACTTTGTCAGCTCTTTACTTAACTTGGTGTGTACTTGCATGGCAATTTCGACATGCACACACATCTAAGATTTTCAAAAAGCTCCTCCTATTTCACTCTTATGCCTGTATATAAAGGATTATGCTTTCCTGACATGATGAATTTCTATTGGTTGGCTGGCACATGCTGCGAAAGAAATTTTGAATTCTGTGCAAACATTTTCATCTTTATTGGATGAGCCAAATCCCCACTTATCAATTTTTGGTGGGACTTCCCCGAAATCTATCACAGAGATTCTGTCTCGCTGTTTTCCATCACACTGATTATTTCATAAAGACTGAAAGATGATTTGCCCTCGGCCTTTGAACAAAAGGCTTGAAGCCGCATGGTATCATAAAAGCCTGGTGCTGGGTTCTGAAAAGCACCTTTTTAACTCCCAAAACTCTTCCTTCTGGGCAGTTTTTCAATGCTATTTAATATTATTTTAACACAAAATACTCTTAACGATATCAGTTGTTAATTTATGCCTAAACTAAATATTTACAGATTACCTACCTAAAATCATCTGAATTACCGTAACACTATTGTTTACATACATCACAAGTAATAACGCTGTTTACATGCATTACAAGTATTTATACTTGAAGTGACAGTACTACTGCAGTCTTTAGATTCCAAATGTATCTGCTGTGAAGAAGAATCTAAAGATTCAAGTCAAGATGATGAAGACGAGGACTTAGAAACTGAAGGACCAATAAGAGATGAAGCTGAAGAAGATATTTAGCATATGAAAAAATATTGCAGACTGCAACAGTGCATTGTGCATGAAACCAGCCTCAAGATAAGAATTGTTGTCCATTCAGTATGCAAAAAAATAAACTAGCACAGATTCTTCATGTTCCCCCACCACATTACTTTCTCCTCCCTTGCTGTGCATCAGACTGCCATCACCTGTGAATGAAATTGTAGATGTGTCTTTGAAACTGCAGCAACTACTGTGTTCTTGAGTTAGAGCTTGTGAGGAGTCCAGTTGCATGGTTTGCTGTGTGCAATTAGTTTCAGTTGGTCATGGAGCAGAGTATGGTGTGACTTGTTGCAAAATTGGCACTTGTGTTCTGTTGGGCAACCTGTGCTGATATGCCCACAGACTAGAAATTGAAACACGTCTGATTGCACTTCACAACTTTCAAAATACCTTGAATTTTCTGTATTTATACAATAAATGGTCCTGCGCCATGGCGTAGTGGGCTAGGGCATCATGCCTTGGTTCCCTGCCAGGGAATGTGACTTGGGTTCGATCCCACCCTTGGGGGTGCGGATTTTAAGTCCCAGGTATAGGGCCGGTGCCCACTCAGCATCATGAGGAAATTGAGAAGCTTGCGATGGGTAAGTGACCCTGTCATGAAAGCCAACTTTCCGGCTGGGGTATCGAGATGCTGACCAAATCTCCCTGTATCAGTTGGATGATCACCCACCTCTACCTTGCGTATGTGGGCATGAGGCCGGAAGTCGGGTTGGCAGGCCCTGGTCCGATTTGGACTGTAGTTCCATGGGTTTAACTTTATACAATAAATGAGTCACCTTACATAATGTATGTGCATTACTGGTTATTACGTAGGTGTGCTTAAAAATTTATGTAACAGGTTTAGCCCTGACTGAGCTCAAGCTACTGGGCATGCAGATTTTATTAGTTCTAAGGCGTGGAACCATTGTAAGAAATACAGAACATGGCTGCCTTGATGACACCTTTAGTTCCCAGTCCCTTCTGGTGTTGGGGCCTATCCTTTTTAAATACATCTGGGAGATGATCGAGTCATGTAAGAGTACTTCCAACTTAAATGCAGCAGTGGCGTTCAGATTAATTTTGCAGCAAAGATTGAGAACAGTCCTTAGTTACAGAGGTTATTGAGGATGGAGAGAGCAATGCCTTTACAATGTGAATTAGCTATCAACCTTGGATTGTCATGCCTCTCACAGATAAGTGACCAGAGAACATTGAAGTTATTTTCAATTACTGGTAGACTTTCAATTAATTATGTGCCTCATCAGATAGTGCAGATAACAAATAACATTATCTCTGTATATTTAGAGAGTCATTAATTAACAATGAATTGAAAGAGCCATAAAAGAGTCTAAAATCAACAACATTATTGTTGAAAACAGGCACCTTTTTGGGAGGTAATTTTACACTAACATTGCATGAGCTACCCGTGGGTACACCAACAGGTGATCTGTTTAACCCAAAGGAGGACAGATAGTGCCAATGGCATGTCCACTCACACTGCTGAACATACTCGTTCTGAAGACGGACTCAATGTATGACATCACTGCGTTCTGTACTGCTGCCATAGGGGAAGTGGAAGTAGTTTGAGGCATGCAGGATACAGCAATGTAGGAAAGACAGGGAACATATCTGGTGTTAATAACACAACTAACATCTTGGATGTTGTAATAATAATGCTAACTGTTTTATTACACAATTGGCCACATATTATAAATAATTACATTTCAAATACAATAAAAAAACTTCCTGGGCTTATAGACCGTGGCCCAGTAGATGTTAAAGCACCTAGCGTTTTGCCTGTCTCCACCTACCTGTCCGTTGGGTATCCTCAAAGATAGTTGACTTGGCTGGAATAGCAAGAGTGGCACTGGATATAGTGCCTATCAATATATAGGCAGGAGAGAGACTACTCACTTCCTACCTATTGGCTGCACATCCATAGTCACAGTGTGCTTGCAGGTGGTGCGGCTGCTGTCCCATGGTATGTCCTGCCGTTATATGATGTTTAATCTTGATCTTTTCCAGCACAGGAATCCACATTTTGCGCACCCATGCTGCTTCCCCTTTATTATTTAAATTTTTTTTTATGTTTATAAATTTCAATAGGTTCTCGATAAATTTGGTGTGGTACTGGGCTGTGCTATAAAGCACTTTGTATTGTTGAACCTAATATTTCATCTCTTCAGAAGGGCATGTTCAGCCACTGCAGATTTTTCATTTTGTTCCAGACGACAATTGCTTTGATGTTCCTTAATTTGGGTGTGTATGTTACACATAGTAGTGCCAATATACATCTTACCGCAACTGCAGAGTATGCAATAAATGCCTTTAGCAGAAAGAGGGTTACGTCTGTCTTTTACTGATCGGACATGATCTTTAAGCTTCTTGGTGGATTTGAAGATGACTCTTACGTTAAGTTTTTCTAAAAGTTTGCCGATTCTGTCAGTGATTTTACTTAGGTATATATGGTAGGCAAGCTATGTTCTGTTGTTTTTGCATTCTGGCATTCCCATGTTCTGTTTGTATGTGATGCCTGTTTTATTTCCTTTTGCCCATAGTCACTAGTGTAGTTGTAAATTCAAAGGTAAGTCGATTAATAACACTAAACAATACTTACTTTAGAATATCCTGGAACGTGTTTTGGAGGCCCATTTTTCTCCATTATTAACAAATGGACATCGACAGATTCTCTGTGGTGTGGCTCGGAATGTGTTTTCTTAGGTCTCCTCTGGTGGTGTTTCAAGGAATTTGTTGAACATATCTTTCTGGGGGATGTCGAAATTGAACACTCTTTCTATTTTTAAAAATGAAGATTTGTTCCCATGGATAAAAGCAATGTGACATGTTTTTTTTGTTTCCCTTACTGCTCTTTATTTACACTTACTATATATATTGATAACATAAACTAATAACAATTGAGGAGCATTTTTCAAAACTCAATAGAGCACAAATTTTGAGAAAATGAGTTATTATGGGATTGGTATGTTTTTGTAGCCACCATTCCATTTGTGAAATCAGATTTTGCATAACTCAATATTTGCCATGGTGAATCATGAGCATTTTTTCATAACTTGATAGAGCGCATGCACAGCAAGTTTACAAAACTTGATACAGCACAATCTAAATGAAAAGATTTGCCACCTGTCAAGACCTGTCACTGACCTGATAATAATGTGCAATATTCCGCTTGTCCAACCTTGCTTTCCTGGAATTAAATGTTACACAAAAATCATATCATTATTTCAAAGCCTTCCCATGGCTAAATAATATAGAAAGTGCTTATTTGGTATTATCACCACACTTTTCTGATTCGAAGGGAAGAGAAGGACATTACTACTTGACTTGAGGTTTAAATCAACAACAAACTCTGTTGTCACATACTCTTTCAGAACCTTTTATCAACATTGCTCTCAAAGCGGCATTACAAAGACCTAACAATCAAACATGTTCCACACTCAGGATAGCGCGGCATTACTGCAACATAGGCCATTATTTAAAACTATTGTTTATCACATAGTAAAGAATGTTACGTTTTCTGAATTACTTCTACGACTGTGTCACTAATGTTATATACATAGATTGAACCAGTCTCTTGCAAGCACAAGCTAGGTCATGGACGAAAGTGCAGGGTTTGTTTCTCCAATGACTGAATCTGATGGTGGCAGGAAAAATTGAAGAAAATGTCTTGCTCAAGCTACAAAAGCTAATAATAAAGAACCGTCCATAAAATGTAATCATGGAATTCAAGATTATCCATCAAAGTCAATAAAGAGGGAAAGTAAGGAATGCAGAGTACAAGATCTGACATATGAAGACATTAATGATTTCCATAATAAAGTGGACCAAGACAAATTCCTGCTTAAATACCTGACAATTCTCCAAAATGAAGGAAACTGAAGGGGGAAAATTCTAAAAGAAAACAATCTGAGTATTACATATAGCATCAGAAAGAAAAATGGAGATGTTTTACCAATCTGTGCTGCAAGTTTTCAGGGAATAGCAGGCATGTCTAAGGATAGACTGTCCCTCCTTGTAAGAAAATGTTATTCTACTGGGAGTTCACCTAAAGAAAATCGTGGAGGTGATAGAACTGGTGCAAATGACAAGGAGCTTATCATTGCTGTGAAAAATTATATTAAGGGCTACAGGTGCAGAGAAAGCCACTACAGTAGACGAAAATCAAGTAATCACCTACCGCTGGAATTAAATATTAAAAAATCTGTTGTGTTGCACTCACATTACTTTCTCTACTCTTGTACTAACCATTCTAACAGACTCTTATTCCTATATCTCCATGTTAGTTAAGATAAACATTCATACAAATTATCTTATTGCTTATGTCCTTGTAGGTGCAAGGGGAATATTAAAATACAGAAGGCTTTGTGCGACAGTCAAATCTTTTTGACCTTTGAGATTCCGTTCTCTTTGCACGATTAACATATAAAAAAATGAACAACGTTGTTACATTTTGCTAAAGTTCTAAGTTTTCCGAAACTCACACACAGAACAAGGAATATCTCCGAAATGTTTTACCCTACAAAAAAATTTATTGAGACATAAATTGTGTATTTTAGCAAGATCTACATTTTTTGTATAGTATGATTTGGTCTATTTCTAACGGTTTACCAGTTATGCAAAAGTCGTCTAGAGTAAATACGACTACAGGGGCTTAGCCAGAAAATTCAAGATATACATTTCATTTGTCATAAAAATATCTCAAACATTTTAATCAAAATCGTTAGCCATTTTCAAGAAAATAAAAATTTTCGAAAAATTTTCCATGTAAAGGGTAGTTTAGGGTGGGGCTATTTTCTTCAAAATCTTCGTGTCACATCCTTGAACGACATTAAACTTAAATACCAACTTTGGTTTTTAACTGACTTTTTGTTTTTGAGTTATGCTGTCCACAGACTGACACACAAACACACAGACTGACACACAGAAACACACACGGACCTTTTTCTAAAAATGCTTTTTTTGCATTCAGGGGGCCTAAAACATATATTTCCGGTGAAATCACGACATCGAATTTTTGGGTGGAATACAATACTTCCCCTACTTACCAGTAGAGAAAGTAAAAAATGTGGAAAATGTTTTGCGAAAAAAGAGAAAAGGAAAAACTATCCACATGCTCTTTATCCAAATAGAAGTTTATTTTTCATAAGAATCATTCAAGACACCACACACTGATAACATGCTCCACTTGCAAGATGGAACTAATTTCCATAAAGCAAGAGACAGATTTGGAGAAGAAGAATGGATATAGGACAAACTACAGACTGCATAAAATTCATGCAAAGAAGTTTTACACTGTAATGAAAGAAGAAAATCCTGATGTAATCAAAATCTGTTTTGATGTGCAGCAAAATCAGTGTCTACCTAAATTATCAATAGGTGAAGTGTATTATCGCAGGCAACTTTGGTTCTATAATCTTTGCATTATGATTCACTCTAAACCACAAATGAAAGAGAATATACATTTCTACACCTGTTTGGAAACTGAGTCATCTAAGGGATGTAATCGAGTGGCATCAGCTTTGTTGAATTTTCTGTTAGACCTAGAAAAAAAAAAATGAAGTGTCCTTCCATTATTCATCTTTTCTCAGATTCATGTCCAGATCAAAATAAGAACAATGTAGTAATGGCCATTCTCATTACCTTTTTGGAAAGAAATACAAAAGTTACGTCTATGCGTCATTTCTTTCCTATATGAGGATTGTGTATTCGGTAGGGCTGAGAAGGAGAAGGAGTGATATTTTGTCACTCGATCAATACTACCGAATTCTGCAATCCCATGGAGTTACCAAAGTTCTCAACAGGGACTGGCAAATCAAAACACTGAAGGAGACTACTCAGAAGATTGTGAAAGCAAAGCTGCCATTTAACATAGGAATGCAACATGTCATATTGTACAAAAAGTCTTCTACAAACACGTGTAATGTTTCTGTAACTGTACAGCATACTTACGCTGCATCACCTGTGGAGGTTTCTATTTTCAAATCTGGAATTAAAACATACCACAAAGCAATGCTGAGATCCTCATGTCTACAGAAGATGAACATGGTGTCCAGTGAGAAGAAGAAAGATGTAAAACAACTCGTGCAATTTTTTGAAATTCCACAAGAAGCAAAAGGGTTTTATGAACATGTTCTCAAAATAAGCATACTCATTATTACTTACTAGTTTAATCACTTTGTATTCTTAAATTTATTTATTTATTAATTTAATTTAGCCGTTTATTAAATTTGTATACTGTACATAAAAATAGATTATGAAGAAATAAAAATAAAATAAAAACAGTAAATCTAGTATAAAATTAAGGTTCGGTTAAACTTGGTTGTTTCACAGTCCATGTGCTCTATCGAGTTTTGAAAAAACAAGCATTTTTTCACTGGCCAGTACTATGAAAAATATGGTTATCCTCCAGAAGTTTCACTGTTGTCTGAAATTGTCCCATGATAATATTTAGTATTGCCAAAAATAAGGTTTGTGTAATGAAAGGTTATGTACTAGAATAAGAAAATGTAATTTCTGTATAAAAATCTTTTTGTCCTCTATCAAGTTTTGAAAAAAATGCTTCTCAATTACAATAAAAACTGAAATCTAAACTAATGCACACCCCAGACAGAGGAACAGTAATACACAACAACGTTGCAAGAAAGACAAATGTTACAGTCACACACTGTTCCTTGGCGACAAGGTGATGTTAGGGTTGCTGGCAAACACATGTTGACTCCCTGCCGAGATGAACCCCATAGACAGCTGTTCTCCCTGTCTTTCTGTACAGACACTTGTCTGTAGCTCAACCTGCAATACTAATACTGCACATTAAAGTACATATGAAAATATGCTTTTGTAAGAATGTTCTATAAAAACTATATCAAAATAAACAATTGTGAGTAGGCAAAATCAAAGTTTTTTTTTTTTCCACTGCCATTGTTGCAAAGTTGGTAATATACATGATTACAAAATTATACAGTTTACAATTGCTTGGTTTTTGTGATCATACTGTACTGTGACACTCAAAATAATTCATTGCCTTGAACATTTGCCAAACAAAAGATGTCACATTTTGTTGATTTTTTCCACAACAAAGTGAACTGAACATCTTTCCATTGTGTGAACCAAGAATTACAGCTTGAAACATGTACTCTGTGGCATACTTTAGCTTAGAAAACATTTTGAGAATACGAATTTGTCCTCTTTGTCACAGCTTCATCTAAAGAAGGTAGCATAAAAATCATTGTTGCAAGCATTAATGTTAGTCTGGAACAACAATGCTTGCAAGCCTGGTTTAATGTTATTTTGTAATTGATAATTTTATATTTCAGTGACACCTGCAGTAAACATCTAGATATTAAGACAATACATATTATTTATGCAATAATTTAAAATACAGGTTTCAACAATATTGTCTGTTCAATGTGACTAACGAGAAAGACAGACTATGGTGCTTTTATTTATTTTTTTAAATTAATGTCCTCCAATGTAATGTCATATCGGATGATGAATGAATGAAATGGGTGAAATGATGCTCAAATGAGCCCAAGGTCCATGGAGCATTAAGTTACCCGACATTCATCTTCTCAGGATAAGGGAAAACCACGGATAGAAACCTTATCCGGATAACTCACCCTAAGCGAGATTTGAATTTGCGACCTCTTGAATATGAGGCAGACACGCTATCACGCTACAGAGGCGGGCAGACTGTGGTGCGAATTAGAGTTACATAGTAATGGCAATCTGTATACCATCATGGTAAAACTGCATCTTTTGTGTGAATTCAATGAGCAATTTTTTGGTTGTGTAGAATATGGATGTATTAGGTGATTGTGGGTTTACTTCATTGGGCCATGACTGGACTAGGAGGATTAGATTACATCACTGCAGTTCATGCCGTAGCCTGTCTATCTTGTTAGCTATGCTGTTCAAATTGTGACATTTTCTAGCGCTGCCACTGTGGGAATCTCTAATATATTACAAATTCTTTGGACCAATATTTACACAAACAAGGTAGGTTTAATGAAACTAATTCTGGTGGTGTTTCCCATTTTTGGTCCTAAATAGATTAAGTTTTTCATATACCTGTCTTTTGTATTTCGTAGCAGAGTATTCCCACCATTTTCTTTTCTTGTACTATAAGTGCAGATGGAGGTATTTTGTAGTTTGGCCATGCTTGTATAGTTTTATATTATGGAAGTGATACATATTTTATTTATTTTAGGCTACATGAATAAACTTATCTCTGCTAGAAACTGTGAGCACATGTTTTCCATATTTGTGATTTCTATCAACTGCACTTAAAATTAAGGCAAAATTTTCCATTTTTGTGTCAGAGTGTGGAATGGGGAAATTTTCTTACAACCTTTATTTCATCCATTTTTGATGTAACATGTAGAAGTATTGCATCAAATCAAACATTCAATAATATGATTTTACCAAAATTACTCTTTTCAGCTCTTTACAAAAGATGAAATAATAATAATAATAATAATAATAATAATAATAATAATAATAATAATAATAATAATAATAATAATAATAATAATAATAATAATAATACTAATAATAATAATACTAATAATAATAATAATAATAATAATAATAATAATAATAATAATAATAATAATAATAATAATAATAATAATAATAATAATAATAATAATAATAATAATAATAATAATAATAATAATAATAATAATAATAATAAACATTAATAATAATAACAACAATAACAATAATGAGTAGTCGGAAGCTTTCACGGCCGGAGTTAGAATTAAGGCTAGAGATTTCTTCCTGGCTTAAAAGCCATGGTCTGCTGGAGTTTTGAGATCCAGACGTTTCGTCCACTCCTGCGGTGAACATCATCAGTGGTGTAGTCTGAGTCTTCTCGGTGAAGGTTCAGTTACAACAGAATCGTTTATGACTGGAGGTGCCGTATTTATATGTGGGCCGCTCATAGGGGATTAGCTGGGCTTGAGCTGTGTGTTAGATGGGCGGGGCTTCTCCGCTCTGATTGCAGAATGGTTTATGTGATTTCTCTGCATTAGTGCTTCTTTTTTATGTTCGAGTATCGGATGCCATCTAACACACACCTCCCCTGTGAGTGGCCCACATGTAAATACGGCACCTCCAGTCATAAACAATTCTGTTGTAACTGAATCTTCACCGAGAAGACTCAGACTACACCACCGATGATGTCCACTGCAGGTGTGGATGAAATTTCTGGACCTCAAAACTCCAGCAGACCACGGCTTTTAAGCCTGGAAGAAATCTCTAGCCTTAATGATGATGATGATGATGATGACGACAACAACAATTATGATGAGTCTATAGAAGCGTGATATAAATCCAGTATATCACTTTAGGTTTTAGTCCACAAGTGTTCCGAAGCATGCTCTCTGCAATGCTAAAAGTATCTTCCAGGCTGTGAAGCCATGGTCCACCGGGGTTTTTCCCCTCCTCATAGTTGCTGTCGAGAAACCAAAGAGATCTAGTCAGAGACTCACTGAAGATGTCTGCCATAGCTGCAGATGAAATGTCTGGGAAGGAGGAGAGAAACATTGGTGAACCACAGCCTGGAAGATATTCTTAGCATATCAGACTCTGGCCGTGAAAGCCTTCAATACTTTAATGCTTCTGCAAGTCCAGAAGATTCTGTAGGCTGTGTTGATACAAGCATCAGCCTGTTTCTTCCAAGTTAGTCCCTTGTCTAAAATAAGACCAAGGTATTGAACTTCCTTTGAGAATTGTATTTTCATCCCTTTCAGACCTGGTTCTTGTAGTCTTGTGAACAGTACAATTGTCATTTTATTGGGATTGATGGACATCACAACAGAACAGTTTGTACAAGAGTGAGTAAAGAAGGTCATGAGAGTGTACATATCAGATTTTTTCCTCTTATTCCCATTGTACCTACAAGGAAATGTATTTGTACAAATCCTTGTTGACTTCTGGCACTGGCACTCTTTATTTTAGTTGCTGGTAGATCGCTTGATGAATCTGTTACAGATTCCTGAAGGTGGAATTTCAAAGTTCATAACTCAGTGCTTGTGTTTGTGGTTGAAAAGTTTCTTCCTTATGGCTTATTCTAGAAGATGGTTTACTTCTTTAAACAATTGAGAGTTTGAGTTTATTTGGTGGTTGGTTTCCCAAAAGTCTGCTTATATTATGTACTAGATGTGTTCCTTGATAATGTTCATGTTATGCTTAGTTTTTCCTATGTATACCTTATTGCATTTTTGGTAGTTTATCCTTTATCATCTGGGTTTGGAAATTCACTCACTACTACATAAAAGGTTCCAAAAGGTCTTTTTAAAGCACAACATAATTCCAGTCCCCCAAAATAAATATACAGTAAAACTTGACTGTACCAGAAACCTGGGACAGCCGGAAAATAAATCTGTTTCCTATGTTAAATAATATTCTAAACCGGAAAAATGCCTAATGCAGAAACGGAATAGTTTTTCCGGAACCGTTTGCATAAATAACCTAAGATGAATCTTCACTATGCTTAATGCATAGTTATGTGCTTTGAAAATGAACTTGCCACGACTGAAGACATTAAAAGCTCAGCAGATATCGCTGCTGAGCAACAGCAGTTGTGAAGTCATGGAAGGAATGGATGACGATGATGACGACAAAGCCAACAAAAGGGAGCTAAAAATACGCACTGTTGTGAGTGACCTTCAGGAATTTGCAGCTTCCAGGAATGTTCCAGAACTCCTGGAGCTGATGCAGGATGCAAAGGAGATCATACAAGTTTTCTCTTGTGAAGAAGTCGCAAACAGTGCACTTTGACGGATATGTGGGGGAAAAGAAACTAATGGAGAAGTTAAAAATACAGTAAAACATATAATGGAGCCTATTTTTTATTTACAGAATTTTATTTTAAATTATTCCTTCAGTTTAATTCTATATGATCATATTTTTTGTACTTTGTTTTACTAAAATACATACAACACTTTGTAAGACAGAAACCTGTGAAAATGGAAAAATATTAATGGAGCGATTGCGTTCCATTTTAGGCATGATTTACTGTAACTTGAAAAATCTATTGAGAGTACCTCAAAGAGATCAAGTACCAAAGCTTCTGCTGAAGATGAAAATGAAGGCTTCTGAAGCATGTCATAAACAATAACAGAGTACTGTATGCCCAGCACAAGAAGGCAAGGCTTAGGAATGTGTAACGTAATCATGTTTTGCTTCCCGCACAGTGTTTATGTCTAGTTTCCGAGTATGATAAGGATGCTGGGTTCGTATCAAATACACAGTGTTGTCACATAACTCACCTAGAAGTCCAGTTGTCGTGCAAGATCCGAGTTGGAGAAGTTGTCACCTTCGCTGCTGTCACTACTGCTCTCTGGATCTTCGTCAGACCTCCTAGTGGTATAATAAAATTGTCTATTGCATCTTCCACTAGCCCATCCTTTTGCCTGAATTCCTCCTCAAGTTTCTTAACGTGTCTAATATAGCCCTCCCAATCAGCTGTTGTAACAGAGTTCACTGCACTTTCACACACTTGCTGTAGATTTCTTAAATGTAGATCGCCTGGATACATTATGCTCTCTTACATGTCGTTTTATTGCTGCCCATGCCAATTCTATAGCGTTCAACTCGCACATATAAAGAGGTAATCTAAGAACCGTATGCCCATGCATTTCTATTGTTCTGTCGATATGGTATATTTTTTCCTTTGGTTTATGTATTTGAATTAAATCAAACAAGTTGGTCTTTCGCATTGCAGCAGAATATGAAATATTGTTGTTCTCCAACCATTGTACCATTTCTTGCTTTACAGCATATTTCGACGGAGGCTTATTTTCTTGTACACTGTGGTATGGAGCATTATCAAGCACAATGACACTATTGCAGGGTATATTAGGTAACAGTTTCTCCTCCAACCATTTCTGGAAGTTTTCTCCATTCATTTGGCCATGATAATCGCCGCTAGCAAGTCCAGCTTTGAATATCAAAGAAGCTCCGGGTATGAAACCTTCGTTGCTGCCTGCATTTACAAGAATCAGGGGGTTTGAAGAGCTAGGTTTGTCGTAATCCCATAGATATCATCACTCTGCCAGCACTTCCCAAATGTCAAATTATTGTCCACCCAGGACTCATCAATGTAAATGATATTTCTCCCAGCATTTCTGTATCCAGGGGTGGAGGGTGGACGGTGGCGAATCAGTAATAAAGGATAGGTCTAGGTTATACAGCAGAGGGGGATACCTTGTGCAATGCAATCTAGAGGTGATCTATTGCGACAGAAAGGTATGAAGTGAAGGAAGCACAGGAGGCTGCAGGCCACAGAGATGCATGGAAGTCCCTCAGTTTTTGGTTCAAAAACCCATCTTCCACTGCTGGAGCTGCCTAGAGAAGGCATAGAATGACCTATTGACCAAGCAATTACTCTTTCCTATGAGCAAGCATCTGCACCATCTGTCCAACATCACCCTATGCCATAAAATCTAGAAATGCACTGAAAGAGGCTGTGCTGTTTGTTCTAGGGGTGACATGGTTCCCAAGGTCAAACCCAGTAGAGGGCAATGAATTTTTTCGGGGGGGCACAAAGCACATTAGCATGGCTTGCGTTAGAAGGGAAGTAAATCCATTGGTCCTTTGTCGTAGATTCATGGAATATTAAAGAACCTCAAGCCTGATAAAGAGGCCTCTGAGCAAAATTAAGCAATCTTTCGTGTCCAGTATAGAATGGGACACTAAGAACCAAAGCAGTTAAAGAGCTCAGTTTGAATTTCTTGGTAAGCTTCTCAGTGACCCATTTATATATTTGAAAAATATTTTTACTAGAATGATTAAGCTTAAAATGCATTACAAGCCAAATATGGTGCTAATGCTAGTATTATAAGAGAGCTTTTGAACATGCTGATGGAACTCCTTCAGAACTTATGGCTTTTCTTTAAAGTATGGAATCTAGTAAGAGGAATTGATGAAACTTTCATTCTTTATTGTGTTTAGCATTAAATGAATTAAAAACATTAAAACGTTTATAGATAATATGGGAATAAAATGTGAACATTAAAAATTATAAGAATAGGTTGCATTCTAACCTATGTTTTCAGCTGTTTTCCAAAAGTTCAGCGTAGTATGTTTAATGTTTGCAAACTTAAATTTTAAACATTAACTTCTGTCCTTCTTTCCCAATAAATATAGAATGATTTTAAGTTTTGTTGTTGATGTTAAGCATTTTGCCCTTCATTATGAATGTGTACCTAACAGCTGTTAATTAAAGCAGGTATGAGCATTCTTGACTCTGTGGGTCACCACGTTTCAGGTGATATACACTCCTCCCCTTCTCCTTTGCTATTGTACGTAATTGTGAGATGCATTCTACAACATTATAGGTGGACATTTAGGAAGAATGGGCTGTCATATTTGTAAAATAACATTTGCTACAATAATTCATCTTCCCCAATTAAAGGCTGCCATAAGCAAACCATATTAAACAACAAAAGAGCATAAATATGCATTTGAAATTGTCAAAAATGCAAATAGCTCCTTAAGCTGCAGACATATGAAACACTGTATAATAATAAATATAATCCATTGGTATTGTGACTTTGGTGGGTGTAAAGTAAAGAAGACAGATGTAGTCGAGATAAAGAAACACTTTTATTTCCGTAAACAGTAACTTTGTACACTCGTTGCAACAGCAAGAAAGTCTTTTCCAATTCACCAACAGCACGGCTCCGAATTCATCACAAAATTGTCCCTTCTCACACTTTACCGCTATTTATATCTCCCGGGCACTATTCTGGAAACTTCAGGAAAGTTCAGTTATTATTGCGGTGAAATACAAAGCAGACAATTCCAGAAGTCTCTGTCCCTTTCTCTCTTTCGGCAAGTGCCCCAACAATGCGGCCATTCTCTGTCTCTTTCCTTCGGCTCCTTTGCGGTAGTGCCGACAATAATGCGATGGGCGACACTGCTCCCTCCTCAAGGCTGGTCGTTAGGCCAGGTAGGCGACTGGCTGGGTCCCCCCTCCCCAGTGCAGGCAATCAGATGCGGCGGGCGCGGTGACAGTATCTAAAATATTGAAATGACCCTTATCTCAAACTAATAAAATTTTGTATAAGAATAAATTAGTTAACATACCATACAAATGAGTTTTCAATATAGCTAATGAGCCTTTAATAGCATTGAGGTTCACTGCTTTAATAAATGAATTGTTTAATTTATATTTCCTGCAAAATATACCAAAAACATTGGATAACGCCCAATTAGTAAGCCAAAAATGTCATTTGAAGCCAGATCATATTTATTTACTGTTAAAGCAGCAAATATTTAGTATTGTTTGTTCATTTTTCATGCAAGTTTATAAACCATATTATAATTATTTCTTTAATTTAGTAAAAATTTGGAGAACTTTTCAGTTTCAAACCTTTGTTGTATAAATAATAATGAATGACACACTTGATTTTGTTTTGTCATTTAATCCATACATGCATTTTAATAAGTAGGCATCTCTAACTTTTCAAAACTAAGAATCGATTACACCACTCTCGATAGAAGGGCCTTGGCCTCCCTCTTGGTATGTGACACCTAGCTCACTCATATCTGAATTAGAATACCATAAGGGTATATTGGAATTAAACATTACTAAAGAGGAAGGTAAATAGACTCAAGTTCCAATTTGCTGGGTTGAATCCCTTTGTTTAATACTGTTTTGATTGCATTGCTTTGAAAGCAATATTTATTTGAACTAATATGAGCAATATGTGAATTCTGAGTTTATAGTTTCCTCAACATTATAAGTAGATTTTAAATGCAAATTTCATAAAAAATGTTTATTGTTATTTTGAATTCACTGGTACTACTTGAAAAATACATCATTATTGCACTTCCAAGAAACACACACATAGTATTGTAATGTAAATGTAAACCCCGCGCGACAGCCCACGAAGGACCAAGGCCTACCGCCCAGCCGCTGCGTCCCCCACCTCTGCCCACTACAGGCATCATTGGTGAGGTGCAGTACTGGAGGGTGGGACGTGGTCAGCACCCCGAGCCCTCCCGGCCAGTTATGCGGTCTTCTCGACCTGGGGCCGCTACTTCTTCATCAAGTAGCTCCTCAATTGGTCCCCCCGGGACCTAACGAGGCTGAGTGCACCCCGCGCCAGACCTCCCAGAGGGGATAAAATCCCCATGCTGGTACCGGGGATCGAACCCGGGTCCTCCGCGCCACAGGCAAGCGCGCTGCCAGCTGCGCTACGGAGGCGGCCGCACATAGTATTACCAGTATGAAATATACCTGTAGATATAAATTATCAGTTTTTAAGTTTTATCTCATCCATTTTGTCTTCTTATTATGTAGCAACATCTGTGCCTGGTAATGAACTGCTTTGGAAACTGTGGGTTATTTTTGTATTTTAAAATGTTTGGACTGTTTAAAAGCCAAATAGAAAACATATAGAAACATATATTTGGTAAAATCTCATAAGGGTTTTCAGGATTCCAACACATTAAACATATTTTTGCCTTTTAAGTACATATATTAAGATCCCTTAGGTATATGGGGAATCCCAGAATCATCATCTATTACTTCAGACTATGTTTTGATAGATATTGTTGAATGTGTTTTACAAGTTTGTAGCGCTATGAAGTAGACCATTTATTATACGAGGCACATTTTTAAAGTAAGTAAGGATAATTTTAAAAAAAAAAATTATTTTCCAAATATGTATTGTCATTGAAATGTTTTCCTTCCACATAATTACATTTTTCATTTTCGTTTCCCCATAAACTTTACACAAAAGCCAAAGTATGTTTACTGGTGCAAGATTTATTACATTTAAAAAATGAATCATTGACAACCAACAATTGTTTTGAACATAGCAAAGCACAAAGTGAGGATTGCTGACAGCTGCTTCTGACTTTCTAATGAATGAAGGAAATGCTGGTGCATGCTTAAAATCATGATTGCAGCACTGAAGCTGATTTTAAAAACATGCCTTGTAACACAAATAATGCAGTATTAGTCTGTTTAATCCAGGCATTTCCAACTGAAGTGCCACAGGGCCCCACCCCGCACTGGTAGTAGCACTGGTGCTGCGCTAGGCATGGAGAGATGGGCAAAGGTGAAGTGGCAGGGATAGCAACAAGAAGGTATTGTGGTAGGTATTGTAGCAGCATTTGAAGTACCTGCAGTGGGGCAAATGTTGTTGTTGTTAGCTAATGCTGGATTTCTGACAATGAAGTCATTAATCCTCTTGCTCTCCAATATTTTTCACTAATGATATTGAAGAGAGCAATAGCAGTAATAGTAACCGCTTTTTAGAGAGCACCATATTTTTATGTTTTGGCGGTCACATCGCTCTCTCATAACCCCCAGAATGTCTGGAGGACCACACCTGTCGTTGGTTTACGGGTCTCACCGACCTGACCGGGAGAGTTATCAAAATAAATTCACCGACCATATCCTCTGATTACCAATCAGAGGACGTATTACATGCCATGACAGGTCAGCATGTTAGAGGTTAAGATTTTATAGAGAAATTAGAGAAATGAAGAAGTTGGAAAAATAAAGACTCCCTAGCCCTCAGCAAATGTTGCGTTCACTATTGAATGGGACAGGTCATCAAGTCAGCGTGCAGATTACCAAAACAATTATTATTGATAATTTTGTGAACACACAAAGACACCATTTATTCTCTACATATATTTTGTAGGTACATTTACCATTTAGGTCAATTTTTGACATCGTTTTGTGGCAACTAATTTACCAATATTTAGTACAATAGCTTCAGAAGTACAAATTTGCAGTACTGTCTCTAAGGCAGCATATGATAGAGACATCCTGCTTTTACTTTTATTTCAACTCATAACTGAAGACATCTGTTAGCATGCATAAGTTGTACCGAACATTGACACAAATGTTAAGGCAAGTGCATGAATTTTGGGAAATTCCTGTTGATTAGCACCTTTGTAAAATTTAATTAAATCTCCACTGTAATGTTAATACCTGTATTTTAGGCTTGCATTGCAGTTTGATGGTGCTTTTACAGGACGCACTGAAAGTGGAATCATAAAAATTTCAAGTTTAAGTGCCATATCATTAATTTCTTAACAAATTAAGTATTGTGCTTTTCCTTTGGTATTGACAACAAAATATAAATCTTTGCGTAAATAGGTTCGAGATTTCTTCCGGGCTTAAAAGCCGTGGTCTGCTGGAGTTTTGAGGTCCAGACGTTTCATCCACTCCTGTGGTGGACATCATCAGTGGTGTAGTCTGAGTCTTCTCGGTGAAGGTTCAGTTACAACAGAATTGTTTATGACTGGAAGTGCCGTATTTATATGTGGGCCGGTCACAGAGGATTGGCTGGGCTTGAGCGGGAGGTGTGTGTTAGATGGGTTGGCCGTTCTGATTGCTGATTGGCTGGCTTCTTCTTCATTGCTGATTGGTTTACGTGATTTGTTCTGCATTAGTGCTTCTTTTCTATGTTCGAGTATCGGATGCCAGGTTTTGTTCAATTTTAGAGCTTCTTCCTTCCTGTCTGAACCTCAAAACTCCAGCAGACCATGGCTTTTAAGCCTGGAAGAAATCCCAAACCTTAATTCTAACTCCGGCCGTGAAAGCTTTCAACTACTCATTTCCATAAATAATTAGACAACATTTTTTAATGAAGGAGAAGCTATAATAACTGCTCCTCTATCTGCTATATCCTATGTAACACCTCTGTGTTGAGAAAAGAGACAGACAATGTTACCCTCTGTCACACATGCAGTCGCAGTGGCTGCTATGTGGGTAAGGGACTGTGCACCCCAGCACTATGTGCTCAAGTTGGAAAGGCCTGGTTCAATCAGTAAGTTTACTCACCATTTCTGCAAGGAGTTAAAATACTTGCTTAGTAAAATTGTATTACTCAGATGTGGGTTTTTTTGTAATACAGGAGTGATTGATTCTTCACGTAAAGTGAAGAAAGAAAATAAGATGCTTTTTGCAGTAACAAAATGCTGGCTAGAGTGTGTCCCAGACATTAAAAAAATGTTCCTTTAAAATGCTTCAACTAATTGTTTTCCAAACACAGGCATGTTATTTTTCTGTGTTGCTTGAAACATTTAACTAAATTCATCAAGCAAATTTAAAAATAAATTCAAATATTGATGAATATTAAGTTTTTAATTGCTCAGCTAGTTAGAAGCTTGGTAAGATTACTTTCCCAGTCATTGGAAGAAAACTAAAGAGGGTTCTTTTTGAATACAATTGCAGAATGTAAATATACCTATTCAAATGAACATGTATTTAGCTTATGAGAAATTGAAATTCTTGTTGCAGCTTCCTCTTTGTATTTTGAGCTGCATGGAGTGAAGTAACAAAGAACTATTACATTGTTATTTGTGATGGTGCTTTGGTTTATATTGTGACAGTATCATTGTTTTATACCAACTGTATTTGCTTCTTTCAGTATTAGTTAAAGTATAGCTAAGTTACTGTGATTTTAGTTTGTTCCACAATGTTAAATACTCTTGCAGGATTTATATTTATAAAGGGTAAGCATTACAGTTGCTGTTATGTCACCCTATGTACTGTAAATTTGTAAATATTTTCAGATTTTGTACCTGATAAATGAATAAACAATATTTATGAAAATTCATGTTTTTATTTATGTTTTTGGAGTCTTTACCTTCCTACATATCTCTAGTAAGTAGTGGAAGTACTGCATTCCATCTCCTCATATTAAGATTTCACTGGAAATACATGTTTTGTTGTCTCCTGAATCCAAATAAGGCTGTTTTAGATAAAGGTACATTGTTTCATAACTCAGAAACTAAAAATCAGTTACATATAGAATTTCATACTGCAATTAAATTGGAAATTAAGGTTTTGAAATCCTGTGAATAAAAAAGCATTTTTAGAAAAAGTATATGTGTCTGTGTCTCTCAGTGTGTGTGTGTGTGTGTGTGTGTGTGTGTGTGTGTGTGTGTGTGTGAGAGAGAGAGTATGTGTGTCTGTGTCTTTTGGTCTATGTGTGCCCATCTGTGTGTCTGAGTGTGTGTGTGTGCATTTGTTGGTCTCCCCCTTGTATGTCGGAGTCAGTGTGTGTGTGTCTGCCCCTTTCTGTCTGTTTCTCCATGTCTGTCTGTGTGTGTTTGTCTCTGTCTCTCTGTCTGTCTGTGTGTGTCTTTTTTTGGTCTTTGTCTTTGTTTTTCTCCGTGTTTGTCATGGAGATGGTCGTGACAGTGGTTGTAACGGTTGTGGAAGTGGTCCTAATGGTTGTAATGGCGGAGGTCGTAGCGGTTGTCATGCAGGTGGTCATAACGGTTGTCGCGATGCATGTCGCAACGGTTGTCGCGCTGCTTGTAGCAACGGTTGTCGCCCTGCTTGTAGCAACGGTTGTCGCGATGCATGTCGCAACGGTTGTCGCGCTGCTTGTAGCAACGGATGTCGCGCTGCCTGTAGCAACGGTTGTCGCGATGCATGTCGCAACGGTTGTCGCGCTGCTTGTAGCAACGGATGTCGCGATGCTTGTAGCAACGGTTGTCGCGATGCATGTCGCAACGGTTGTCGCGCTGCTTGTAGCAACGGATGTCGCGCTGCTTGTAGCAACGGATGTCGCGCTGCTTGTAGCAACGGTTGTCGCGATGCATGTCGCAACGGTTGTCGCGCTGCTTGTAGCAACGGATGTCGCGCTGCTTGTAGCAACGGTTGTCGCGATGCATGTCGCAACGGTTGTCGCGCTGCTTGTAGCAACGGTTGTCGCGATGCATGTCGCAACGGTTGTCGCGCTGCTTGTAGCAACGGATGTCGCGCTGCTTGAGGCAACGGTTGTCGCGCTGCTTGTAGCAACGGTTGTCGCGCTGCTTGTAGCAACGGATGTCGCGCTGCCTGTAGCAACGGTTGTCGCGATGCATGTCGCAACGGTTGTCGCGCTGCTTGTAGCAACGGATGTCCCGATGCTTGTAGCAACGGTTGTCGCGATGCATGTCGCAACGGTTGTCGCGCTGCTTGTAGCAACGGATGTCGCGCTGCTTGTAGCAACGGATGTCGCGCTGCTTGTAGCAACGGTTGTCGCGATGCATGTCGCAACGGTTGTCGCGCTGCTTGTAGCAACGGATGTCGCGCTGCTTGTAGCAACGGTTGTCGCGATGCATGTCGCAACGGTTGTCGCGCTGCTTGTAGCAACGGTTGTCGCGATGCATGTCGCAACGGTTGTCGCGCTGCTTGTAGCAACGGATGTCGCGCTGCTTGAGGCAACGGTTGTCGCGCTGCTTGTAGCAACGGTTGTCGCGCTGCTTGTAGCAACGGTTGTCGCGCTGCTTGTAGCAACGGTTGTCGCGCTGCTTGTAGCAACGGTTGTCGCGATGCATGTCGCAACGGTTGTCGCGCTGCTTGTAGCAACGGTTGTCGCGCTGCTTGTAGCAACGGATGTCGCGCTGCTTGTAGCAACGGTTGTCGCGATGCATGTCGCAACGGTTGTCGCGCTGCTTGTAGCAACGGATGTCGCGATGCTTGTAGCAACGGTTGTCGCGATGCATGTCGCAACGGTTGTCGCGCTGCTTGTAGCAACGGATGTCGCGCTGCTTGTAGCAACGGTTGTCACGATGCTGGTTGCAACGGTTGTCGCGCTGCTGGTTGCAACGGTTGTCGCGCTGCTGGTTGCAACGGATGTCACGATGCTTGTAGCAACGGTTGTCACGATGCTGGTTGCAACGGTTGTCACGATGCTTGTAGCAACGGTTGTCACGATGCTGGTTGCAACGGTTGTCGCGATGCTTGTCGCAACGGTTGTCACGATGCTTGTAGCAACGGATGTCACGATGCTTGTAGCAACGGTTGTCACGATGCTGGTTGCAACGGATGTCACGATGCTTGTAGCAACGGTTGTCGCGATGCTTGTAGCAACGGATGTCACGATGCTTGTAGCAACGGTTGTCACGATGCTGGTTGCAACGGTTGTCGCGATGCTTGTCGCAACGGTTGTCGCGATGCTTGTAGCAACGGTTGTCGAGATGCTTGTAGCAACGGTTGTCGCGATGCTGGTTGCAACGGTTGTCGCGATGCTGGTCGCAACGGTTGTCGCGATGCTGGTTGCAACGGTTGTCGAGATGCTTGTAGCAACGGTTGTCGCGATGCTTGTAGCAACGGTTGTCGCGATGCTGGTTGCAACGGTTGTCGCGATGCTTGTAGCAACGGTTGTCGCGATGCTGGTTGCAACGGTTGTCGCGATGCTGGTCGCAACGGTTGTCGCGATGCTGGTTGCAACGGTTGTCGAGATGCTTGTAGCAACGGTTGTCGCGATGCTGGTTGCAACGGTTGTCGCGATGCTGGTCGCAACAGTTGTCGCGATGCTTGTTGCAACGGTTGTCGAGATGCTTGTAGCAACGGTTGTCGCGATGCTTGTAGCAACGGTTGTCGAGATGCTTGTAGCAACGGTTGTCGCGATGCTGGTTGCAACGGTTGTCGCGATGCTGGTCGCAACGGTTGTCGCGATGCTTGTAGCAACGGTTGTCGAGATGCTTGTAGCAACGGTTGTCGCGATGCTGGTTGCAACGGTTGTCGCGATGCTGGTCGCAGCGGTTGTCGCGATGCTGATTGCAACGGTTGTCGCGATGCTTGTTGCAAAGGTTGTCGCGATGCTGGTCGCAACGGTTGTCGAGATGCTTGTAGCAACGGTTGTCGAGATGCTTGTAGCAACGGTTGTCGAGATGCTTGTAGCAACGGTTGTCGAGATGCTTGTAGCAACGGTTGTCGAGATGCTTGTAGCAACGGTTGTCGCGATGCTTGTAGCAACGGTTGTCGAGATGCTTGTAGCAACGGTTGTCGCGATGCTTGTTGCAACGGTTGTCGCGATGCTGGTCGCAGCGGTTGTCGCAATGCTGATTGCAACGGTTGTCGCGATGCTTGTTGCAAAGGTTGTCGCGATGCTGGTCGCAACGGTTGTCGCGATGCTGATTGCAACGGTTGTCGCGATGCTTGTTGCAACGGTTGTCGCGATGCTGGTTGCAACGGTTGTCGCGATGCTGGTTGCAACGGTTGTCCTGGCGGTGGTTGCAAAGGTTGTCGCGATGCTGGTCGCAACGGTTGTCGCGATGCTTGTCGCAACGGTTGTCGCGATGCTGGTTGCAACGGTTGTCGCGATGCTGGTTGCAACGGTTGTCCTGGCGGTGGTTGCAACGGTTGTCGCGATGCTGGTCGCAACGCTTCTCTCGATGCTGGTCGCAACGGTTGTCGCGATGCTGGTCGCAACGGTTGTCGCGATGCTTGTTGCAACGGTTGTCGCGATGCTGGTTGCAACTGTTGTCGCAATGCTGCTCGCAACGGTTGTCGCGATGCTGGTCGCAACGGTTGTCGCGATGCTGGTTGCAACGGTTGTCGCGATGCTTGTAGCAACGGTTGTCGCGATGCTGGTCGCAACGCTTCTCTCGATGCTGGTTGCAACGGTTGTCGCGATGCTGGTCGCAACGGTTGTCGCGATGCTTGTTGCAACGGTTGTCGCGATGCTGGTTGCAACGGTTGTCGCGATGCTGGTTGCAACGGTTGTCCTGGCGGTGGTTGCAACGGTTGTCGCGATGCTAGTTGCAACGCTTCTCTCGATGCTGGTCGCAACGAATGTCACGATGCTGGTCGCAATGGTTGTCGCCATGCTGGTTGCAACGGTTGTCGCGATGCTGGTTGCAACGGTTGTCGCGATGCTTGTAGCAACGGTTGTCGCGATGCTGGTTGCAACGGTTGTCGCGATGCTGGTTGCAACGGTTGTCGCGATGCTGGTTGCAACGGTTGTCCCGATGCTGGTTTCAACGGTTGTCGCGATGCTGGTTGCAACGAATGTCACGATGCTGGTCGCAATGGTTGTCGCCATGCTGGTTGCAACGGTTGTCCCGATGCTGGTTTCAACGGTTGTCGCGATGCTGGTCGCAACGAATGTCACGATGCTGGTCGCAATGGTTGTCGCGATGCTGGTTGCAACGGTTGTCCCGATGCTGGTTTCAACGGTTGTCGCGATGCTGGTCGCAACGAATGTCACGATGCTGGTCGCAATGGTTGTCGCCATGCTGGTTGCAACGGTTGTCGCGATGCTTGTAGCAACGGTTGTCGCGATGCTGGTTGCAACGGTTGTCGCGATGCTGGTTGCAACGGTTGTCGCGATGCTGGTTGCAACGGTTGTCCCGATGCTGGTCTCAACGGTTGTCGCGATGCTGGTCGCAACGGTTGTCGCGATGCTGGTTGCAACGGTTGTCGCGATGCTGGTTGCAACGGTTGTCGCGATGCTGGTTGCAACGGTTGTCGCGATGCTGGTCGCAACGGTTGTCGCGATGCTGGTCGCAACGGTTGTCGCGATGCTGGTTGCAACGGTTGTCGCGATGCTAGTTGCAACGGTTATCGCGATGGTGGTTTCAACGGTTGTATCGATGCTGGTTGCAACGGTTGTCGCGATGCTGGTTGCAACGGTTGTCGCGATGCTAGTTGCAACGGTTGTCGCGATGCTGGTTGCAACGGTTGTCGCGATGCTGGTTTCAACGGTTGTCGCGATGCTGGTTGCAACGGTTGTCGCGATGCTAGTTGCAACGGTTGTCGCGATGCTGGTCGCAACGGTTGTCGCGATGCTGGTTTCAACGGTTGTCGCGATGCTGGTTGCAACGGTTGTCGCGATGCTGGTTGCAACGGTTGTCGCGATGCTAGTTGCAACGGTTGTCGCGATGCTGGTTGCAACGGTTGTCGCGATGCTGGTTTCAATGGTTGTCGCGATGCTGGTTGCAACGGTTGTCGCGATGCTGGTTGCAACGGTTGTCGCGATGCTAGTTGCAACGGTTGTCGCGATGCTGGTCGCAACGGTTGTCGCGATGCTGGTTGCAACGGTTGTCGCGATGCTGGTCGCAACGGTTGTCGCGATGCTGATTGCAACGGTTGTCGCGATGCTGATTGCAACGGTTGTCGCGATGCTGATTGCAACGGTTGTCGCGATGCTGGTCGCAACGGTTGTCGCGATGCTGGTTGCAACGGTTGTCGCGATGCTGGTCGCAACGGTTGTCGCGATGCTGGTCGCAACGGTTGTCGCGATGCTGATTGCAACGGTTGTCGCGATGCTGGTCGCAACGGTTGTCGCGATGCTGGTCGCAACGGTTGTCCTGGCGGTGGTTGCAACGGTTGTCGCGATGCTGATTGCAACGGTTGTCGCGATGCTGATTGCAACGGTTGTCGCGATGCTGGTTGCAACGGTTGTCGCGATGCTGGTTGCAACGGTTGTCGCGATGCTGGTTGCAACGGTTGTCGAGATGCTTGTAGCAACGGTTGTCGCGATGCTGGTTGCAACGGTTGTCGCGATGCTGATTGCAACGGTTGTCGCGATGCTGGTTGCAACGGTTGTCGCGATGCTGATTGCAACGGTTGTCGCGATGCTTGTAGCAACGGTTGTCGCGATGCTGGTTGCAACGGTTCTCTCGATGCTGGTCGCAACGGTTGTCCTGGCGGTGGTTGCAAAGGTTGTCGCGATTCTGGTTGCACCGGTTGTCGAGATGCTTGTAGCAACGGTTGTCGCGATGCTGGTTGCAACGGTTGTCGCGATGCTTGTAGCAACGGTTGTCGCGATGCTGGTTGCAACGGTTCTCTCGATGCTGGTCGCAACGGTTGTCCTGGCGGTGGTTGCAAAGGTTGTCGCGATTCTGGTTGCACCGGTTGCCGTGGCAGTGGTTGCAACGGTTTTCTCGATGCTGGTTGCAAGGGTTGTCGTGGTGGTGGTTGCAACGGTTGTCGTGACGCTGGTTGCAACGGTTGTACTGGCGGTGGTTGCAACGGTTGTCGTGGCAGTGGTTGCAACGGTTGTCGCGATGCTGTTTCCAACGGTTGTCCTGGCGGTGGTTGCAACGGTTGTCTCCGGTTTCCCCCGCCATCTCATTCCACCGGTGCTCCATCTTCATGTATCAACAGTGTCACCGCCTGCGGTGCCGTAGTAGTAAAAGCGGGCGTTAAACACTACAACAACGCAACGGTTGTCGTGGCAGTGGTTGCAACGGTTGTCGCGATGCTGGTTGCAACGGTTGTCGTGGCGGTGGTCGCAACGGTTGTTACGGTGATGGTTGCAACGGTTGTCGCGAAGCTGGTCGTAACGGTTGTCCTGACGGTGGTTGCAACTGTTGTCGCGATGCTAGTTGTTGCAACTAGTGGTTGTAGTGGCGGTGGTTGTAACGGTTGTCGCGATGCTTGTAGCAACGGTTGTCGCGATGCTTGTAGCAACGGTTGTCGCGATGCTTGTAGCAACGGTTGTCGCGATGCTAGTTGTTGCAACTAGTGTTTGTAGTGGCGGTGGTTGTAACGGTTGTCGCGATGCTGTTTGCAACGGTTATCCTGGCGGTGGTTGCAGCGGTTGTTGTAGTGTTTAACGCCCGCTTTTACTACTGCGGCACCGCAGGCGGTGACACTGATGATACATGAAGATGGAGCACCGGTGGAATGAGATGGTGGGGGAAACCGAAGTACCCGGAGAAAAATCGCCCTGACGCCGCTTCATCCACCACGAATACCACATGCGGGTCCCTGGGATCGAACCCATGCCACCTAGGTGGTAGGCGAGCGCACTAGTTGCAGCGGTTGTCGCGATGCTGGTCGCAACCGTTGTCGTGATGCTGGTTGCAGCGGGTGTCGCCATGGTCGTAACGGTTGTCGTGATGATGGTGGCAACCGTTGTCGTGGCGGTGGTTGCAACGGTTGTCCTAGTGGTGGTTGCAACGGTTGTGGCGGTGGTCGTAACGGTTTTAATGGCGGTGGTCGTAACGGGTGTCGTGATGATGGTGGCAACGGTTGTCGTGGCGGTGGTTGCAACTGTTGTCGTTAGGGTGGTCGTGACGTTTGTCGTGGCGTTGGTGGACACGGTTACCGTGGCGCTGGCTACAACGGTTGTCGTGACGCTGGTTGCAACGGTTGCCGTGGCGGTGGTCATAACGGTTGTGACGCTGGTTGCCACGGATGTCGTGGCGGTGGTCGCAACGGTTGTTCTGGCGGTGGTGACAACGTTTGTCGTGGCGGTTGCTGCAACGGTTGCGTGGAGGTGCATGCAACTGTTGTTGCGGTGGTTGTAACGGTTGTCGTGGCGATCGTGGCAACGGTTGTCGTGTCGGTTGTCGTGGCGGTGTTCGTAACGAATGTCGCGGTGGTGCTCGCAACGGTTGTCGTGGAAGGTGGTTGCAACATCTGCCGGAGGTGGTTGCAACGGTTGTCGCGGTGGTGGTGGCAACAGTTGTCCTGGCGGTGGTCGTATCGGTTGTGGCGGTGGTTGCAACGGTTGTCGTGGGTGTGGTGGCAACGGTTGTCGTGGCGGTGGTCGTAACGGTTGTCGTGACGCTGGTTACAGCGGTTGTGGCGGTGGTTGCAACGGTTGTCATGGAGGTGGTCGTAATGGTTGTGGTGGTTGCAACGGTTGTCGTGGCGGTGGTGGCAACTGTTTTTGTGGCGGTGCTCGAACGGTTGTCCTGGCGGTGGTTCAAACGGTTGTCGTGGGTGTGGTGGCGGCGGTTGTCGTGGCGGTGGTTGTAACGGTTGTGACGCTTTTTGCAGCGGTTGTCGTGGCGGTGGGTGCAACGGTTGTCATGGGAGTCATCGTAACGGTTGTCGCGATGCTTGTAGCAACGGTTGTCGCGATGCTGATTGCAACGGTTATCGCGATGCTGGTCGCAACGGTTATGGCGATGCTGGTCGCAACGGTTGTCGCGATGCTGGTTGCAACGGCTGTCGCGATGCTGGTTGCAACGGCTGTCGCGATGCTGGTCGCAACGGTTGTCGCGATGCTGGTTGCAACGGTTGTCGCGATGCTGGTCGCAACGGTTGTCGCGATGCTGGTTGCAACGGATGTCACGATGCTGATTGGAACGGATGTCACGATGCTGATTACAACGGATGTCGTGATGCTGATTGCAACGGATGTCACGATGCTGATTGCAACGGATGTCGCGATGCTGATTGCAACGGATGTCGTGATGCTGATTGCAACGGATGTCACGATGCTGATTGCAACGGATGTCACGATGCTGATTGCAACGGATGTCGTGATGCTGATTGCAACGGATGTCACGATTCTGATTGCAACGGATGTCACGATGCCGATTGCAGCGGATGTCGTGATGCTGATTGCAACGGATGTCACGATGCTGATTACAACGGATGTCGTGATGCTGATTGCAACGGATGTCACGATGCTGATTGCAACGGATGTCGTGATGCTGATTGCAACGGATGTCGTGATGCTGATTGCAACGGATGTCACGATGCTGATTGCAACGGATGTCACGATGCTGATTGCAACGGATGTCGTGATGCTGATTGCAACGGATGTCACGATGCTGATTGCAACGGATGTCACGATGCCGATTGCAGCGGATGTCGTGATGCTGATTGCAACGGATGTCACGATGCTGATTGCAACGGATGTCGTGATGCTGATTGCAACGGATGTCACGATGCTGATTGCAACGGATGTCGTGATGCTGATTGCAACGCATGTCACGATGCTGGTTGCAACGGTTGTCGTGATGCTGATTGCAACGGATGTCACGATTTTGGTTGCAACGGATGTCACGATGCTGATTGCAACGGATGTCACGATGCTGGTTGCAACGGCTGTCACGATGCTGATTGCAACGGATGTCACGATGCCGATTGCAGCGGATGTCGTGATGCTGATTGCAACGGATGTCACGATGCTGGTTGCAACGATTGTCGCGATGCTGGTTGCAACGGATGTCCCGATGCTGGTTGCAACGGATGTCACGATGCTGATTGCAACGGATGTCACGATGCTGATTGCAACGGCTGTCGTGATGCTGATTGCAACGGATGTCACGATGCTGGTTGCAACGGATGTCACGATGCTGGTTGCAACGGATGTAACGATGCTGATTGCAACGGATGTCACGATGCTGATTGCAACGGATGTCACGATGCTGATTGCAACGGATGTCACGATGCTGATTGCAACGGATGTCGTGATGCTGATTGCAACGGATGTCGTGATGCTGATTGCAACTGATGTTACGATGCTGGTTGCAACGGTTGTCGCGATGCTGGTTGCAACGGATGTCACGATGCTGGTTGCAACGGATGTCACGATGCTGATTGCAACGGATGTCACGATGCTGATTGCAACGGCTGTCGTGATGCTGATTGCAACGGATGTCACGATGCTGGTTGCAACGGCTGTCACGATGCTGATTGCAACGGCTGTCACGATGCTGATTGCAACGGATGTCACGATGCTGATTGCAACGGCTGTCACGATGCTGATTGCAACGGATGTCACGATGCTGATTGCAACGGATGTCACGATGCTGATTGCAACGGATGTCACGATGCTGATTGCAACGGCTGTCACGATGCTGATTGCAACGGATGTCACGATGCTGATTGCAACGGATGTCGTGATGCTGATTGCAACGGATGTCACGATGCTGGTTGCAACGGATGTCGCGATGCTGATTGCAACGGATGTCACGATGCTGGTTGCAACGGATGTCGTGATGCTGATTGCAACGGATGTCGTGATGCTGGTTGCAACGGATGTCACGATGCTGGTTGCAACGGATGTCGTGATGCTGATTGCAACGGATGTCGTGATGCTGATTGCATCGGATGTCACGATGCTGGTTGCAACGGATGTCGTGATGCTGATTGCAACGGATGTCGTGATGCTGATTGCATCGGATGTCGTGATGCTAATTGCAACGGATGTCGTGATGCTGATTGCATCGGATGTCACGATGCTGGTTGCAACGCATGTCGTGATGCTGATTGCAACGGATGTCGTGATGCTGATTGCAACGGATGTCACGATGCTGGTTGCAACGGATGTCGTGATGCTGATTGCAACGGATGTCGTGATGCTGGTTGCATCGGATGTCACGATGCTGGTTGCAACGGATGTCGTGATGCTGATTGCAACGGATGTCGTGATGCTGATTGCAACGGATGTCGTAATGCTGGTTGCAACGGATGTCACGATGCTGGTTGCAACGGATGTCGTGATGCTGATTGCAACGGATGTCGTGATGCTGATTGCAACGGATGTCACCATGCTGGTTGCAACGGTTGTCGCGATGCTGGTTGCAACGGTTGTCGCGATGCTGGTTGCACCGGTTGTCAGGATGCTTGTCGCAACGGTTTAGGAGATGCTGGTTGCAACTGTTGTCGCGATGTTAGTTGCAACTGTTGTCCTGACGGTGGTTGCAAAGGTTGTGACTGTGGGTGAAACGGTTGTGGTGGCGGTGGTCGCAACCGTTGTCCTGGCGGTGTTTGCAGCGGTTGTCGCGATTCTGGTTGCACAGGTTGTCAGGATGCTTGTCTCAACGGTTGCCGAGATGCTGGTTGCAACTGTTGTCGCGATGCTAGTTGCAACGGTTGTCGTGGCGTTGCTTGTAATGGGTGTTGCGAAGCTGCTTGCTACGGTTGTCCTGGCGGTGGTTGCAGCGGTTGTCGCGATGCTGTTCGCCACGGTTGTCGCGATGCTGGTGTCACCGGTTGTCAGGATGCATGTCGCAACGGTTTAGGAGATGCTGGTTGAACTGTTGTCGCGATGATAGTTGCAACGGTTGTCGTGGCGTTGCTTGTAATGGGTGTTGCGATGCTGCTTGCAACGGTTGTCCTGGCGCTGGTTGCAGCGGTTGTCGCGATGCTGTTCGCCACGGTTGTCGCGATGCTGGTTGCACCGGTTGTCAGGATAATTGTCGCAACGGTTTAGGAGATGCTGGTTGCAACTGTTGTCGTGGCGGTGCTTGTAATGGGTGTCGCGATGCTGCTTGCAACGGTTGTCCTGGCGGTGGTTGCAGCGGCTATAGCGATTCCGGCTGCAACCGTTATAATGGCGGCGGTTGCAACGGTTGTCCTGGGTGTGGTTGCAACGGTTGTCGTTGCGTATATTGCAACGGTTGTCGTGGCGATGGTTGCATTAGTTGTCGTGGCGGTGGTTCCAACGGTTGTCGTGACGGTGGTAGGAACTGTTGTCGTGATGGTGGTGGTAGCTGTTGTGGCGGTGGTAGGAACGGTTGCTGTGATGTTGGTGGTAGCTGCTGTGGCGGTGGTAGGAACGGTTGTCGTGATGGTTGTGGTAGCTGTTGTGGCGGTGGTAGGAACGGTTGTTGTGACGGTGGTAGGAACTGTTGTCGTGACGGTGGTGGTAGCTGTCGTGACGGTGATAGGAACGGTTGTCGTGAGGGTGGTAGCTGTTGTGACGGTGGTAGGGACGGTTGTCGTGATGGTGGTAGGAACTGTTGTCGTGACGGTGGTAGGAACGGTTGTCGTGACGGTGGTAGCTGTTGTGACGGTGGTAGGGACGGTTGTCGTGATGGTGGTAGGAACTGTTGTCGTGACGGTGGTAGGAACGGTTGTCGTGACGGTGGTGGTAGCTGTTGTGACGGTAGTAGTCACCGTTGTCGTGATGGTGTTGGTAGCTGTTGTGACTGTGATAGGAACGGTTGTCGTGACGGTGGTAGGAACGGTTGTCGAGACGGTGGTGGTAGCTGTCGTGACGGTGGTAGGAACGGTTGTCGTGATGGTGGTGGTAGCTGTTGTGACTGTGGTCGGAACGGTTGTTGTGACGGTGGTAGGAACTGTTGTCGTGACGGTGGTGGTAGCTGTCGTGACGGTGGTAGGAACGGTTGTCGTGATGGTGGTGGTAGCTGTCGTGATGGTGGAGGTAGCTGTTGTGACGGTGGTAGGAACGGTTGTCGTGATGGTGATGGTAGCTGTCGTGATGGTGGTAGCTGTCGTGATGGTGGTAGGAACGGTTGTCGTGATGGTGGTAGCTGTTGTGACTGTGGTAGGGACGGTTGTTGTGATGGTGGTGGTAGCTGCTGTGACGGTGGTAGGAACGGTTGTCGTGATGGTAGTGGTAGCTGTTGTGACGGTGGTAGGAACGGTTGTCGTGATGGTGGTGGTAGCTGTCGTGATGGTGGTGGTAGCTGTTGTGACTGTGGTAGGAACGGTTGTTGTGATGGTGGTGGTAGCTGTTTTGACTGTGGTAGGAACGGTTGTCGTGATGGTGGTGGTAGCTGTTGTGACGGTGGTAGGAATGGTTGTCGTGACGGTGGTGGTAGCTGTCGTGATGGTGGAGGTAGCTGTTGGGACGGTGGTAGGAACGGTTGTCGTGATGGTGATGGTAACTTTCGTGATGGTGGTGGTAGCTGCTGTGACGGTGGTAGGAACGGTTGTCGTGATGGTGGTAGCTGTTGTGACGGTGGTAGGAACGGTTGTCGTGATGGTGGTGGTACCTGCTGTGACGGTGGTAGGAACTGTTGTCGTGATGATGGTGGTAGCTGTCGTGATGGTGGTGGTAGCTGCTGTGACGGTCGTAGGAACGGTTGTCGTGATGGTGGTGGTAGCTGCTGTGACGTTGGTAGGAACCGATGTCGTGATGGTGGTGGTAGCTGTCGTGATGGTGGTGGTAGCTGTTGTGACTGTGGTAGGAACGGTTGTTGTGATGGTGGTGGTAGCTGTTGTGACTGTGGTAGGAACGGTTGTCGTCATGGTGGTGGTAGCTGTTGTGACTGTGGTAGGAACGGTTGTTGTGATGGTGGTGGTAGCTGTTGTGACTGTGGTAGAAACGGTTGTCGTGATGGTGATGGTAGCTGTCGTGATGGTGGTGGTACCTGTTGTGACTGTGGTAGGAACGGTTGTTGTGATGGTGGTGGTAGCTGTTGTGACTGTGGTAGGAACGGTTGTTGTGATGTTGGTGGTAGCTGTTGTGACTGTGGTAGGAACGGTTGTCGTGATGGTGGTGGTAGCTGTTGTGACGGTGGTAGGAACGGTTTTCGTGATGGTGGTGGTAGTTGTCGTGATGGTGGTGGTAGCTGTCGTGAGGGTGTTGGTAGCTGTCGTGATGGTGGTGGTAGCTATTGTGACGGTGGTAGGAACGGTTGTCGTGACGGTGGTAGGAACGGTTGTCGTGACGGTGGTGGTAGCTGTCGTGACGGTGGTAGAAACGGTTGTCGTGATGGTGGTAGTTGTTCTGACTGTGGTAGGAACGGTTGTTGTGACGGTGGTAGGAACTGTTGTGGTGACGGTGGTGGTAGCTGTCGTGACGGTGGTAGGAACGGTTGTCGTGATGGCGGTGGTAGCTGTCGTGATGGTGGTAGCTGTTGTGACGGTGGTAGGAACGGTTCTCGTGATGGTGGTGGTAGCTGTCGTGATGGTGGTGGTAGGTGTCGTAATGTTGGTGGTAACTGTTGTGACGGTGGTACGAACGGTTGTCGTGATGGTGGAGGCAGCTGTACTATGGTGGTGGTAGCTGTACTGATGGTGGTGTGAGCTGTTGTGACGGTGGTAGGAACGGTTGTCGTGATGGTGGTGGTAGCTGTAGTGATGGTGGTGGTAGCTGTTGTGACGGTGGTAGGAACGGTTGTCGTGATGGTGGTGGTAGCTGTCGTGATGGTGGTAGGAACGGTTGTCGTGATGGTGGTGGTAGCTGTCGTGACGGTGGTTGGAACGGTTGTCGTGATGGTGGTGGTAGCTGTTGTGACGGTGGTAGGAACGGTTATCGTGATGGTGGTGGTAGCTGTCCTGATGGTGGTAGCTGTTGTGACGGTGGTAGGAACGGTTGTCGTGATGGTGGTGGTAGCTGTACTGATGGTGGTAGGAACGGTTGTCGTGAAGGTGGTGGTAGCTGTAGTGATGGTGGTGGTAGCTGTTGTGACGGTGGTAGCAACGGTTGTCGTGATGGTGGTGGTAGCTGTTGTGACGGTGGTAGGAACGGCTGTCGTGATGGTGGTGGCAGCTGTCGTGATGGTGGTGGTAGCTTTTGTGACCGTGGTAGATACGGTTGTCGTGATGGTGGTGGTAGCTGTCGTGATGGTGGTGGTAACTGTTGTGACGGTGGTAGGAACGGTTGTCGTAATGGTGGTGGTAGCTGTTATGACTGTGGTAGGAACGGTTGTTGTGATGGTGGTGGTAGCTGTTGTGACTGTGGTAGGAACGGTTGTTGCGATGGTGGTGGTAGCTGTTGTGACGGTGGTAGGAACGGTTGTCATGATGGCGGTGGTAGCTGTCGTGATGGTTGTGGTAGCTGTTGTGACTGTGGTAGGAACGGTTGTTGTGACGGTGGTAGGAACTGTTGTCGTGACGGTGGTGGTAGCTGTCGTGACGGTGGGAGGAACCGTTGTCGTGATGGCAGTGGTAGCTGTCGTGATGGTGGTGGTAGCTGATGTGACGGTGGAAACGGTTCTCATGATGGTGCTGGTAGCTGTCGTGATGGTGGTGGTAGGTGTCGTGATGTTGGTGGTAGCTGTTGTGACGGTGGAAGGAACGGTTGTCATGATGGCGGTGGTAGCTGTAGTATGGTGGTGGTAGCTGTGGTGATGGTGGTGGTAGCTGTTGTTACGGTGGTAGGAGCGGTTGTCATGATGCAGGCGGTAGCTGTAGTGATGGTGGTGGTAGCTGTTGTGACGGTGGTAGGAACGGTTGTCGTGATGGTGGTGGTAGCTGTTGTGACGGTGGTAGGAACCGCGGTCGTGATGGTGGTGGCAGCTGTCGTGATGGTGGGGGTAGCTGTTGTGACCGTGGTAGGAACGGTTGTCGTGATGTTGGTGGTAGCTGTCGTGATGGTGGTGGTAGCGGTTGTGACGGTGGTAGGAACGGCTGTCGTGATGGTGGTGGTAGCTGTTGTGACGGTGGTAGGAACGGCTGTCGTGATGGTGGTGGAAGCTGTTGTGACGGTGGCAGGAACGGTTGTCGTAATGGTGGTGGTAGCTGTTGTGACTGTGGTAGGAACGGTTGTTGTGATGGTGGTGGTAGCTGTTGTGACTGTGGTAGGAACGGTTGATGGTGGTAGCTGTTGTGACGGTGGTAGGAACGGTTCTCGTGATGGTGGTGGTAGCTGTCGTGATGGTGGTGGTAGGTGTCGTGATGTTGGTGGTAGCTGTTGTGACCGTGGTAGGAACGGTTGTCGTGATGGTGGTGGTAGCTGTCGTGATGGTGGTGGTAGCTGTTGTGACGGTGGCAGGAACGGTTGTCGTAATGGTGGTGGTAGCTGCTGTGACTGTGGTAGGAACGGTTGTCGTGATGGTGATGGTAGCTGTTGTGACGATGGTAGCAACGGCTGTCGTGATGGTGGTGGTAGCTGTTGTGACGGTGGTAGGAACGGCTATCGTGATGTTGGTGGTAGCTGTTGTGTCGGTGGCAGGAACGGTTGTCGTAATGGTGGTGGTAGATGTTGTGACTGTGGTAGGAACGGTTGTTGTGATGGTGGTGGTAGCTGTTGTGACTGTGGTAGGAACGGTTGTCGTGATGGTAGTAGCTATTGTGACGGTGGTAGGAACGGTTGTCGTGATGGTGGTGGTGGCTGTTTTGACGGTGGTAGGAACGGTTGTCGTGACGGTGGTGGTAGCTGTTGTGACGGTTGTTGGGAACGGTTGTCGTGACGGTGGTGGTAGCTGTTGTGACTGTGGTAGGAACGGTTGTCGTGACGGTGGTAGAAACGGTTGTCGTGACGGTGGTGGTAGCTGTTGTGACGGTGGTAGAAACTGTTGTCGTGACGGTGGTGGTAGCTGTCGTGACGGTGGTAGGAATGGTTGTCGTGATGGTGGTGGTAGCTGTCATGATGGTGGAGGTAGCTGTTCCGACGGTGGTAGGAACGGTTCTCGTGATGGTGGTGGTAGCTCTCGTGATGGTGGTGTTAGCTGTTGTGACGGTGGTAGGAACGGTTGTCGTGATGGTGGTGGTAGCTGTAGTGATGGTGGTGGTAGCTGTAGTGGTTGTAGCTGTTTTGACGGTGGTAGGAACGGTTGTCGTGATGGTATTGGCAGCTGTCGTGATGGTGGTGGTAGCTGTTGTGACTGTGGTAGGAACGCTTGTTGTGACGGTGGTAGGAACTGTTGTCGTTACGGTGGTGGTAGCTGTCGTAACGGTGGTAGGAACGGTTGTCGTGATGGCGGTGGTAGCTGTCGTGATGGTGGAGGTTGCTGTTGTGACGGTGGTAGAAAAGGTTCTCGTGATGGTGGTGGTAGCTGTCGTGATGGTGGTGGTAGGTGTCGTGATGTTGGTGGTAGCTGTTGTGACGGTGGAAGGAACGGTTGTCGTGATGGTGGTGGTAGCTGTTGTGACGGTGTTAGGAACGGCTGTCGTGATGGTGGTGGTAGCTGTCGTGATGGTGGGGGTAGCTGTTGTGACCGTGGTAGGAACGGTTGTCGTGATGGTGGTGGTAGCTGTCGTGATGGTGGTTGTAGCTGTTGTGACGGTGGTAGGAACGGCTGTCGTGATGGTGGTGGTAGCTGTTGTGACGGTGGTAGGAACGCCTGTCGTGATGGTGGTGGTAGCTGTTGTGACGGTGGCAGGAACGGTTGTCGTAGTGGTGGTAGCTGTTGTGACTGTGGTAGGAACGGTTGTTGTGATGGTGGTGGTAGCTGTTGTGACTGTGGTAGGAACGGTTGTCGTGATGGTGGTGGTAGCTGTTGTGACGGTGGTAGGAACGGTTGTCGTGATGGTGGTGGTAGCTGTCGTGATGGTGGTGGTAGTTGTCGTGATGGTGGTGGTGGCTGTTTTGACGGTGTTAGGAACGGTTGTCGTGACGGTGGTGGTAGCTGTTGTGACGGTGGTAGGAACGGTTGTCGTGACGGTGGTGGTAGGTGTTGTGACTGGTAGGAACGGTTGTCGTGATGGTGGTAGAAACGGTTGTCGTGACGGTGGTGGTAACTTTCGTGACGGTGGTAAAAACGATTATCGTGATGGTGGTGGTAGCTGTCGTGATGATGGTGTTAGCTGTTGTCGTGATGGTGGTGGTAGCTCTCGTGATGGTTGTGGTAGCTGTTGTGACGGTGGTAGGAGCGGTTGTCAAGATGGTGGTGGTAGCTGTTGTGACGGTGGTAGGAACGGTTGTCGTGATGGTGGTGGTAGCTGTAGTGATGGTGGTAGGAACGGTTGTCGTGATGGTGGTGGTAGCTGTGATGATGGTGGTAGCTGTTGTGACGGTGGTAGGAACGGTTCTCGTGATGGTGGTGGTAGCTGTTGTGACGGCGGTAGGAACGGCTGTCGTGATGGTGGTGGTAGCTGTCGTGATGGTGGGGGTAGCTGTTGTGACCGTGGTAGGAACGGTTGTCGTGTTGGTGGTGGTAGCTGTCGTGATGGTGGTGGTAGCTGTTGTGACGGTGGTAGGAACGGCTGTCGTGATGGTGGTGGTAGCTGTTGTGACGGTGGTAGGAGCGACTGTCGTGATGGTGGTGGTAGCTGTTGTGACGGTGGTAGGAACGGTTGTCGTGATGGTGGTGGTAGCTGTAGTGATGGTGGTGGTAGCTGTTGTGACGGTGGTAGGAACGGTTGTCGTGATGGTGGTGGTAGCTGTCGTGACGGTGGTAGGAAAGGTTGTCGTGATGGTGGTGGTAGCTGTAGTGACTGTGGTAGGAACGGTTGTCGTGACGCTGGTAGGAACGGTTGTCGTGACGGTGGTGGTAGCTGTCGTGACGGTGGTAGGAACGGTTTTGACTGTGGTAGGAACGGTTGTTGTGACGGTGGTAGGAACTGTTGTCGTGATGGTGGTGGTAGCTGTCGTGATGGTGCTGGTAGCGGTTGTGACTGTGGTAGGTACGGTTGTTGTGATGTTGGTGGTGGCTGCTGTGACGGTGTTAGGAACGGTTGTTGTGACGGTGGTGGTAGCTGTGATGGTGGTGGTAGCTGTTGTGACGGTGGTAGGAACGGTTGTTGTGACGGTGGTGGTAGCTGTTGTGATGTTGGTGGTAGCTGCTGTGACGGTGGTAGGAACGGTTGTTGTGTCGGTGGTGGTAGCTGTTGTGACGGTGGTGGTAGCTGTCGTGATGGTAGTGGTAGCCGTTGTGACTGTGGTAGGAACGGTTGTTGTGATGTTGGTGGTAGCTGCTGTGACGGTGGTAGGAACGGTTGTGGTGATGGTCGTGGTAGCTGTTGTGATGGTGGTGGTAGCTGTTGTGACGGTGGTGGTAGCTGTTGTGACTGTGGTAGGAACGGTTGTTGTGATGGTGGTGGTAGCTGTTGTGACTGTGGTAGGAAAGGTTGTCGTGACGGTGGTAGAAACGGTTGTCGTGACGGTGGTGGTAGCTGTTGTGACGGTGGTAGTAACTGTTGTCGTGACGGTGGTGTTAGCTGTTGTGACGGTGGTAGGAACGGTTGTCGTGATGGTGGTGGTAGTTGCAGTGATGGTGGTGGTAGCTGTAGTGGTGGTGGTAGCTGTTGTGACGGAGGTAGGAACGGTATTCGTGATGGTGGTGGTAGCTGTTGTGACTGTGGTAGGAACGGTTGTCGCGATGGTGGTGGTAGCTGTTGTGACGGTGGTAGGAACGGTTGTCGTGATGGCGGTGGTAGCTGTCGTGATGGTGGTGGTAGCTTTTGTGACTATGGTAGGAACGGTTGTTGTGACGGTGGTAGGAACTGTTGTCGTGACGGTGGTGGTAGCTGTCGTGACGGTGGTAGGAACGGTTGTCGTGATGGCGGTGGTAGCTGTCGTGATGGTGGAAGGAACGGTTGTCGTGATGGCGGTGGTAACTGTAGTATGGTGGTGGTAGCTGTGGTGATGGTGGTGGTAGCTGTTGTGACGGTGGTAGGAGCGGTTGTCATGATGGTGGCGGTAGCTGTAGTGATGGTGGTGGTAGCTGTTGTGACGGTGGTAGGAACGGTTGTCGTGATGGTGGTGGTAGCTGTCATGACGGTGGTAGGAACGGCGGTCGTGATGGTGGTGGCAGCTGTCGTGATGGTGGGGGTAGCTGTTGTGACCGAGGTAGGAACGGTTGTCGTGATGGTGGTAGCTGTCGTGATGGTGGTGGTAGCGGTTGTGACGGTGGTAGGAACGGCTGTCGTGATGGTGGTGGAAGCTGTTGTGACGGTGGCAGGAACGGTTGTCGTAGTGGTGGTAGCTGTTGTGACTGTGGTAGGAACGGTTGTTGTGATGGTGGTGGTAGCTGTTGTGACTGTGGTAGGAACGGTTGTCGTGATGGTGGTGGTAGCTGTTGTGACGGTGGTAGGAATGGTTGTCGTGATGGTGGTGGTAGCTGTCGTGATGGTGGTGGTAGTTGTCGTGATGGTGGTGGTGGCTGTTTTGACGGTGTTAGGAACGGTTGTCGTGACGGTGGTGGTAGCTGTTGTGACGGTGGTAGGAACGGTTGTCGTGACGGTGGTGGTAGGTGTTGTGACTGGTAGGAACGGTTGTCGTGATGGTGGTTGAAACGGTTGTCGTGACGGTGGTGGTAACTTTCGTGACGGTGGTAAAAACGATTATCGTGATGGTGGTGGTAGCTGTCGTGATGATGGTGTTAGCTGTTGTCGTGATGGTGGTGGTAGCTCTCGTGATGGTTGTGGTAGCTGTTGTGACGGTGGTAGGAGCGGTTGTCAAGATGGTGGTGGTAGCTGTTGTGACGGTGGTAGGAACGGTTGTCGTGACGGTGGTGGTAGCTGTAGTGATGGTGGTAGGAACGGTTGTCGTGATGGTGGTGGTAGCTGTGATGATGGTGGTAGCTGTTGTGACGGTGGTAGGAACGGTTCTCGTGATGGTGGTGGTAGCTGTTGTGACGGCGGTAGGAACGGCTGTCGTGATGGTGGTGGTAGCTGTCGTGATGGTGGGGGTAGCTGTTGTGACCGTGGTAGGAACGGTTGTCGTGTTGGAGGTGGTAGCTGTCGTGATGGTGGTGGTAGCTGTTGTGACGGTGGTAGGAACGGCTGTCGTGATGGTGGTGGTAGCTGTTGTGACGGTGGTAGGAGCGACTGTCGTGATGGTGGTGGTAGCTGTTGTGACGGTGGTAGGAACGGTTGTCGTGATGGTGGTGGTAGCTGTAGTGATGGTGGTGGTAGCTGTTGTGACGGTGGTAGGAACGGTTGTCGTGATGGTGGTGGTAGCTGTCGTGACGGTGGTAGGAAAGGTTGTCGTGATGGTGGTGGTAGCTGTAGTGACTGTGGTAGGAACGGTTGTCGTGACGCTGGTAGGAACGGTTGTCGTGACGGTGGTGGTAGCTGTCGTGACGGTGGTAGGAACGGTTTTGACTGTGGTAGGAACGGTTGTTGTGACGGTGGTAGGAACTGTTGTCGTGATGGTGGTGGTAGCTGTCGTGATGCTGCTGGTAGCGGTTGTGACTGTGGTAGGTACGGTTGTTGTGATGTTGGTGGTGGCTGATGTGACGGTGTTAGGAACGGTTGTTGTGACGGTGGTGGTAGCTGTGATGGTGGTGGTAGCTGTTGTGACGGTGGTAGGAACGGTTGTTGTGACGGTGGTGGTAGCTGTTGTGATGTTGGTGGTAGCTGCTGTGACGGTGGTAGGAAAGGTTGTTGTGTCGGTGGTGGTAGCTGTTGTGACGGTGGTGGTAGCTGTCGTGATGGTGGTGGTAGCCGTTGTGACTGTGGTAGGAACGGTTGTTGTGATGTTGGTGGTAGCTGCTGTGACGGTGGTAGGAACGGTTGTGGTGATGGTCGTGGTAGCTGTTGTGATGGTGGTGGTAGCTGTTGTGACGGTGGTGGTAGCTGTTGTGACTGTGGTAGGAACGGTTGTTGTGATGGTGGTGGTAGCTGTTGTGACTGTGGTAGGAAAGGTTGTCGTGACGGTGGTAGAAACGGTTGTCGTGACGGTGGTGGTAGCTGTTGTGACGGTGGTAGTAACTGTTGTCGTGACGGTGGTGTTAGCTGTTGTGACGGTGGTAGGAACGGTTGTCGTGATGGTGGTGGTAGTTGCAGTGATGGTGGTGGTAGCTGTAGTGGTGGTGGTAGCTGTTGTGACGGAGGTAGGAACGGTATTCGTGATGGTGGTGGTAGCTGTTGTGACTGTGGTAGGAACGGTTGTCGCGATGGTGGTGGTAGCTGTTGTGACGGTGGTAGGAACGGTTGTCGTGATGGCGGTGGTAGCTGTCGTGATGGTGGTGGTAGCTGTTGTGACTATGGTAGGAACGGTTGTTGTGACGGTGGTAGGAACTGTTGTCGTGACGGTGGTGGTAGCTGTCGTGACGGTGGTAGGAACGCTTGTCGTGATGGCGGTGGTAGCTGTCGTGATGGTGGTGGAAGGTGTCGTGATGTTGGTGGTAGCTGTTGTGACGGTGGAAGGAACGGTTGTCGTGATGGCGGTGGTAGCTGTAGTATGGTGGTGGTAGCTGTGGTGATGGTGGTAGCTGTTGTGACGGTGGTAGGAGCGGTTGTCATGATGGTGGCGGTAGCTGTAGTGATGGTGGTGGTAGCTGTTGTGACGGTGGTAGGAACGGTTGTCGTGATGGTGGTGGTAGCTGTCATGACGGTGGTAGGAACGGCGGTCGTGATGGTGGTGGCAGCTGTCGTGATGGTGGGGGTAGCTGTTGTGACCGAGGTAGGAACGGTTGTCGTGATGGTGGTAGCTGTCGTGATGGTGGTGGTAGCGGTTGTGACGGTGGTAGGAACGGCTGTCGTGATGGTGGTGGAAGCTGTTGTGACGGTGGCAGGAACGGTTGTCGTAGTGGTGGTAGGTGTTGTGACTGTGGTAGGAACGGTTGTTGTGATGGTGGTGGTAGCTGTTGTGACTGTGGTAAAGAACGGTTGATGGTGGTAGCTGTTGTGACGGTGGTAGGAACGGTTCTCGTGATGGTGGTGGTAGCTGTCGTGATGGTGGTGGTAGGTGTCGTGATGTTGGTGGTAGCTGTTGTGACCGTGGTAGGAACGGTTGTCGTGATGGTGGTGGTAGCTGTTGTGACGGTGGTAGGAACGGTTGTCGTGATGGTGGTAGCTGTCGTGATGGTGGTGGTAGCTCTCGTGGTGGTGGTGGCTGTTTTGACGGTGGTAGGAACGGTTGTCGTGACGGTGGTGGTAGCTGTTGTGACGGTGGTAGGAACGGTTGTCGTGACGGTGGTGGTAGGTGTTGTGACTGGTAGGAACGGTTGTCGTGATGGTGGTAGAAACGGTTGTCGTGACGGTGGTGGTAACTTTCGTGACGGTGGTAAAAACGATTATCGTGATGGTGGTGGTAGCTGTCGTGATGATGGTGTTAGCTGTTGTCGTGATGGTGGTGGTAGCTGTTGTGACTGTGGTAGGAACGGTTGTCGTGATGGTGGTGGTAGGTGTTGTGACGGTGGTAGGAACGGTTGTCGTGATGGAGGTGGTAGCGATCGTGATGGTGGTAGCTGTCGTGATGCTGGTGGTGGCTGTTTTGACAGTGGTAGGAACGGTTTTCGCGACCGTGGTGGTAGCTGTTGTGACGGTGGTAGGAACGGATGTCGTGACGGTGGTGGTAGCTGTTGTGACTGTGGTAGGAACGGTTGTAGTGACGGTGGTAGAAACGGTTGTCGTGACGGTGGTGGTAGCTGTCGTGACGCTGTTAGTAACGATTGTCGTGATGGTGGTGGTAGCTGTTGTGACGGTGGTAGGAACTGTTGTCGTGACGGTGGCGGTAGCTGTCGTGACGGTGGTAGGAATGTTTGTCGTGATGGTGGTGGTAGGTGTCGTGATGGTGGTGGTAGCTTTTGTGACGGTGGTAGGAACGGTTCTCGTGATGGTGGTGGTTGCTGTCGTAACGGTGGTGTTAGCTGTTGTGACGGTGCTAGGAACGGTTGTCGTGATGGTGGTGGTAGCTGTAGTGATGGTGGTAGTAGGTGTAGTGGTGGTGGTAGCTGTTGTGACGGTGGTAGGAACGGTTGTCGTGATGGTGGTGGTAGCTGTAGTGATGGTGGTGGTAGCTGTACTGGTGGTGGTAGCTGTTGTGACGGTGGTAGGAACGGTTGTCGTGATGGTGGTGGTAGCTGTAGTGATGGTGGTGGTAGCTGTAGTGACTGTGGTAGGAACGGTTGTCGTGACGCTGAAAGGAACGGTTGTCGTGACGGTTGTGGTAGCTGTCGTGACGTTGGTAGGAACGGTTGTCGTGATGGTGGTGGTAGTTGTCGTGATGGTGGTGGTAGCTGCTGTGATGGTGGTATTAGCTGTCGTGACGGTGTAAGGAACGGTTCTCGTGATGGTGGTGGTAGCTGTCGTGATGGTGGTGGTAGGTGTCGTGATGTTGGTGGTAACTGTTGTGACGGTGTTAGGATCGATTGTGGTGATGGTCGTGGTAGCTGTAGTGATGGTGGTGGTAGCTGTTGTGACTGTGGTAGGAACGGTTGTCGTGATGGTGGTGGGCGCTGTAGTGATGGTGGTGGTAACTGTTGTGACGGTGGTAGGAACGGTTGTCGTGATGGAGGTGGTGGTAGCTGTAGTGATGGTGGTGGTAGCTGTAGTGGTGGCGGTAGCTGTTGTGACGGTGGTAGGAACGGTTGTCGTGATGGTGGTGGTAGCTCTCGTGACGATGGTAGGAACGGTTGTCGTGACGGTGGTGGTAGCTGTCGTGACGGTGGTAGGAACGGTTGTCGTGATGGTGGTGGTAGCTGTTGTGACTGTGGTAGGAACGGTTGTTGTGACGGTGGTAGGAACCTTTGTCTTTACGGTGCTGGTAGCTGTCGTGACGGTGGTAGGAAAGGTTGTCGTGATGGTGGTGGTAGCTGTTGTGACGGTGGTAGGAAGGGTTGTCGTGACGGTGGTGGTAGCTGTTGTGACTGTGGTAGGAACAGTTGTGGTGACGGTGGTGGTAGCTGTCGTGACGGTGGTAGAAACGGTTGTCGTGATGCTGGTGGTAGCTTTTGTGACTGTGGTAGGAACGGTTGTTGTGACGGTGGTAGGAACTGTTGTCTTGACGGTGGTGGTAGCTGTCGTGACTATGGTAGGAACGGTTATCGTGATGGTGGTGGTAGCTGTCGTGATGGTGGTGGTAACATTTGTGACGGTGGTACGAACGGTTTACGTGATGGTGGTGGTAGCTGTCGTGATGGTGGTGGTAGGTGTCGTGATGTTGGTGGTAGGTGTTGTGACGGTGGTAGGATCGGTTGTGGCGATGGTGGTGGCAGCTGTAGTGATGGTGGTGGTAGCTGTTGTGACTGTGGTAGGAACGGTTGTCGTGATGGTGGAGGTAGGTGTTGTGACGGTGGTAGGAACGGTTGTCGTGATGGTGGTGGTAGCTGTCGTGATGGTGGTAGCTGTCGTGATGCTGGTTGTGGCTTTTTTGACGGTGGTAGGAACGGTCGTTGTGATGGTGGTGGTAGCTGTTGTGACTGTGGTAGGAACGGTTGTCGTGATGGTGGAAGTAGGTGTTGTGACGGTGGTAGGTACGGATGTCGTGACGGTGGTGGTAGCTGTTGTGACTGTGGTAGGAATGGTTGTAGTGACGGTGGTAGGAACTGTTGTCGTGACGGTGGTGGTAGCTGTTGTGACGGTGGTAGGAACGGTTGTCGTGATGGTGGTGGTAGCGGTAGCGGTCGTGGTAGCTGTTGTGACGGTGTTAGGAACGGTTGTCGGGATGGTGGTGGTAGCTGTAGTGATGGTGGTGGTAGCTGTAGTGACTGTGATAGGAACGGTTGTGGTGATGGTGGTGGTAGCTGTCGTGATGGTGGTGGTAGCTGTTGTGACGGTGGTGGGAACGGTTCTCGTGATGGTGGTGGTAGCTGTCGTGATGGTGGTGGTAGGTGTCGTGATGTTGGTGGTAACTGTTGTGACGGTGGTAGGAACGATTGTGGAGATGGTGGTGGTAGCTGTTGTGACGGTGGTAGGAACGGTTGTCGTGATGGTGGTGGTAGCTGTCGTGACGATGGTAGGAACGATTGTCGTGACGGTGGTCGTAGCTGTCGTGACGGTGGTAGGAACGGTTGTCGTGATGGTGGTGGTAGCTGTTGTGATTGTGGTAGGAACGGTTGTTGTGACGGTGGTAGGGACTGTTGTCGTTACGGAGGTGGTAGCTGTATTGACGGTGGTAGGAAGGGTTGTCGTGATGGTGGTGGTAGCTGTTGTGACGGTGGTTGGAACGGTTGTCGTGACGGTGGTGGTAGCTGTTGTGACTGTGGTAGGAACGGTTGTCGTGATGGTGGTGGTAGCTGTCGTGACGGTGGTAGAAACGGTTATCGTGATGGTGGTGGTAGCTTTTGTGACTGTGGTAGGAACGGTTGTTGTGACGGTGGTAGGAACCGTTGTCTTGACGGTGGTGGTAGCTGTCGTGACGGTGGTAGGAACGGTTGACGTGATGGTGGTGGTAGCTGTCGTGATGGTGGTGGTAGCTGTTGTGACGGTGGTAGGAAGGGTTCTCGTGATGGTCGTGGTAGCTGTCGTGATGGTGGTGGTAGGTGTCGTGATGTTGGTGGTCGGTGTTGTGACGGTGGTAGGATCGATTGTGGTGATGGTGGTGGTAGCTGTAGTGCTGGTGGTGGTAGCTGTTGTGACGGTGGTAGGAACGGTTGTCGTGATGGTGGTGGTAGCTGTAGTGATGCTGGTGGTAGCTGTTGTGACGGTGGTAGGAACGGTTGTCGTGATGGTGGTGGTGGTAGCTGTAGTGATGTTGGTGGTAGCTGTAGTGGTGGTGGTAGCGGTTGTGACGGCGGTAGGAACGGTTGTCGTGATGGTGGTGGTAGCTGTAGTGATGGTGGTGGTAGCTGTAGTGGTGGTGGTAGCTGTTGTGACGGTGGTTGGAACGGTTGTCTCGATGGTGGTGGTAGCTGTAGTGACTGTTGTAGGAACGGTTGTTGTGATGGTGTTGGTAGCTGTCGTGACGGTGGTAGGAACGGTTGTCGTGATGGTGTTGGTAGCTGTAGTGATGGTGGTGGTAGCTGTAGTGGTGGTGGTAGCTGTTGTGACGGTGGTAGGAACAGTTGTCGTGATGGTGGTGGTAGCTGCAGTGACGGTGGTGGTAGCTGTTGTGACGGTGGTAGGAACGGTTGTCGTGATGGTGGTGGTAGCTGTAGTGACTGTTGTAGGAACGGTTGTCGTGATGGTGTTGGTAGCTGTCGTGACGGTGGTAGGAACGGTTGTCGTGACGGTGGTGGTAGCTATCGTGACGGTGGTAGGAACGGTTGTCGTGATGGTGGATGTAGCTGTTGTGACTGTGGTAGGAACGGTTGTTGTGACGGTGGTAGGAACTGTTGTCGTGACGGTGGTGGTAGCTGTCGTAACGGTGGTAGGAAAGGTTGTCGTGATGGTGGTGGTAGCTGTCGTGATGGTGGTGGTAGCTGTTGTGACTGTGGTAGGAACGGTTGTTGTGATGTTGGTGGTAGCTGCTGTGACGGTGGTAGGAACGGTTGTTGTGACGGTGGTGGTAGCTTTTGTGATGGTGGTGGTAGCTTTTGTGACGGTGGTAGGAACGGTTGTTGTGACGGTGTTGGTAGCTATTGTGATGTTGGTGGTAGCTGCTGTGACGGTGGTAGGAACGGTTGTTGTGACGGTGGTGGTAGCTGTTGTGACGGTGGTGGTAGCTGTTGTGACTGTGGTAGGAACGGTTGTTGTGATGGTGGTGGTATTTGTTGTGACTGTGGTAGGAACGGTTGTCGTGATGGTGGTGGTAGCTGTTGTGTGGTAGGAACGGTTGTCGTGATGGTGGTGGTAGCTGTCGTGATGGTGGTGGTAGCTGTTGTGATGGTGGTGGTGGCTGTTTTGACGGTGGTAGGAACGGTTGTCGTGACGGTGGTGGTAGCGGTTGTGACGGTGGTAGGAACGGTTGTCGTGACGGTGGTGGTGGCTGTTGTGACTGTGGTAGGAACGGTTGTCGTGATGGTGGTGGTAGCTGTCGTAATGGTGCTGTTAGCTGTTGTGGCGGTGGTACGAACGGTTGTCGTGATGGTGGTGGTAGCTGTAGTGATGGTGGTGGTAGGTGTAGTGGTGGTAGCTGTAGTGATGGTGGTGGTAGCTGTTGTGACGGTGGTAGGAACGGTTGTCGTGATGGTGGTGGTAGCTGTGGTGATCGTGGTGGTAGCTGTTGTGACGGTGGTAGGAACGGTTGTCGTGATGGTGGTGGTAGCTGTAGTGATGCTGGTGGCAGTTGTTGTGACGGTGGTAGGAACGGTTGTCTTGATGGTGGTGGTGGTAGCTGTAGTGATGGTGGTGGTAGCTGTAGTGGTGGTGGTAGCTGTTGTGACGGTGGTAGGAACGGTTGTCGTGATGGTGGTGGTAGCTGTAGTGATGGTGGTGGTAGCTGTAGTGTTGGTGGTAGCTGTTGTGACGGTTTTAGGAACGGTTGTCGTGATGGTGGTGGTAGCTGTAGTGATGGTGGTGGTAGCTGTTGTGACGGTGGTAGGAACGGTTGTCGTGATGGTGGTGTTAGCTGTAGTGACTGTTGTAGGAACGGTTGTCGTGATGGTGGTGGTAGCTGTCGTGACGGTGGTAGGAACGGTTGTCGTGATGATGGTGGTAGCTGTAGTGACTGTGGTGGGAACGGTTGTCGTGACGCTGGTAGGAACGGTTGTCGTGACGGTGGTGGTAGCTTTCGTGACGGTGGTAGGAACGGTTGTCGTGATGGTGGTGGTAGCTGTTGTGACCGTGGTAGGAACGGTTGTTGTGACGGTGGTAGGAACTGTTGTCGTGACGGTGGTGGTAGCTGTCGTGACGGTGGTAGGAAAGGTTGTCGTGATGGTGGTGGTAGCTGTCGTGATGGTGGTGGTAGCTGCTGTTACTGTGGTAGGAACTGTTGTTGTGATGTTGGTGGTAGCTGCTGTGACGGTGGTAGGAACGGTTGATGTGACGGTTGTGGTAGCTGTTGTGATGGCGGTGGTAGCTGTTGTGACGGTGGTAGGAACGGTTGTTGTGACGGTGGTGGTAGCTGTTGTGATGTTGGTGGTAGCTGCTGTGACGGTGGTAGGAACGGTTGTTGTGACGGTGGTGGTAGCTGTTGTGACGGTGGTGGTAGCTGTTGTGACTGTGGTAGGAACGGTGTTTTTGATGTTGGTGGTAGCTGCTGTGACGGTGGTAGGAACGGTTGTGGTGATGGTGGTGGTAGCTGTTGTGACGGTGGTGGTAGCTGTTGTGACTGTGGTAGGAACGTTTGTTGTGATGGTGGTGGTAGCTGTTGTGACTGTGGTAGGAACGGTTGTCGTGATGGTGGTGGTAGCTGTTGTGACGGTGGTAGGAACGGTTGTCGTGATGGTGGTGGTAGCTGACGTGATGGTGGTGGTAGCTGTTGTGATGATGGTGGTGGCGGTTTTGACGGTGCTAGGAACGGTTGTCGTGACGGTGGTGGTAGCTGTTGTGACGGTGGTAGGAACGGTTGTCGTAATGGTGGTGTTAAGTGTTGTGACGGTGGTAGGAACGGTTGTCGTGATGGTGGTGGTAGCTGTAGTGATGGTGGTGGTAGGTGTAGTGGTGGTGGTGGTAGCTGTTGTGACGGTGGTAGGAATGGTTGTCGTGATGGTGGTGGTAGCTGTCGTGATGGTGGTGGTAGCTGTTGTGACGGTGGTAGGACCGGTCCTCTTGATGGTGGTGGTAGCTGTCGTAATGGTGGTGTTAGCTGTTGTGACGGTGGTATGAACGGTTGTCGTGATGGTGGTGGTAGCTGTAGTAATGGTTGTGGTAGGTGTAGTGGTGGTAGCTGTTGTGACGGTGGTACGAACGGTTGTCGTGATGGTGGTGGCAGCTGTAGTGATGGTGGCGGTAGCTGTAGTGGTGGTAGCTGTTGTGACGGTGGTAGAAACGGTTGTCGTGATGGTGGTGGTAGCTGTAGTGACGGTGGTAGGAACGGTTGTTGTGACGCTGGTAGGAACGGTTGTCGTGACGGTGGTGGTAGGTGTCGTGACGGTGGTAGGAACGGTGGTCGTGATGGTGGTGGTAGCTGTCGTGATGGTGGTGGTAGGTGACGTGATGTTGGTGGTAACTTGTGACGGTGGTAGAATCGATTGTGGTGATGGTGGTGGTAGCTGTAGTGATGGTGGTGGTAGCTGTTGTGACGGTGGTAGGAACGGTTGTCGTGATGGTGATGGTAGCTGTAGTGATGGTGGTGGTAACTGTTGTGACGGTGGTAGGAACGGTTGTCGTGATGGTGGTGGTAGCTGTAGTGATGGTGGTGGTAGCTGTAGTGGCGGTGGTAGCGGTTGTGACGTTGGTAGGAACGATTATCGTGATGGTGGTGGTAGCTGTAGTGATGGTGGTGGTAGCTGTTGTGACGGTGGTAGGAACGGTGGTCGTGATGGTGGTGGTAGCTGTCGTGACGCTGGTAGGAACGGTTCTCGTGATGCTGGTGGTAGCTGTAGTGATGGTGGTGGTAGCTTCAGTGGTGTTGGTAGCTGTTGTGACGGTGGTAGGAACGGTTGTCGTGATGGTGGTGGTAGGTGTAATGATGGTGGTGGTAGCTGTAGTGGTGGTAGCTATTGTGAAGGTGGTAGGAACGGTTATCGTGATGGTGGTCGTAGCTGTTGTGACTGTGGTAGGAACGGTTGTTGTGACGGTGGTAGGAACTGTTGTCGTGATGGTTGTGGTAGCTGTTGTGACTGTGGTAGGAACGGTTGTTGTGAGGGTGGTAGGAACTGTTGTCGTGACGGTGGTGGTAGCTGTCGTGACGGTGGTAGGAAAGGTTATCGTGATCGTGGTGGTAGCTGTTGTGACTGTGGTAGGAACGGTTGTTGTGACGGTGGTAGGAACCGTTGGCGTGACGGTGGTGGTAGCTGTTGTGAAGGAGGTAGCAACGGATGTCGTGACGGTGGTGGTAGCTGTTGTGACTGTGGTAGGAACGGTTGTCGTGACGGTGGTGGTAGCTGTCGTGACGGTGGTAGAAACGGTTGTCGTGACGGCGGTGGTAGCTTTTGTGACTGTGGTAGGAACGGTTGTTGTGACGGTGGTAGGAACTGTTGTCGTGACGGTGGTGATAGCTGTCGTGACGGTGGTAGGAACGGTTGTCGTGATGGTGGTGGTGGCTGTCGTGATGGTGGTGGTAGCTGTTGTGACGGTGGTAGGAACGGTTCTCGTGATGGTGGTGGTAGCTGTAGTGATGGTGGTGGTAGCTGTTGTGACGGTGGCAGGAACGGTTGTCGTGATGGTGGTGGTAGCTGTAGTGATGCTGGTGGTAGCTGCTGTGACAGTGGTAGGAACGGTTGTCGTGATGTTGGTGGTGGTAGCAGTAGTGGTGGTCCTATCTGTTGTGACGGTGGTCGGAACGATTCTCGTGATGGTGGTGGTAGCTGTAGTGATGGTGGTGGTAGCTGTAGTGTTGGTTGTAGCTGTTGTGACGGTGGTAGGAACGGTTGTCGGGATGGTGGTGGTAGCTTTAGTGATGGTGGTGGTAGGTGTTGTGACGTTGGTAGGAACGGTTGTCGTGATGGTGGTGGTAGCTGTAGTGACTGTTGTAGGAACGGTTGTCGTGATGGAGGTGGTAGCTATCGTGACGGTGGTAGGAACGGTTGTCGTGATGGTGGTGGTAGCTGTAGTGACTGTGGTAGGAACGGTTGTCGTGACGCTGGTAGGAACGGTTGTCGTGACGGTGGTAGGAACTGTTGTCGTGATGGTGGTGGTAGCTGTTGTGACTGTGGTAGGAACGGTTGTTGTGACGGTGGTAGGAACTGTTGTCGTGATGGTGGTGGTAGCTGTCGTGATGGTGGTGGTAGCTGTTGTTACTGTGGTAGGAACTGTTGTTGTGATGTTGGTGGTAGCTGTTGTGATGTTTGTGGTAGCTGCTGTGACGGTGGTAGGAACGGTTGTTGTGACGGTGGTGGTAGCTGTTGTGAGGGTGGTAGGAACGGTTGTCGTGACGATGGTGGTGGCTGTCGTGATGGTGGTGGTAGCTGTTGTAACTGAGGTAGGAACGGTGTTTTTGATGTTGGTGGTAGCTGCTGTGACGGTGCTAGGAACGGTTGTCGTGACGGTGGTGGTAGCTGTTGTGACGGTGGTAGGAACGGTTGTCGTGACGGTGGTGGTACCTCTTGTGACTGTGGTAGGAACGGTTGTCGTGACGGTGGTAGAAACGGTTGTAGTGACGGTGGTGGTAGCTGTCGTGACGGTGGTAGAAACGATTGTGTTGATGGTGGTGGTAGCTGTTGTGACGGTGGTAGGAACTGTGGTCGTGACGGTGGTATTAGCTCTTGTGACGGTGGTAGCAGCGGTTATCGTGATGGTGGTGGTAGCTGTAGTGATGGTGGTGGTAGCTGTAGTGGTAGTGGTGGTAGCTGTTGTGACGGTGGTAGGAACGGTTGTCGTGATGGTAGTGGTAGCTGTAGTGATGGTGGTGGTTACTGTAGTGGTGGTGTTAGCTGTAGTGACTGTGGTAGGAACGGTTGTCGTGATGGTGGTGGTAGCTGTAGTGATGGTGGTGGTTGCTGTTGTGACTTTGGTAGGAACGGTTATCGTGATGGTGGTGGTAGATGCCTTGAGGGTGGTAGGAACGGTTGTCGTGATGGTGGTGGTAGCTGTAGTGACTGTGGTAGGAACGGTTGTCCTGACGCTGGTAGGAACGGTTGTCGCGACGGTTGTGGTAGCTGTCGTGACGGTGGTAGGAACGGTTGTCGTGATGGTGGTGGTAGCTGTTGTGACTGTGGTAGGAACGGTTTTTGTGACGGTGGTAGGAACTGTTGTCGTGACGGTGGTGGTAGCTGCCGTGACGGTGGTAGGAACGGTTGTCGTGATGGTGGCGGTAGCTGTCGTGATGGTGGTGGTAGCTGTTGTGACGGTGGTGGGCACGGTTCTCGTGATGGAGGTGGTAGCTGTCGTGGTGGTGGTGGTAGCTGTAGTGATGGTGGTGGTAGCTGTTGTGACGGTGGTAGGAACGGTTGTCGCGATGGAGGTGGTGGTAGCTGTAGTGATGGTGGTGGTAGCTGTAGTGGTGGTGGTAGCTGTTGTGACGGTGGTAGGAACGGTTGTCGTGATGGTGGTGGTAGCTATAGTGATGGTGGTGGTAGGTGTAGTGGTGGTAGCTGATGTGACGGTGGTACGAACGGTTGTCCTGATGGTGGTGGTAGCTGTAGTGCTGGTGGTGGTAGCTGCAGTGGTGGTAGCTGTTGTAACGGTGGTAGGAACGGTTGTCGTGATGGTGGTGGTAGCTGTAGTGACTGTGGTAGGAACGGTTGTCGTGACGCTGGTATGAACGGTTTTCGTGACGGTGGTGGTAGCTGTCGTGACGGTGGTAGGAGCGGTTGTCGTGATGGTGGTGGTAGCTGTTGTGACTGTAGTAGGAACGGTTATTGTGACGGTGGTAGGAACTGTTGTCGTGACGGTGGTGGTAGCTGTCGTGACGGTGGTAGGAACGGTTGTCGTGATGGTGGTGGTAGCTGTAGTGATGGTAGTGGTAGCTGATGTGACGGTGGTGGTGGCATTCGTGATGGTGGCGGTAGCTGTTGTGACTGTGGTAGGAACGGTGTTTTTGATGTGGGTGGTAGCTGCTGTGACGGTGGTAGGAACGGTTGTGATGATGGTGGTGGTAGCTGTTGTGACTGTGGTAGGAACGGTTGTTGTGACGGTGGTAGGAACTGTTGTGGTTACGGTGGTGGTAGCTGTTGTGACTGTGGTAGGAACGGTTGTTGTGATAATGGTGGTAGCTTTTGTGACGGTGGTGGTAGCTGTTGTGACTGTGGTAGGAACGGTTGTTGTGATGGTGGTTGTAGCTGTTGTGAGTGTGGTAGGAACGGTTGTCGTGATGGTGGTGGTAGCTGTTGTGACGGTGGTAGGAACGGTTGTCGTGATGGTGGTGGTAGCTGTCGTGATGGTGGTGGTAGCTGTTGTGATGGTGGTGGTGGCTGTTTTGACGGTGGTAGGAACGGTTGTCGTGACGGTGGTTGTAGCTGTTGTGACGGTGGTAGGAACGGTTGTCGTGATGGTGGTGGTAGCTGTCGTGATGGTGGTGGTAGCTGTTGTGACGGTGGTAGGAACGGTTCTCGTGATGGTGGTGGTAGCTGTCGTAATGGTGGTGGTAGCTGTTGTGACGGTGGTATGAACGGTTGTCGTGATGGTGGTAGCTGTAGTGATGGTGGTGGTAGGTGTAGTGGTGGTAGCTGTTGTGACGGTGGTACGAACGGTTGTCGTGATGGTGGTGGTAGCTGTAGTGATGGTGGTGGTACCTGCAGTGGTGGTAGCTGTTGTGACGGTGGTAGGAACGGTTGTCGTGATGGTGGTGGTATGTGTAGTGATGGTGCTGGTAGCTGTAGTGACTGTGGTAGAAACGGTTGTCGTGACGCTGGTATGAACGGTTGTCGTGACGGTGGTGGTAGCTGTCGTGACGGTGGTATGAGCGGTTGTCGTGATGGTGGTGGTAGCTGTTGTGACTGTAGTAGGAACGGTTGTTGTGACGGTGGTAGGAACTGTTGTCGTGACGGTGGTGGTAGCTGTCGTGACGGTGGTAGGAACGGTTGTCGTGATGGTGGTGGTAGCTGTAGTGATGGTAGTGGTAGCTGTTGTGACGGTGTTGGGAACGGTTCTCGTGATGGTGGTGGTAGCTGTCGTGATGGTGGTGGTAGGTGTCGTGATGTAGGTGGTAACTTGTGACGGTGGCAGGATCTATTGTGGTGATGGTGGTGGTAGCTGTAGTGATGGTGGTGGTAGCTGTTGTGACGGTGGTAGGAACGGTTGTCGTGTTGGTGGTGGTAGCTGTAGTGATGGTGGTGGTAACTGTTGTGACGGTGGTAGGAACGGTTGTCGTGATGGTGGTGGTAGCTGTAGTGATGGTGGTGGTAGCTGTAGTGGTGGTGGTAGCTGTTGTGACGGTGGTAGGAACGGTTGTCGTGATGGTGGTGGTAGCTGCAGTGATGGTGGTGGTAGCTGTAGTGGTGGTGGTAGCTGTTGTGACGGTGGTAGGAACGGTTATCGTGATGGTGGTGATAGCTGTAGTGATGGTGGTGGTAGCTGTTGTGACGGTGGTAGGAACGGTGGTCGTGATGGTGGTGGTAGCTGTCGTGACGCTGGTGGGAACGGTTGTCGTGATGGTGGTGGGAGCTGTAGTGATGGTGGTGGTAGCTGTAGTAGTGGTGGTAGCTGTTGTGACGGTGGTAGGAACGGTTGTCGTGATGGTGGTGGTAGCTGTAGTGATGGTGATGGTAACTGTAGTGGAGGTGGTAGCTGTAGTGACGGTGGTAGGAACGGTTGTTGTGACGGTGGTAGGAACTGTTGTCGTGACGGTGGTGGTAGCTGTCGTGATGGTGGTAGGAAAGGTTGTCGTGATGGTGGTGGTAGCTGTTGTGACGGTGGTAGGAACGGTTCTCGTGACGGTGGTGGTAGCCGTTGTGACTGTGGTAGGAACGGTTGTCGTGACGGTGGTGGTAGCTGTCGTGACGGTGGTAGAAAAGGCTGTCGTGATGGTGGTGGTAGCTTTTGTGACTGTGGTAGGAACGGTTGTTGTGACGGTGGTAGGAACTGTTGTCATGACGGTGGTGATAGCTGTCGTGACGGTGGTAGGAACGGTTGTCGTGATGGTGGTGGTAGCTGTCGTGATGGTGGTGGTAGCTGTTGTGACGGTGGTAGGAACGGTTCTCGTGATGGTGGTGGTAGCTGTCGTGATGGTGGTGGTAGGTGTCGTGATGTTGGTAGTAGGTGTTGTGACGGTGGTAGGATCGATTGTGGTGATGGTGGTGGTAGCTGCAGTGATGGTGGTGGTAGCTGTGGTGTTGGTGGTAGCTGTTGTGACGGTGGTAGGAACGGTTGTCGTGATGGTGGTGGTAGCTGTAGTGATGGTGGTGGTAGCTGTTGTGACGGAGGTAGGAACGGTTGTCGTGATGGTGGTGGTAGCTGTAGTGACTGTTGTAGGAACGGTTGTCGTGATGGTGGTGGTAGCTCTCGTGACGGTGGTAGGAACGGTTGTCGTGATGGTGGTGGTAGCTGTAGTGACTGTGGTAGGAACGGTTGTCGTGACGCTGGTAGGAACGGTTGTCGTGACGATGCTGGTAGCTGTCGTGACGGTGGTACGAACGGTTGTCGTGATGGTGGTGGTAGCTGTTGTGACTGTGGTAGGAACGGTTGTTGTGACGGTGGCAGGAACTGTTGTCGTGACGGTGGTGGTAGCTGTCGTGACGGTGGTAGGAAAGGTTGTCGTGATGGTGGTGGTAGCTGTCGTGATGGTGGTGGTAGCTGTTGTTACTGTGGTAGGAACTGTTGTTGTGATGTTGGTGGTAGCTGCTGTGACGGTGGTAGGAACGGTTGTTGTAACGGTGGTGGTAGCTGTTGTGATGTTGGTGGTAGCTGCTGTGACGGTGGTAGGAACGGTTGTTGTGACGGTTGTGGTAGCTGTTGTGATGGTGGTGGTAGCTGTTGTGACGGTGGTAGGAACGGTTGTTGTAACGGTGGTGGTAGCTGTTGTGATGTTGGTGGTAGCTGCTGTGACGGTGGTAGGAACGGTTGTTGTGACGGTGGTGGTAGCTGTTGTGACGGTGGTGGTGGCTGTCGTGATGGTGGTGGTAGCTGTTGTAACTGTGGTAGTAACGGTGTTTTTGATGTTGGTGGTAGCTGCTGTGATGGTGGTTGGAACGGTTGTGGTGATGGTGGTGGTAGCTGTTGTGACGGTGGTGGTAGCTGTTGTGACTGTGGTAGGAACGGTTTTTGTGATGGTGGTGGTAGCTGTTGTGACTGTGGTAGGAACGGTTGTCGTGGTGGTGGTGGTAGCTGTTGTGACGGTGGTAGGAACGGTTGTCGTGATGGTGGTGGTAGCTGTCGCGATGGTGGTGGTAACTTTGGTGATGCTGGTGGTGGCTGTTTTGACGGTGCTTGGAACGGTTGTCGTGACGGTGGTGGTAGCTGTTGTGACGGTGGTAGGAACGGTTGCCGGGACGGTGGTGGTACCTGTTGTGACTGTGGTAGGAACGGTTGTCGTGACGGTGGTAGAAACGGTTGTCGTGACGGTGGTGGTAGCTGTCGTGACGGTGGTAGAAACGATTGTCTTGATGGTGGTGGTAGCTGTTGTGATGGTGGTGGTAGCTGTAGTGGTGGTGGTAGCTGTTGTGACGGTGGTAGGAACGGTTGTCGTGATGGTGGTGGTAGCTGTAGTGATGGTGGTGGTTGCTGTTGTGACTTTGGTAGGAACGGTTGTCGTGATGGTGGTGGTAAATGTCTTGAGGGTGGTAGGAACGGTTGTCGTGATGGTGGTGGTAGCTGTAGTGACTGTGGTAGGAACGGTTGTTGTGACGGTGGTAGGAACTGTTGTCGTGACGGTGGTGGTAGCTGTCGTGACGGTGGTAGGAACGGTTGTCGTGACGCTGGTAGGAACGGTTGTCGCGACGGTTGTGGTAGCTCTCGTGACGGTGGTAGGAACGGTTGTCGTGATGGTGGTGGTAGCTGTTGTTACTGTGGTAGGAACGGTTGTTGTGACGGTGGTAGGAACTGTTGTCGTGACGGTGGTGGTAGCTGTCGTGACGGTGGTAGGAACGGTTGTCGTGATGGTGGCGGTAGATGTCGTGATGGTGGTGGTAGCTGTTGTGACGGTGGTGGGAACGGTTCTCGTGATCGTGGTGGTAGCTGTAGTGATGGTGGTGGTAGCTGCTGTGACGGTGGTAGGAACGGTTGTCGTGATGGTGGTGGTAGCTGTAGTGACTGTTGTAGGAACGGTTGTCGTGATGGTGGTGGTAGCTGTCGTGACGGTGGTAGGAACGGTTGTCGTGATGGTGGTGGTAGCTGTAGTGACTGTGGTAGGAACGGTTGTCGTAACGCTGGTAGGAACGGTTGTCGTGACGGTGGTGGTAGCTGTCGTGACGGTGGTAGGAACGGTTGTCGTGATGGTGGTGGTAGCTGTTGTGACTGTGGTAGGAACGGTTGTTGTGACGGTGGTAGGAACTGTTGTCGTGACGGTGGTGGTAGCTGTCGTGACGGTGGTAGGAAAGGTTGTCGTGATGGTGGTGGCAGCTGTCGTGATGGTGGTGGTAGCTGTTGTTACTGTGGTAGGAACTGTTGTTGTGATGTTGGTGGTAGCTGCTATGACGGTGGTAGGAACGGTTGTTTTGACGGTTGTGGTAGCTGTTGTGATGGTGGTGGTACCTGTTGTGACGCTGGTAGGAACGGTTGTTGTGACGGTGGTGGTAGCTTTTGTGATGTTGGTGGTAGCTGTTGTGACGGTGGTGGTGGCTGTCGTGATGGTGGTGGTAGCTGTTGTAACTGTGGTAGGAACGGTGTTTTTGAGTGAGTGAGTGAGTGAGTGAGTGTGTCGGGTTTAAGGGCCCGTCGACAACTTGGTCATTAGGGCCCCGGTGTTTTTGATGTTGGTGGTGGCTGCTGTGACGGTGGTAGGAACGGTTCTGGTGATGGTGGTGGTAGCTGTTGTGACGGTGGTGGTAGCTGTTGTGACTGTGGTAGGAACGGTTTTTGTGATGGTGGTGGTAGCTGTTGTGACTGTGGTAGGAACGGTTGTCGTGATGGTGGTGATAGCTGTTGTGACGGAGGTAGGAACGGTTGTCGTGATGGTGGTGGTAGCTGTAGTGACGGTGGTAGGAACGGTTATCGTGATGGTGGTGGTAGCTCTAGTGATGGTAGTGGTAGCTGTTGTGACGGTGGTGGTGGCATTCGTGATGGTGGCGGTAGCTGTTGTGACTGTGGTAGGAACGGTGTTTTTGATGTTGGCGGTAGCTGCTGTGACGGTGGTAGGAACGGTTGTGATGATGGTGGTGGCAGCTGTTGTGACTGTGGTAGGAACGGTTGTTGTGACGGTGGTAGGAACTGTTGTGGTTACGGTGGTGGTAGCTGTTGTGACTGTGGTAGGAACGGTTGTGGTGATGGTGGTGGTAGCTGTTGTGACGGTGGTGGTAGCTGTTGTGACTGTGGTAGGAACGGTGGTTGTGATGGTGGTGGTAGCTGTTGTGACGGTGGTAGGAACGGTTCTTGTGATGGTGGTGGTAGCTGTCGTAATGGTGGTGGTAGCTGTTGTGACGGTGATATGAACGGTTGTCGTGATGGTGGTGGTAGCTGTAGTGATGGTGGTGGTAGGTGTAGTGGTGGTAGCTGTTGTGACGGTGGTACGAACGGTTGTCGTGATGGTGGTGGTAGCTGTAGTGATGGTGGTGGTAGCTGCAGTGGTGGTAGCTGTTGCGACGGTGGTAGGAACGGTTGTCGTGATGGTGGTGGTAGCTGTAGTGATGGTGGTGGTAGCTGTAGTGACTGTGGTAGGAGCGGTTGTCGTGACGCTGGTAGGAACGGTTGTCGTGACGGTGGTGGTAGCTGTCGTGACGGTGGTAGGAACGGTTGTTGTGACGGTGGTAGGAACTGTTGTCGTGACGGTGGTGGTAGCTGTCCTGACGGTATTAGGAACGGTTGTCGTGATGGTGGTGGTAGCTGTAGTGATGGTAGTGGTAGCTGTTGTGACGGTGGTGGGAACGGTTCTCGTGATGGTGGTGGTAGCTGTCGTGATGGTGGTGGTAGGTGTCGTGATTTTGGTGGTAACTTGTGACGGTGGTAGGATCGATTGTGGTGATGGTGGTGGTAGCTGTAGTGATGGTGGTGGTAGCTGTTGTGACGGTGGTAGGAACGGTTGTCGTGTTAGTGGTGGTAGCTGTAGTGATGGTGGTGGTAACTGTTGTGACGGTGGTAGGAACGGTTGTCGTGATGGTGGTGGTAGCTGTAGTGATGGTGGTGGTAGCTGTAGTGGTGGTAGCTGTTGTGACGGTGGTAGGAACGGTTGTTGTGATGGTGGTGGTAGCCGCAGTGATTGTGGTGGTAGCTGTAGTGGTGGTGGTAGCTGTTGTGACGGTGGTAGGAACGGTTATCGTGATGGTGGTGATAGCTGTAGTGATGGTGGTGTTAGCTGTTGTGACGGTGGTAGGAACGGTGGTCGTGATGGTGGTGGTAGCTGTCGTGACGCTGGTGGGAACGGTTGTCGTGATGGTGGTGGTAGCTGTAGTAGTGGTGGTAGCTGTTGTGACGGTGGTAGGAACGGTTATCGTGATGGTGGTGGTAGCTGTAGTGATGCTGGTGGTAGCTGTTGTGACTGTGGTAGGAACGGTTGTTGTGACGGTGGTAGGAACTTTTGTCGTAACGGTTGTGGTAGCTGTCGTGACGGTGGTAGGAAAGGTTGTCGTGATGGTGGTGGTAGCTGTTGTGACGGTGGTAGGAACGGTTGTCGTGACGGTGGTGGTAGCTGTTGTGACTGTGGTAGGAACGGTTGTCGTGACGGTGGTGGTACCTCTCGTGACGGTGGTAGAAACGGTTGTCGTGATGGTGGTGGTAGCTGTAGTGATGGTGATGGTAACTGTAGTGGTGGTGGTAGCTGTTGTGACGGTGGTAGGAACGGTTATCGTGATGGTGGTGGTAGCTGTAGTGATGCTGGTGGTAGCTGTTGTGACTGTGGTAGGAACGGTTGTTGTGACGGTGGTAGGAACTGTTGTCGTGACGGTGGTGGTAGCTGTCGTGACGGTGGTAGGAAAGGTTGTCGTGATGGTGGTGGTAGCTGTTGTGACGGTGGTAGGAACGGTTGTCGTGACGGTGGCGGTACCTGTTGTGACTGTGGTAGGAACGGTTGTCGTGACGGTGGTGGTACCTCTCGTGACGGTGGTAGAAACGGTTGTCGTGATGGTGGTGGTAGCTTTTGTGACTGTGGTAGGAACGGTTGTTGTGACGGTGGTAGGAACGGTTGTCGTGATGGTGGTGGTAGCTGTCGTGATGGTGGTGGTAGCTGTTGTGACGGTGGTAGGAACGGTTCTCGTGATGGTGGTAGCTGTCGTGATGGTGGTGCTAGGTGTCGTGATGTTGGTAGTAGGTGTTGTGACGGTGGTAGGATCGATTGTGGTGATGGTGGTGGTAGCTGTAGTGATGGTGGTGGTAGCTGTAGTGTTGGTGGTAGCTGTTGTGACGGTGGTAGGAACGGTTGTCGTGATGGTGGTGGTAGCTGTAGTGATGGTGGTGGTAGCTGTTGTGACGGTGGTAGGAACGGTTGTCGTGATGGTGGTGGTAGCTGTAGTGACTGTTGTAGGAACGGTTGTCGTGATGGTGGTGGTAGCTGTCGTGACGGTGGTAGGAACGGTTGTCGTGATGGTGGTGGTAGCTGTAGTGACTGTGGTAGGAACGGTTGTCGTGACGCTGGTAGGAACGGTTGTCGTGACGATGCTGGTAGCTGTCGTTACGGTGGTACGAACGGTTGTCGTGATGGTGGTGGTAGCTGTTGTGACTGTGGTAGGAACGGTTGTTGTGACGGTGGTAGGAACTGTTGTCGTGACGGTGGTGGTAGCTGTCGTGACGGTGGTAGGAAAGGTTGTCGTGATGGTGGTGGTAGCTGTCGTGATGGTGGTGGTAGCTGTTGTTACTGTGGTAGGAACTGTTGTTGTGATGTTGGTGGTAGCTGCTGTGACGGTGGTAGGAACGGTTGTTGTGACGGTTGTGGTAGCTGTTGTGATGGTGGTGGTAGCTGTTGTGACGGTGGTAGGAACGGTTGTTGTAACGGTGGTGGTAGCTGTTGTGATGTTGGTGGTAGCTGCTGTGACGGTGGTAGGAACGGTTGTTGTGACGGTGGTGGTAGCTGTTGTGACGGTGGTGGTGGCTGTCGTGATGGTGGTGGTAGCTGTTTTAACTGTGGTAGTAACGGTGTTTTTGTTGTTGGTGGTAGCTGCTGTGACGGTGGTAGGAACGGTTGTGGAGATGGTGGTGGTAGCTCTTGTGACGGTGGTGGTAGCTGTTGTGACTGTGGTAGGAACGGTTTTTGTGATGGTGGTGGTAGCTGTTGTGACTGTGGTAGGAACGGTTGTCGTGATGGTGGTGGTAGCTGTTGTGACGGTGGTAGGAACGGTTGTCGTGATGGTGGTGGTAGCTGTCGCGATGGTGGTGGTAACTTTGGTGATGGTGGTGGTGGCTGTTTTGACGGTGCTAGGAACGGTTGTCGTGACGGTGGTGGTAGCTGTTGTGACGGTGGTTGGAACGGTTGTCGGGACGGTGGTGGTACCTGTTGTGACTGTGGTAGGAACGGTTGTCGTGACGGTGGTAGAAACGGTTGTCGTGACGGTGGTGGTAGCTGTCGTGACGGTGGTAGAAACGATTGTCTTGATGGTGGTGGTAGCTTTTGTGACGGTGGTAGGAACTGTGGTCGTGACGGTGGTGTTAGCTGTTGTGACGGTGGTAGCAACGGTTGTCGTGATGGTGGTGGTAGCTGTAGTGATGGTGGTGGTAGCTGTAGTGGTGGTAGCTTTTGTGACGGTGGTAGGAACGGTTGTCGTGATGGTAGTGGTAGCTGTAGTGATGGTGGTGGTTACTGTAATGGTTGTGGTAGCTGTTGTGACGGTGGTAGGTAAGGTTGTCGTGATGGTGGTGGTAGCTGTAGTGATGATGGTGGTTGCTGTTGTGACTTTGGTAGGAACGGTTGTCGTGATGGTGGTGGTAGATGTCTTGAGGGTGGTAGGAACGGTTGTCGTGATGGTGGTGGTAGCTGTAGTGACTGTGGTAGGAACGGTTGTCGTGACGCTGGTAGGAACGGTTGTCGTGACAGTTGTGGTAGCTCTCGTGACGGTGGTAGGAACGGTTGTCGTGATGGTGGTGGTAGCTGTTGTTACTGTGGTAGGAGCGGTTGTTGTGACGGTGGTAGGAACTGTTGTCGTGACGGTGGTGGTAGCTGTCGTGACGGTGGTAGGAACGGTTGTCGTGATAGTGGTGGTAGCTTTCGTGATTGTGGTGGTAGCTGTTGTGACGGTGGTGGGAACGGTTCTCGTGATCGTGGTGGTAGCTGTCGTGATGGTGAGGTAGGTGTCGTGATGTTGGTGGTAACTTGTGACGGTGGTAGGATCGATTGTGGTGATGGTGGTGGTAGCTGTAGTGATGGTGGTGGTAGCTGTTGTGACGTTGGTAGGAACGGTTGTCGTGATGGTGGTGTTAGCTGTAGTGATGGTGGTTGTAACTGTTGTGACGGTGGTACGAACGGTTGTCGTGATGGTGGTGGTAGCTGTAGTGATGGTTGTGGTAGCTGTAGTGGTGGTGGTAGCTGTTGTGACGGTGGTGGTAGCTGTTGTGACTGTGGTAGGAAAGGTTTTTGTGATGGTGGTGGTAGCTGTTGTGACTGTGGTAGGAACGGTTGTCGTGATGGTGGTGGTAGCTGTTGTGACGGTGGTAGGAACGGTTGTCGTGATGGTGGTGGTAGCTGTCGCGATGGTGGTGGTAACTTTGGTGATGGTGGTGGTGGCTGTTTTGACGGTGCTAGGAACGGTTGTCGTGACGGTGGTGGTAGCTGTTGTGACGGTGGTTGGAACGGTTGTCGGGACGGTGGTGGCACCTGTTGTGACTGTGGTAGGAACGGTTGTCGTGACGGTGGTAGAAACGGTTGTCGTGACGGTGGTGGTAGCTGTCGTGACGGTGGTAGAAACGATTGTCTTGATGGTGGTGGTAGCTTTTGTGACGGTGGTAGGAACTGTGGTCGTGACGGTGGTGTTAGCTGTTGTGATGGTGGTAGCAACGGTTGTCGTGATGGTGGTGGTAGCTGTAGTGATGGTGGTGGTAGCTGTAGTGGTGGTGGTAGCTGTTGTGACGGTGGTAGGAACGGTTGTCGTGATGGTAGCGGTAGCTGTAGTGATGGTGGTGGTTACTGTAATGGTGGTGGTAGCTGTTGTGACGGTGGTAGGTAAGGTTGTCGTGATGGTGGTGGTAGCTGTAGTGATGATGGTGGTTGCTGTTGTGACTTTGGTAGGAACGGTTGTCGTGATGGTGGTGGTAGATGTCTTGAGGGTGGTAGAAACGGTTGTCGTGATGATGGTGGTAGCTGTAGTGACTGTGGTAGGAACGGTTGTCGTGACGCTGGTAGGAACGGTTGTCGCGACAGTTGTGGTAGCTCTCGTGACGGTGGTAGGAACGGTTGTCGTGATGGTGGTGGTAGCTGTTGTTACTGTGGTAGGAACGGTTGTTGTGACGGTGGTAGGAACTGTTGTCGTGACGGTGGTGGTAGCTGTCGTGACGGTGGTAGGAACGATTGTCGTGATGGTGGTGGTAGCTTTCGTGATGGTGGTGGTAGCTGTTGTGACGGTGGTGGGAACGGTTCTCGTGATCGTGGTGGTAGCTGTCGTGATGGTGGTGGTAGGTATCGTGATGTTGGTGGTAACTTGTGACGGTGGTAGGATCGATTGTGGTGATGGTGGTGGTAGCTGTAGTGATGTAGGTGGTAGCTGTTGTGACGTTGGTAGGAACGGTTGTCGTGATGGTGGTGGTAGCTGTAGTGATGGTGGTTGTAACTGTTGTGACGGTGGTAGGAACGGTTGTCGTGATGGTGGTGGTAGCTGTAGTGATGGTTGTGGTAGCTGTAGTGGTGGTGGTAGCTGTTGTGACGGTGGTAGGAACGGTTGTCGTGATGGTGGTGGTAGCTGTAGTGATGGCGGTGGTAGCTGTAGTGGTGGTGGTAGCTGTTGTAACGGTGGTAGGAACGGTTATCGTGATGGTGGTGGTAGCTGTAGTGATGGTGGTGGTAGCTGTTGTGACGGTGGTAGGAACGGTGTTCGTGATGGTGGTGGTAGCTGTCGTGACGCTGGTAGGAACGGTTGTCGTGATGGTGGTGGTAGCTGTAATGATGGTGGTGGTAGCTGTAGTGGTGGTGGTAGCTGTTGTGACGGTGGTAGAAACGGTTGTCGTGATGGTGGTGGTAGCTCTAGTGATGGTGGTGGTAACTGTAGTGGTGGTAGCTGTTGTGACGGTGGTAGGAACGGTTATCGTGATGGTGGAGGTAGCTGTAGTGATGGTGGTGGTAGCTGTTGTGACTCTGGTAGGAACGGTTGTTGTGACGGTGGTAGGAACTGTTGTCGTGACGGTGGTGGTTTCTGTCGTGACGGTGGTAGGAAAGGTTGTCGTGATGGTGGTGGTAGCTGTTGTGACGGTGGTAGGAACGGTTGTCGTGACGGTGGTGGTAGCTGTCGTGACGGTGGTAGAAACGGTTGTCGTGATGGTGGTAGCTTTTGTGACTGTGTTAGGAACGGTTGTTGTGACGGTGGTAGGAACCGTTGTCGTGACGGTGGTGACAGCTGTCGTGACGGTGGTAGGAACCGTTGTTGTGATGGTGGTGGTAGCTGTCGTGATGGTGGTGGTAGCTGTTGTGACGGTGGTAGGAACGGTTCTCGTGATGGTGGTGGTAGCTGTCGTGATGGTGGTGGTAGGTGTCGTTATGTTGGTGGTAGGTGTTGTGACGGTGGTAGGATCGATTGTGGTAATGGTGGTGGTAGCTGTAGTGATGGTGGTGGTAGCTGTTGTGACGGTGGCAGGAACGGTTGTCGTGATGGTGGTGGTAGCTGTAGTGATGCTGGTGGTAGCTGTTGTGACAGTGGTAGGAACGGTTGTCGTGATGGTGGTGGTGGTAGCTGTAGTGATGCTGGTGGCAGCTGTAGTGGTGGTGGTAGCTGTTGTGACGGTGGTAGGAACGGTTGTCATTATGGTAGTGGTAGCTGTTGTGATGGTGGTGGTAGCTGTAGTGTTGGTGGTAGCTGTTGTGACGGTGGTAGGAAGGGTTGTCGTGATGGTGGTGGTAGCTGTAGTGATGGTGGTGGTAGAGGTAGTGACTGTTGTAGGAACGGTTGTCGTGATGGTGGTGGTAGCTGTCGTGATGGTGGTGGTAGCTGTAGTGACTGTGGTAGGAACGGTTGTCGTGACGCTGGTAGGAACGGTTGTCGTGGTGGTGGTGGTAGCGGTCGTGATGGTGGTAGCTGTTGTTACTGTGGTAGGAACTGTTGTTGTGATGTTGGTGGTAGCTGCTATGACGGTGGTAGGAACGGTTGTTTTGACGGTTGTGGTAGCTGTTGTGATGGTGATGGTAGCTGTTGTGACGGTGGTAGGAACGGTTGTTGTGACGGTGGTGGTAGCTGTTGTGATGTTGGGGGTAGCTGCTTTGACGGTGGTAGGAACGGTTGTTGTGACGGTGGTGGTAGCTGTTGTGACGGTGGTGGTGGGTGATGTGATGGTGGTGGTAGCTGTTGTAACTGTGGTAGGAACGGTGTTTTTGATGTTGGTGGTAGCTGCCGTGACGGTGGTAGTAACGGTTGTGGTGATGGTAGTGGTAGCTGTTGTGACGGTGGTGGTAGCTATTGTGACTGTGGTAGGAACGGTTTTTGTGATGGTGGTGGTAGCTGTTGTGACTGTGGTAGGAACGGTTGTCGTGATGGTGGTGATAGCTGTTGTGACGGTTGTAGGAACGGTTGTCGTGATGGTGGTGGTAGCTGTCGTGATGGTGGTGGTAACTTTCGTGATGGTGGTGGTGGCTGTTTTGACGGTGCTAGGAACGGTTGTCGTGACGATGGTGGTAGCTGCTGTGACGGTGGTAGGAACGGTTGTCGTGACGGTGGTAGAAACGGTTGTCGTGACGGTGGTGGTAGCTGTCGTGACGGTGGTAGAAACGATTGTCTTGATGGTGGTGGTAGCTGTTGTGACGGTGGTAGGAACTGTGGTCGTGACGGTGGTGTTAGCTGTTGTGACGGTGGTAGCAACGGTTGTCGTGATGGTGGTGGTAGCTGTAGTGATGGTGGTGGTAGCTGTAGTGGTGGTGGTAGCTGTTTTGACGGTGGTAGGAACGGTTGTCGTGATGGTAGTGGTAGCTGTAGTGATAGTGGTGGTTACTGTAGTGGTGGTGTTAGCTGTTGTGACGGTGGTAGGAACGGTTGTCGTGATGGTGGTGGTAGCTGTAGTGATGGTGGTGGTTGCTGTTGTGACTTTGGTAGGTACGGTTGTCGTGATGGTGGTGGTAGATGTCTTGAGGGTGGTAGAAACGGTTGTCGTGATGGTGGTGGTAGCTGTAGTGACTGTGGTAGGTACGGTTGTCGTGACGCTGGTAGGAACGGTTGTCGCGACGGTTGTGGTAGCTGTCGTGACGGTGGTAGGGACGGTTGTCGTGATGGTGGTGGTAGCTGTAGTGATGGTGATGGTAGCTGTTGTGACGGTGGTAGGAACGGTTGTCGTGATGGTAGTGGTAGCTGTAGTGACTGTTGTAGGAACGGTTGTCGTGATGGTGTTGGTAGCTGTCGTGACGGTGGTAGGAACGGTTGTCGTGATGGTGGTGGTAGCTGTAGTGACTGTGGTAGGAACGGTTGTCGTGACGCTCGTAGGAACGGTTGTCGTGACGTTTGTGGTAGCTATCGTGACGGTGGTAGGAACGGTTGTCGTGATGGTGGTGGTAGCTGTTGTGACTGTGGTAGGAACGGTTGTTGTGACGGTGGTAGGAACTGTTGTCGTGACGGTGGTGGTAGCTGTAGTGATGGTGGTGGTAGCTGTAGTGGTGGTGGTAGCTGTTGTGACGGTGGTAGGAACGGTTATCGTGATGGTGGTGGTAGCTGTAGTGATGGTTGTGGTAGCTGTTGTGACGGTGGTGGTGGCTGTCGTGATGGTGGTGGTAGCTGTTGTGACTGTGGTAGGAACGGTGTTTTTGATGTTGGTGGTAGCTGCTGTGACGGTGGTAGGAACGGTTGTGATGATGGTGGTGGTAGCTGTTGTGACGGTGGTAGGAACGGTTATCGTGATGGTGGTGGTAGCTGTAGTGATGGTTGTGGTAGCTGTTGTGACGGTGGTGGTGGCTGTCGTGATGGTGGTGGTAGCTGTTGTGACTGTGGTAGGAACGGTGTTTTTGATGTTGGTGGTAACTGCTGTGACGGTGGTAGGAACGGTTGTGATGATGGTGGTGGTAGCTGTTGTGACTATGGTAGGAACGGTTGTTGTGACGGTGGTAGGAACTGTTGTCGTTACGGTGGTGGTAGCTGTCGTGACGGTGGTAGGAAAGGCTGTCTTGATGGTGGTAGCTGTTGTGACGGTGGTAGGAACGGTTGTCGTGACGGTGGTGGTAGCTGTTGTGACTGTGGTAGGAACGGTTGTCGTGACGGTGGTGGTACTGTCGTGACGGTGGTAGAAACGGTTGTCGTGATGGTGGCGGTAGCTTTTGTGACTGTGGTAGGAACGGTTGTTGTGACGGTGGTAGGAACTGTTGTCTTGACGGTGGTGGTAGCTGTCGTGACGGTGGTAGGAACGGTTGTCGTGATGGTGGTGGTAGCTGTCGTGATGATGGTGGTAGCTGTTGTGACGGTGGTAGGAACGGTTCTCTTGATGGTGGTGGTAGCTGTCGTGATGGTGGTGGTAGGTGTCGTGATGTTGGTGGTAGGTGTTGTGACGGTGGTAGAATCGATTGTGGTGATGGTGGTGGCAGCTGTCGTGATGGTGGTGGTAGCTGTTGTGAAGGAGGTAGGAACGGTTATCGTGATGGTGGTGGTAGCTGCAGTGATGCTGGTGGTAGCTGTTGTGACGGTGGTAGGAACGGTTGTCGTGATGGTGGTGGTGGTAGCAGTAGTGATGGTGATGGTAGCTGTAGTGGTGGTGGTAACTGATGTGACGGCGGTAGGGACGGTTGTCGTGATGGTGGGGGTAGCTGTAGTGATGGTAGTGGTAGCTGTAGTGTTGGTAGCTGTTGTGACGGTGGTAGGAACGGTTGTCGTGATGGTGGTGGTAGCTGTAGTGATGGTGGTGGTAGCTGTTGTGACGATGGTAGGAAAGGTTGTCGTGATGGTGGTGGTAGCTGTAGTGACTTTTGTAGGAACGGTTGTCGTGATGGTGTTGGTAGCTGTCGTGACGGTGGTAGGAACGGTTGTCGTGATGGTGGTGGTAGCTGTAGTCACTGTGGTAGGAACGGTTGTCGTTACGCTGGTAGGAACGGTTGTCGTGACGGTGGTGGTAGCTATCGTGACGGTGGTAGGAACGGTTGTCGTGATGGTGGTGGTAGCTGTTGTGACTGTGGTAGGAACGGTTGTTGTGACGGTGGTAGGAACTGTTGTCGTGACGGTGGTGGTAGCTGTCGTGACGGTGGTAGGAAAGGTTGTCGTGATGGTGGTGGTAGCTGTCGTGATGGTGGTGGTAGCTGTTGTGACTGTGGTAGGAACGGTTGTTGTGATGTTGGTAGTAGCTGTTGTGATGGTGGTGGTAGCTGTTGTGACGGTGGTAGGAACGGTTGTTGTGACGGTGGTGGTAGCTGTTGTGATGTTGGTGGTAGCTGCTGTGACGGTGGTAGGAACGGTTGTTGTGACGGTGGTGGTAGCTGTTGTGACGGTGGTGGTGGCTGTCGTGATGGTGGTGGTAGCTGTTGTGACTGTGGTAGGAACGGTTGTTGTGATGATGGTGGTAGCTGCTGTGACAGCGGTAGGAACGGTTGTGGTGATGGTGGTGGTGGCTGTTGTGACGGTGGTGGTAGCTGTTGTGATGGTGGTGTTAGCTGTTGTGACGGTGGTAGGAACGGTTGTCGTGACGGTGGTGGTAGCTGTTGTGACTGTGGTAGGAACGGTTGTCGTGATGGTGGTAGCTGTCGTAATGGTGGTGTTAGCTGTTGTGACGGTGGTAGGAACGGTTGGCGTGACGGTGGTGGTAGCGGTTGTGACTGTGGTAGGAACGGTTGTCGTGATGGTGGTAGCAATCGTAATGGTGGTGTTAGCTGTTGTGACGGTGGTAGGAACGGTTGTCGTGATGGTGGTGGTAGCTGTAGTGATGGTGGTGGTTGGTGTAGTGGTGGTGGTGGTAGCTGTTGTGACGGTGGTAGGAATGGTTGTCGTGATGGTGGTGGTAGCTGTCGTAATGGTGGTGTTAGGTGTTGTGACGGTGGTATGAACGGTTGTCGTGATGGTGGTGGTGGCTGTAGTGATGGTGGTGGTAGGTGTAGTGGTGGTGGTAGCTGTAGTGGTGGTAGCTGTTGTGACGGTGGTACGTACGGTTGTTATGATGGCGGTGGTAGCTGTAGTGATGGTGGTGGTAGCTGTAGTGGTGGTAGCTGTTGTGACGGTGGTAGGAACGGTTGTCGTGATGGTGGTGGTAGCGTAGAGATGGTGGTGGTAGCTGTAGTGACTGTGGTAGGAACGGTTGTCGTGACGCTGGTAGGAACTGTTGTCGTGACGGTGGTGGTGGCTGTCGTGACGGTGGTAGGAACGGTTGTCGAGATTGTGGTGGTAGCTGTTGTGACTGTGGTAGGAACGGTTCTTGTGACGGTGGTAGGAACTGTTGTCGTGACGGTGGTGGTAGCTGTCGTGACGGTGGTAGGAACGGTTGTCGTGATGGTGGTGGTAGCTGTCGTGATGATTGTGGTAGCTGTTGTGACGGTGGTGGGAACGGTTCTCGTGATGGTGGTGGTAGCTGTCGTGATGGTGGTGGTAGGTGTCGTGATGTTGGTGGTAACTTGTGACGGTGGTAGGATCGATTGTGGTGATGGTGGTGGTAGCTCTAGTGATGGTGGTGGTAGATGTTGTGACGGTGGTAGGAACGGTTGTCGTGATGGGGGTGGTAGCTGTAGTGATGGTGGTGGTAACTGTTGTGACGGTGGTAGGAACGGTTGTCGTGATGGTGGTGGTAGCAGTATTGATGGTGGTGGTAGCTGTAGTGGTGGTGGTAGCTGTTGTGACGGTGGTAGGAACGGTTGTCGTGATGGTGGTGTTAGCTGTAGTGATGGTGGTGGTAGCTGTAGTGGTGGTAGCTGTTGTGACGGTGGTAGGAACGGTTATCGTGATGGTGGTGGTAGCTGTAGTGATGTTGGTGGTAGCTGTCGTGACGCTGGTATGAACGGTTGTCGTGACGGTGGTGGTAGCTGTCGTGACGGTGGTAGGAACGGTTGTCGTGATGGTGGTGGTAGCTGTTGTGACTGTGGTAGGAACGGTTGTTGTGACGGTGGTAGGAACTGTTGTCGTGACGGTGGTGGTAGCTGTCGTTACGGTGGTAGGAAAGGTTGTCGTGATGGTGGTGGTAGCTGTTGTGACGGTGGTAGGAACGGTTGTCGTGACGGTGGTGGTAGCTGTTGTGACTGTGGTAGGAACGGTTGTCGTGATGGTGGTGGTAGCTGTCGTGACGGTGGTAGAAACGGTTGTCGTGATGGTGGTAGCTTTTGTGACTGTGGTATAAACGGTTTTTGTGATGGTGGTGGTAGCTGTTGTGACTGTGGTAGGAACGGTTGTCGTGATGGTGGTGATAGCTGTTGTGACGGTGGTAGGAACGGTTGTCGTGATAGTGGTGGTAGCTGTCGTGATGGTGGTGGTAACTTTCGTGATGGTGGTGGTGGCTGTTTTGACGGTGCTAGGAACGGTTGTCGTGACGGTGGTGGTAGCTGTTGTGACGGTGGTAGGAACGGTTTTCGTGACGGTGGTGGTACCTGTTGTGACGGTGGTAGGAACGGTTGTCGTGAAGGTGGTAGAAACGGTTGTCGTGACGGTGGTGGTAGCTGTCGTGACGGTGGTAGAAACGATTGTCTTGATGGTGGTGGTAGCTGTTGTGACGGTGGTAGGAACTGTGAACGTGACGGTGGTGTTAGCTGTTGTGACGGAGGTAGCAACGGTTGTCGTGATGGTGGTGGTAGCTGTAGTGGTGGTGGTAGCTGTTTTGACGGTGGTAGGAACGGTTGTCGTGATGGTAGTGGTAGCTGTAGTGATGGTGGTGGTTACTGTAGTGGTGGTGGTAGCTGTTGTGACGGTGGTAGGAACGGTTGTCGTGATGGTGGTGGTAGCTGTAGTGATGGTGGTGGTTGCTTTTGTGACTTTGGTAGGCACGGTTGTCGTGATGGTGGTGGTAGATATCTTGAGGGTGGTAGAAACGGTTGTCGTGATGGTGGTGGTAGCTGTAGTGATGGTGGTAGCTGTTGTGGCGGTGGTAGGAACGGTTGTCGTGATGGTAGTGGTAGCTGCAGTGACTGTTGTAGGAACGGTTGACGTGATGGTGTTGGTAGCTGTCGTGACGGTGGTAGGAACGGTTGTCGTGATGGTGGTGGTAGCTGTAGTGACTGTGGTAGGAACGGTTGTCGTGTCGCTGGTAGGAACGGTTGTCGTGACGGTGGTGGTAGCTATCGTGACGGTGGTAGGAACGGTTGTCGTGATCGTGGTGGTAGCTGTTGTGACTGTGGTAGGAACGGTTGTTGTGACGGGGGTAGGAACTGTTGTCGTGACGGTGGTGGTAGCTGTAGAGATGGTGGTGGTAGCTGTAGTGGTGGTGGTAGCTGTTGTGACGGTGGTAGGAACGGTTATCGTGATGGTGGTGGTAGCTGTAGTGATGGTTGTGGTAACAGTTGTGACGGTGGTGGTGGCTGTCGTGATGGTGGTGGTAGCTGTTGTGACTGTGGTAGGAACGGTGTTTTTGATGTTGGTGGTAGCTGCTGTGAAGGTGGTACGAACGGTTGTCGTGATGGTGGTGGTAGCTGTAGTGATGGTTGTGGTAGCTGTTGTGACGGTGGTGGTGGCTGTCGTGATGGTGGTGGTAGCTGTTGTGACTGTGGTAGGAACGGTGTTTTTGATGTTGGTGGTAACTGCTGTGACGGTGGTAGGAACGGTTGTGATGATGGTGGTGGTAGCTGTTCTGACTGTGGTAGGAACGGTTGTTGTGACGGTGGTAGGAACTGTTGTCGTTACGGTGGTGGTAGCTGTCGTGACGGTGGTAGGAAAGGTTGTCTTGATGGTGGTAGCTGTTGTGACGGTGGTAGGAACGGTTGTCGTGACGGTGGTGGTAGCTGTTGTGACTGTGGTAGGAACGGTTGTCGTGACGGTGGTGGTAGCTGTCGTGACGGTGGTAGAAACGGTTGTCGTGATGGTGGCGGTAGCTTTTGTGACTGTGGTAGGAACGGTTGTTGTGACGGTGGTAGGAACTGTTGTCTTGACGGTGGTGGTAGCTGTCGTGAAGGTGGTAGGACCGGTTGTCGTGATGGTGGTGGTAGCTGTCGTGATGATGGTGGTAGCTGTTGTGACGGTGGTAGGAACGGTTCTCGTGATGGTGGTGGTAGCTGTCGTGATGGTGGTGGTAGGTGTCGTGATGTTGGTGGTAGGTGTTGTGACGGTGGTAGGATCGATTGTGGTGATGGTGGTGGTAGCTGTCGTGATGGTGGTGGTAGCTGTTGTGACGGTGGTAGGAACGGTTATCGTGATGGTGGTGGTAGCTGCAGTGATGCTGGTGGTAGCTGTTGTGACGGTGGTAGGAACGGTTGTCGTGATGGTGGTGGTGGTAGCAGTAGAGATGGTGGTGGTAGCTGTAGTGGTGGTGGTAGCTGATGTGACGGCGGTAGGAACGGTTGTCGTGATGGTGGGGGTAGCTGTAGTGATGGTAGTGGTAGGTGTAGTGGTGGTAGCTGTTGTGACGGTGGTAGGAACGGTTGTCGTGATGGTGGTGGTAGCTGTAGTGATGGTGGTGGTAGCTGTTGTAGCGATGGTAGGACCGGTTGTCGTGATGGTGGTGGTAGCTGTAGTGACTGTTGTAGGAACGGTTGTCGTGATGGTGTTGGTAGCTGTCGTGACGGTGGTAGGAACGGTTGTCGTGATGGTGGTGGTAGCTGTAGTGACTGTGGTAGGAACGGTTGTCGTGACGCTGGTAGGAACGGTTGTCGTGCCGGTGGTGGTAGCTATCGTGACGGTGGTAGGAACGGTTGTCGTGATGGTGGTGGTAGCTGTTGTGACTGTGGTAGGAACGGTTGTTGTGACGGTGGTAGGAACTGTTGTCGTGACGGTGGTGGTAGCTGTCGTGACGGTGGTAGGAAAGGTTGTCGTGATGGTGGTGGTAGCTGTCGTGATGGTGGTGGTAGCTGTTGTGACTGTGGTAGGAACGGTTGTTGTGATGTTGGTGGTAGCTGTTGTGATGGTGGTGGTAGCTGTTGTGACGGTGGTAGGAACGGTTGTTGTGACGGTGGTGGTAGCTGTTGTGATGTTGGTGGTAGCTGCTGTGACGGTGGTAGGAACGGTTGTTGTGACGGTGGTGGTAGCTGCTGTGACGGTGGTGGTGGCTGTCGTGATGGTGGTGGTAGCTGTTGTGACTGTGGTAGGAACGGTTGTTGTGATGATGGTTGTAGCTGCTGTGACAGCGGTAGGAACGGTTGTGGTGATGGTGGTGGTGGCTGTTGTGACGGTGGTGGTAGCTGTTGTCGTGATGGTGGTAGCTGTCGTAATGGTGGTGTTAGCTGTTGTGACGGTGGTATGAACGGTTGTCGTGATGGTGGTGGTAGCTGTAGTGATGGTGGTGGTAGGTGTAGTGGTGGTGGTAGTTGTTGTGACGGTGGTAGGAATGGTTGTCGTGATGGTGGTGGTAGCTGTCGTGATGGTGGAGCTAGCTGTTGTGACGGTGGTGTTAGCTGTTGTGACGGTGGTAGGAACGGTTGTCGTGACGGTGGTGGTAGCTGATGTGACTGTGGTAGGAACGGTTGTCGTGATGGTGGTAGCTGTCGTAATGGTGGTGTTAGCTGTTGTGACGGTGGTATGAACGGTTGTCGTGATGGTGGTGGTAGCGGTAGTGATGGTGGTGGTAGGTGTAGTGGTGGTGGTAGCTGTTGTGACGGTGGTAGGAATGGTTGTCGTGATGGTGGTGGTAGCTGTCGTGATGGTGGAGGTAGCTGTTGTGACGGTGGTAGGAACGGTTCTCGTGATGGTGGTGGTAGCAGTCGTAATGGTGGTGTTAGGTGTTGTGACGGTGGTATGGACGGTTGTCGTGATGGTGGTGGTAGCTGTAGTGATGGTGGTGGTAGGTGTAGTGGTGGTGGTAGCTGTAGTGGTGGTAGCTGTTGTGACGGTGGTACGTACGGTTGTTATGATGGCGGTGGTAGCTGTAGTGATGGTGGTGGTAGCTACAGTGGTGGTAGCTGTTGTGACGGTGGTAGGAACGGTTGTCGTGATGGTGGTGGTAGCGTAGTGATGGTGGTGGTAGCGTAGTGATGGTGGTGGTAGCTGTAGTGACTGTGGTAGGAACGGTTGTCGTGACGCTGGTAGGAACGGTTGTCGTGACGGTGGTGGTGGCTGTCGTGACGGTGGTAGGAACGGCTGTCGTGATTGTGGTGGTAGCTGTTGTGACTGTGGTAGGAACGGTTGTTGTGACGGTGGTAGGAACTGTTGTCGTGACGGTGGTGGTAGCTGTCGTGACGGTGGTAGGAACGGTTGTCGTGATGGTGGTGGTAGCTGTGGTGATGGTTGTGGTAGCTGTTGTGACGGTGGTGGGAACGGTTCTCGTGATGGTGGTGGTAGGTGTCGTGATGTTGGTGGTAACTTGTGACGGTGGTAGGATCGATTGTGGTGATGGTGGTGGTAGCTGTAGTGATGGTGGTGGTAGCTGTTGTGACGGTGGTAGGAACGGTTGTCGTGATGGTGGTGGTAGCTGTAGTGATGGTGGTGGTAGCTGTCGTGACGGTGGTAGGAAAGGTTGTCTTGATGGTGGTAGCTGTTGTGACGGTGGTAGGAACGGTTGTCGTGACGGTGGTGGTAGCTGTTGTGACTGTGGTAGGAACGGTTGTCGTGACGGTGGTGGTAGCTGTCGTGACGGTGGTAGAAACGGTTGTCGTGATGGTGGCGGTAGCTTTTGTGACTGTGGTAGGAACGGTTGTTGTGACGGTGGTAGGAACTGTTGTCTTGACGGTGGTGGTAGCTGTCGTGAAGGTGGTAGGACCGGTTGTCGTGATGGTGGTGGTAGCTGTCGTGATGATGGTGGTAGCTGTTGTGACGGTGGTAGGAACGGTTCTCGTGATGGTGGTGGTAGCTGTCGTGATGGTGGTGGTAGGTGTCGTGATGTTGGTGGTAGGTGTTGTGACGGTGGTAGGATCGATTGTGGTGATGGTGGTGGTAGCTGTCGTGATGGTGGTGGTAGCTGTTGTGACGGTGGTAGGAACGGTTATCGTGATGGTGGTGGTAGCTGCAGTGATGCTGGTGGTAGCTGTTGTGACGGTGGTAGGAACGGTTGTCGTGATGGTGGTGGTAGCAGTAGAGATGGTGGTGGTAGCTGTAGTGGTGGTGGTAGCTGATGTGACGGCGGTAGGAACGGTTGTCGTGATGGTGGGGGTAGCTGTAGTGATGGTAGTGGTAGGTGTAGTGGTGGTAGCTGTTGTGACGGTGGTAGGAACGGTTGTCGTGATGGTGGTGGTAGCTGTAGTGATGGTGGTGGTAGCATTTGTAGCGATGGTAGGACCGGTTGTCGTGATGGTGGTGGTAGCTGTAGTGACTGTTTTAGGAACGGTTGTCGTGATGGTGTTGGTAGCTGTCGTGACGGTGGTAGGAACGGTTGTCGTGATGGTGGTGGTAGCTGTAGTGACTGTGGTAGGAACGGTTGTCGTGACGCTGGTAGGAACGGTTGTCGTGCCGGTGGTGGTAGCTATCGTGACGGTGGTAGGAACGGTTGTCGTGATGGTGGTGGTAGCTGTTGTGACTGTGGTAGGAACGGTTGTTGTGACGGTGGTAGGAACTGTTGTCGTGACGGTGGTGGTAGCTGTCGTGACGGTGGTAGGAAAGGTTGTCGTGATGGTGGTGGTAGCTGTCGTGATGGTGGTGGTAGCTGTTGTGACTGTGGTAGGAACGGTTGTTGTGATGTTGGTGGTAGCTGTTGTGATGGTGGTGGTAGCTGTTGTGACGGTGGTAGGAACGGTTGTTGTGACGGTGGTGGTAGCTGTTGTGATGTTGGTGGTAGCTGCTGTGACGGTGGTAGGAACGGTTGTTGTGACGGTGGTGGTAGCTGCTGTGACGGTGGTGGTGGCTGTCGTGATGGTGGTGGTAGCTGTTGTGACTGTGGTAGGAACGGTTGTTGTGATGATGGTTGTAGCTGCTGTGACAGCGGTAGGAACGGTTGTGGTGATGGTGGTGGTGGCTGTTGTGACGGTGGTGGTAGCTGTTGTCGTGATGGTGGTAGCTGTCGTAATGGTGGTGTTAGCTGTTGTGACGGTGGTATGAACGGTTGTCGTGATGGTGGTGGTAGCTGTAGTGATGGTGGTGGTAGGTGTAGTGGTGGTGGTAGTTGTTGTGACGGTGGTAGGAATGGTTGTCGTGATGGTGGTGGTAGCTGTCGTGATGGTGGAGCTAGCTGTTGTGACGGTGGTGTTAGCTGTTGTGACGGTGGTAGGAACGGTTGTCGTGACGGTGGTGGTAGCTGATGTGACTGTGGTAGGAACGGTTGTCGTGATGGTGGTAGCTGTCGTAATGGTGGTGTTAGCTGTTGTGACGGTGGTATGAACGGTTGTCGTGATGGTGGTGGTAGCGGTAGTGATGGTGGTGGTAGGTGTAGTGGTGGTGGTAGCTGTTGTGACGGTGGTAGGAATGGTTGTCGTGATGGTGGTGGTAGCTGTCGTGATGGTGGAGGTAGCTGTTGTGACGGTGGTAGGAACGGTTCTCGTGATGGTGGTGGTAGCAGTCGTAATGGTGGTGTTAGGTGTTGTGACGGTGGTATGGACGGTTGTCGTGATGGTGGTGGTAGCTGTAGTGATGGTGGTGGTAGGTGTAGTGGTGGTGGTAGCTGTAGTGGTGGTAGCTGTTGTGACGGTGGTACGTACGGTTGTTATGATGGCGGTGGTAGCTGTAGTGATGGTGGTGGTAGCTACAGTGGTGGTAGCTGTTGTGACGGTGGTAGGAACGGTTGTCGTGATGGTGGTGGTAGCGTAGTGATGGTGGTGGTAGCGTAGTGATGGTGGTGGTAGCTGTAGTGACTGTGGTAGGAACGGTTGTCGTGACGCTGGTAGGAACGGTTGTCGTGACGGTGGTGGTGGCTGTCGTGACGGTGGTAGGAACGGCTGTCGTGATTGTGGTGGTAGCTGTTGTGACTGTGGTAGGAACGGTTGTTGTGACGGTGGTAGGAACTGTTGTCGTGACGGTGGTGGTAGCTGTCGTGACGGTGGTAGGAACGGTTGTCGTGATGGTGGTGGTAGCTGTGGTGATGGTTGTGGTAGCTGTTGTGACGGTGGTGGGAACGGTTCTCGTGATGGTGGTGGTAGGTGTCGTGATGTTGGTGGTAACTTGTGACGGTGGTAGGATCGATTGTGGTGATGGTGGTGGTAGCTGTAGTGATGGTGGTGGTAGCTGTTGTGACGGTGGTAGGAACGGTTGTCGTGATGGTGGTGGTAGCTGTAGTGATGGTGGTGGTAACTGTTGTGACGGTGGTAGGAACGGTTGTCGTGATGGTGGTGGTAGCAGTAGTGATGGTGGTGGTAGCTGTAGTGGTGGTGGTAGCTGTTTTGACGGTGGTAGGAACGGTTGACGTGATGGTGGTGGTAGCTGTAGTGATGGTGGTGGTAGCTGTAGTGGTGGTGGTAGCTGTTGTGACGGTGGTAGGAACGGTTATCGTGATGGTGGTGGTAGCTGTAGTGATGGTGGTAGCTGTCGTGACGCTGGTATGAACGGTTGTCGTGACGGTGGTGGTAGCTGTCGTGACGGTGGTGGGAACGGTTGTCGTGATGGTGGTGGTAGCTGTTGTGACTGTGGTAGGAACGGTTGTCGTGACGGTGGTGGTAGCTGTTGTGACAGTGGTAGGAACGGTTGTCGTGATGGTGGTGGTAGCTGTCGTAATGGTGGTGTTGGGTGTTGTGACGGTGGTAGGAACAGTTGTCGTGATGGTGGTGGTAGCTGTAGTGATGGTGGTGGTAGGTGTAGTGGTGGTAGCTGTTGTGACGGTGGTAGGAATGGTTGTCGTGATGGTGGTGGTAGCTGTCGTGATGGTGGAGGTAGCTGTTGTGACGGTGGTAGGAACGGTTCTCGTGATGGTGGTGGTAGCTGTCGTAATGGTGGTGTTAGCTGTTGTGACGGTGGTATGAACGGTTGTCGTGATGGTGGTGGTAGCAGTAGTGATGGTGGTGGTAGGTGTAGTGGTGGTGGTAGCTGTTGTGTCGGTGGTACGTACGGTTGTCGTGATGGCGGTGGTAGCTGTAGTGATGGTGGTGGTAGCTGTAGTGGTGGTAGCTGTTGTGACGGTGGTAGGAACGGTATTCGTGATGGTGGTGGTAGCTGTAGTGATGGTGGTGGTAGCTGTAGTGACTGTGGCAGGAACGGTTGTCGTGACGCTGGTAGGAACGGTTGTCGTGACGGTGGTGGTGGCTGTCGTGACGGTGGTAGGAACGGTTGTCGTGATGGTGGTAGGAAGTGTTGTCGTGACGGTGGTGGTAGCTGTCGTGACGGTGCTAGGAACGGTTGTCGTTATGGTGGTGGTAGCTGTCGTGATGGTTGTGGTAGCTGTTGTGACTGTGGTGGGAACGGTTCTCGTGATGGTGGTGGTAGCTGTCGTGATGGTGGTGGTAGGTGTCGTGATGTTGGTGGTAACTTGTGGCGGTGGTAGGATCGATTGTGGTGATGTTGGTGGTAGCTGTAGTGATGGTGGTGGTAGCTGTTGTGACGGTGTTAGGAACGGTTGTCGTGATGGTGGTGGTAGCTGTAGTGATGGTGGTAACTGTTGTGACGGTGGTAGGAACGGTTGTCGTGATGGTGGTGGTAGCATTAGTGATGGTGGTGGTAGCTGTAGTGGTGGTGGTAGCTGTTGTGACGGTGGTAGGAACGGTTGTCGTGATGGTGGTGGTAGCTGTAGTGATGGTGGTGGTAGCTGTTGTGACCGTGGTAGGAACGGTGGTCGTGTTGGTGGTGGTAGCTGTCGTGACGCTGGTAGGAACGGTTGTCGTGACGGTGGTGGTAGCTGTCGTGACGGTGGTAGGAACGGTTGTCGTGATGGTGGTGGTAGCTGTTGTGACTGTGGTAGGAACGGTTGTTGTGACGGTGGTAGGATCTGTTGTCGTGACGTTGGTGGTAGCTGTCGTGACGGTGGTGGGAAAGGTTGTCGTGATGGTGGTGGTAGCTGTTGTGACGGTGGTAGGAACGGTTGTCGTGACGGTGGTGGTAGCTGTTGTGAGTGTGGTAGGAACGGTTGTTGTGACGGTGGTAGGAACTGTTGCCGTGACGGTGGTGGTAGCTGTGGTGACGGTGGTAGGAAAGGTTGTCGTGATGGTGGTGGTAGCTGTTGTGATGGTGGTGGTAGCTGTTGTGACTGTGGTAGGAAAGGTTGTTGTGATGTTGGTGGTAGCTGCTGTGACGGTGGTAGGAACGGTTGTTGTGACGGTGGTGGTAGCTGTTGTGATGGTGGTGGTAGCTGTTGTGCCGGTGGCAGGAACGGTTGTTGTGACGGTGGTGGCAGCTGTTGTGATGTTGGTGGTAGCTGCTGTGACGGTGGTAGGAACGGTTGTTGTGACGGTGGTGGTAGCTGTTGTGACGGTGGTGGTGGCTGTCGTGATGGTGGTGGTAGCTGTTGTGACTGTGGTAGGAACGGTTGTTGTGATGTTGGTCGTAGCTGCTGTGACGGCGGTAGGAACGGTTGTGGTGATGGTGGATGTAGCTGTTGTGACGGTGGTGGTAGCTGTTGTCGTGATGGTGGTGGTAGCTGTTGTCGTGATGGTGGTGGTAGCTGTCGTGACGGTGGGGGTAGCTGTTGTGACGGTGGTAGGAACGGTTGTCGTGACGGTGGTGGAAGCTGTTGTGACTGTGGTAGGAACGGTTGTCGTGTTGGTGGTGGTAGCTGTCGTAATGGTGGTGTTAGCTGTTGTGACGATGGCAGGAACGGTTGTCGTGATGGTGGTGGTAGCTGTAGTGATGGTGGTGGTAGGTGTAGTGGTGGTGGTAGCCGTTGTGACGGTGGTAGGATTGGTTGTCGTGATGGTGGTGGTAGCTGTAGTGATGGTGGTGGTAGGTGTAGTGGTGGTGGTAGCTGTTGTGACGGTGATACGTACGGTTGTCGTCATGGTGGTGGTAGCTGTAGTGATGGTGGTGGTAGCTGTAGTGGTGGTAGCTGTTGTGACGGTGGTAGCAACGGATGTCGTGATGGTGGTGGTAGCTGTAGTGATGGTGGTGGTGGCTGTAGTGACTGTGGTAGGAACGGTTGTCGTGACGCTGGTAGGAACGGTTGTCGTGACGGTGGTGGTAGCTGTCGTGACGGTGGTAGGAACGGTTGTCGTGATGGTGGTGTTAGCTGTTGTGACTGTGGTAGGAACGGTTGTTGTGACGGTGGTAGGAACTGTTGTCGTGAAGGTGGTGGTAGCTGTCGTGACGGTGGTAGGAACTGTTGTCGTGATGGTGGTGGTAGCCGTCGTGATGGTGGTGGTAGCTGTTGTGACGGTGGTGGGAATGGTTCTTGTGATGGTGGTGGTAGCTCTAATGATGGTGGTAGGTGTCGTGATGTTGGTGGTAGCTGTTGTGACGGTGGTAGGAACGGTTGTCGTGATGGTGGTGGTAGCTGTAGTGATGGTGGTGGTAGCTGTACTGACGGTGGTAGGAACGGTTGTCGTGATGGTGGTGGTAGCTGTAGTGATGGTGGTGGTAACTGTTGTGACGGTGGTAGGAACGGTTGTCGTGATGGTGGTGGTAGCTGTAGTGATGGTGGTGGTAGCTGTAGTGGTGGTGGTAGCTGTTGTGACGGTGGTAGGAACGGTTATCGTGATGGTGGTGGTAGCTGTAGTGATGGTGGTAGCTGTTGTGACGGTGGTAGGAACGGTGGTCGTGATGGTGATGGTAGCTGTCGTGACGCTGGTAGGAACGGTTGTCGTGACGGTGGTGGTAGCTGTCGTGACGGTGGTAGGAACGGTTGTCGTGATGGTGGTGGTAGCTGTTGTGACTGTGGTAGGAACGGTTGTTGTGACGGTGGTAGGAACTGTTGTCGTGACGGTGGTGGTAGCTGTCGTGACGGTGGTAGGAAAGGTTGTCGTGATGGTGGTGGTAGCTTTTGTGACGGTGGTAGGAACGGTTGTCGTGACGGTGGTGGTAGCTGTCATGACGGTGGTAGAAACGGTTGTCGTGATGGTGGTGGTAGCTTTTGTGAATGTGGTAGGAACGGTTTTGTGACGGTGGTAGGAACTGTTGTCGTGACGGTGGTGATAGCTGTCGTGACGGTGGTAGGAGCGGACTTCGTGATGGTGGTGGTAGCTGTCGTGATGGTGGTGGTAGCTGTTGTGAGGGTGGTAGGAACGGTTCTCGTGATGGTGGTGATAGCTGTCGTGATGGTGGTGGTAGGTGTCGTGATGTTGGTGGTAGGTGTTGTGACGGTGGTAGGATCGATTGTGGTGATGGTGGTGGTAGCTGTAGTGATGGTGGTGGTAGCTGTTGTGACGGTGGTAGGAACGGTTGTCGTGATGGTGGTGGTAGCTGTAGTGATGCTGGTGGTAGCTGTTGTGACGGTGGTAGGAACGGTTCTCGTGATGGTGGTGGTAGCTGTCGTGATGGTAGTGGTAGGTGTCGTGATGTTGGTGGTAGGTGTTGTGACGGTGGTAGGATCGATTGTGGTGATGGTGGTTGTAGCTGTAGTGATGGTGTGGTAGCTGTCGTGACGGTGGTAGGAAAGGTTGTCTTGATGGTGGATGCAGCTGTTGTGACGGTGGTAGGAACGGTTGTGGTGACGCTGGTGGTAGCTGTTGTGAGTGTGGTAGGAACGGGTGTTGTGACGGTGGTTGGAACTGTTGTTGTGACGGTGGTGGTAGCTGTGGTGACGGTGGTAGGAAAGGTTGTCGTGATGGTGTTCGCAGCTGTTGTGATGGCGGTGGTAGCTGTTGTGACTGTGGTAGGAAAGGTTGTTGTGATGTTGGTGGTAGCTGCTGTGACGGTGGTAGGAACGGTTGTTGTGACGGTGGTGGTAGCTGTTGTGATGGTGGTGGTAGCTGTTATGACGGTGGCAGGAACGGTTGTTGTGACGCTGGTGGCAGCTGTTGTGACTGTAGTAGGAACGGTTGTTGTGATTTTGGTGGTAGCTGCTGTGACGGCGGTAGGAACGGTTGTGGTGATGGTGGTGGTAGCTGTTGTCCTGATGGTGGTGGTAGCTGTCGTGATGGTGGTGGTAGCTGTTGTGATGGTGGTGGTGGCTGTTTTGACGGTGGTAGGAACGGTTGTCGTGACGGTGGTGGTAGCTGTTGTGACGGTGGTAGGAACGGTTGTCGTGACGGTGGTGGAAGCTGTTGTGACTGTGGTAGGAACGGTTGTCGTGATGGTGGTGGTAGCTGTCGTAATGGTGGTGTTAGCTGTTGTGACGGTGGTAGGAACGGTTGTCGTGATGGTGGTGGTAGCTGTAGTGATGGTGGTGGTAGGTGTAGTGGTGGTAGCCGTTGTGACGGTGGTAGGAATGGTTGTCGTGATGGTGGTGGTAGCTGTCGTGATGGTGGTGGTAGCTGCTGTGACGGTGGTAGGAACGGTTCTCGTGATGGTGGTGGTAGCTGTCGTAATGGTGGTGTTAGCTGTTGTGACGGTGGTATGAACGTTTTTTGTGATGATGGTGGTAGCTGTAGTGATGGTGGTGGTAGGTGTAGTGGTGGTAGCTGTTGTGACGGTGGTACGTACGGTTGTCGTGATGGTGGTGGTAGCTCTAGGGATGGTGGTGGTAGCCGTAGTGGTGTTGGCTGTTGTGACGGTGGTAGGAACGGTTGTCGTGATAGTGGTGGTAGCTGTAGTGATGGTGGTGGTAGCTGTAGTGACTGTGGTAGGAACGGTTGTCGTGACGCTGGTAGGAACGGTTGTCGTGACAGTGGTGGTAGCTGTCGTGACGGTGGTAGGAACGGTTGTCGTGATGGTGGTGGTAGCTGTTGTGACTGTGGTAGGAACGGTTGTTGTGACGGTGGTAGGAACTGTTGTCGTGACGGTAGTGGTAGCTGTCGTGACGGTGGTGGTAGCTGTTTTGACGGTGGTGGGAATGGTTCTCGTGATGGTGGTGGTAGCTCTGATGATGGTGGTGGTAGGTGTAGTGATGTTGGTGGTAACTTGTGACGGTGCTGGAATCGATTGTGGTGATGGTGGTGGTAGCTGTAGTGATGGTGCTGGTAGCTGTTGTGACGGCGGTAGGAACGGTTGTCGTGATGGTGGTGGTAGCTGTAGTGATGGTGGTGGTAACTGTTGTGACGGTGGTAGGAACGGTTGTCGTGATGGTGGTGGTAGCATTAGTGATGGTGGTGGTAGCTGTAGTGGTGGGGGTAGCTGTTGTGACGGTGATAGGAACGGTTGTCGTGATGGTGGTGGTAGCTGTAGTGATGGTGGTGGTAGCTGTAGTGGTGGTGGTAGCTGTTGTGACGGTGGTAGGAACGGTTATCGTGATAGTGGTGGTAGCTGAAGTGATGGTGGTGGTAGCTGTTGTGACGGTGGTAGGAACGGTGGTCGTGATGGTGGTGGTAGCTGTCGTGACGCTGGTAGGAACGGTTGTCGTGACGGTGGTGGTAGCTGTCGTGACGGTGGTAGGAACGGTTGTCGTGATGGTGGTGGTAGCTGTTGTGACTGTGGTAGGAACGGTTGTTGTGACGGTGGTAGGAACTGCTGTCGTGACGGTGGTGGTAGCTGTCGTGACGGTGGTAGGAAAGGTTGTCGTGATGGTGGTGGTAGCAGTTGTGACGGTGGTAGGAACGTTTGTCGTGACGGTGGTGGTAGCTGTTGTGACTGTGGTAGGACCGGTTGTCGTGACGGTGGTGGTAGCTGTCGTGACGGTGGTAGAAACGGTTGTCGTGATGGTGGTGGTAGCTGTTGTGATGTTGGTGGTAGCTGCTGTGACGGTGGTAGGAACGATTGTTGTGACGGTTGTGGTAGCTGTTGTGATGGTGGTGGTAGCTGTTGTGACGGTGGTAGGAACGGTTGTTGTGACGGTGGTGGTAGCTGTTGTGATGTTGGTGGTAGCTGCTGTGACGGTGGTAGGAACGGTTGTTGTGACGGTGGTGGTAGCTGTTGTGACGGTGGTGGTGGCTGTCGTGTTGGTGATGGTAGCTGTTGTGACTGTGGTAGGAACGGTGTTTGTGATGTTGGTGGTAGCTCTGTGACGGTGGCAGGAACGGTTCTGGTGATGGTGAAGGTAGCTGTTTTGACGGTGGTGGTAGCTGTTGTGACTGTGTTAGGAACGGTTTTTGTGATGGTGGTGGTAGCTGTTGTGACTGTGGTAGGAACGGTTGTCGTGATGGTGGTGGTAGCTGTCGTGATGGTGGTTGTAACTTTCGTGATGGTGGTGGTGGCTGTTTTGACGGTGGTAGGAACGGTTGTCGTGACGGTGGTGCTAGCTGTTGTGACGGTGGTAGGAACGGTTGTCGTGATGGTGGTAGAAACGGTTGTCTTGACGGTGGTGGTAGCTGTCGTGACGGTGGTAGATACGATTGTCTTGATGGTTATGGTAGCTCTTGTGACGGTGGTAGGAACTGTGGTCGTGACGGTGGTGTTAGGTGTTGTGCCGGATGTAGGAACGGTTGTCGTGATGGTGGTGGTAGCTGTAGTGATGGTGGTGGTAGCTGTAGTGGTGGTGGTGGTAGCTGTTGTGACGGTGGTAGGAACGGTTGTCGTGATGGTAGTGGTAGCTGTAGTGATGGTGGTGGTAGCTGTAGTGGTGGTGGTACCTGTTGTGACGGTGGTAGGAACGGTTGTCATGATGGTGGTGGTAGCTGTAGTGATGGTGGTGGTTGCTGTTGTGACTTTGGTAGGAACGGTTGTCGTTATGGTGGTGGTAGCTGTAGTGAATGTGGTAGGAACGGTTGTCGTGACGCTGGTAGGAACGGTTGTCGTGACGCTGGTAGGAACGGTTATCGTGACGGTTATGGTAGCTGTCGTGACGGTGGTAGGAACGGTTGTCGTGATGGTGGTGGTAGCTGTTGTGACTGTGGTAGGAACGGTTGTTGTGAAGGTGGTAGGAACTGTTGTCGTGACGGTGGTGGTAGCTGTGGTGACGGTGGTAGGAAAGGTTGTCGTGATGGTGGTGGTAGCTGTCGTGATGGTGGAGGTAGCTGTTGTGACGATGGTGGTAGCTGTCGTGATGGTGGTGGTAGCTGTTGTGACTGTGGTAGGAACGGTTGTTGTGATGTTGGTGGTAGCTGCAGTGACGGTGGTAGGAACGGTTGTGGTGATGGTGGTGGTAGCTGTTGTGACGGTGGTGGTAACCGTTGTGACTGTGGTAGGAACGGTTGTTGTGATAGTGGTGGTAGCTGTTGTGACTGTGGTAGGAACGGTTGTCGTGATGGTGGTGGTAGCTGTTGTGACGGTGGTAGGAACGGTTGTCGTGATGGTGGTGGTAGCTGTCGTGATGGTGGTGGTAGCTGTCGTGACGGTGGTAGGAAAAGTTGTCTTGATGGTGGATGTAGCTGTTGTGACGGTGGTAGGAACGGTTGTCGTGACGCTGGTGGTAGCTGTTGTGAGTGTGGTAGGAACGGGTGTTGTGACGGTGGTAGGAACTGTTGTCGTGACGGTAGTGGTAGCTGTGGTGACGGTGGTAGGAAAGGTTGTCGTGATGGTGGTGGTAGCTGCTGTGACGGTGGTAGGAACGGTTGTTGTGACGGTGGTGGTAGCTTTTGTGATGGTGGTGGTAGCTGTTGTGACGGTGGCAGGAACGGTTGTTGTGACGGTGGTGGCAGCTGTTGTGATGTTGGTGGTAGCTGCTGTGACGGTGGTAGGAACGTTTGTTGTGACGGTGGTGGTAGCTGTTGTGACGGTGGTGGTGGCTGTCGTGATGGTGGTTGTAGCTGTTGTGACTGTGGTAGGAACGGTTGTTGTGATTTTGGTGGTAGCTGCTGTGACGGCGGTAGGAACGGTTGTGGTGATGGTGGTGGTAGCTGTTGTCGTGATGGTGGTGGTAATTGTCGTGATGGTGGTGGTAGCTGTTGTGATGGTGGTGGTGGCTGTTTTGACGGTGGTAGGAACGGTTGTCGTGACGGTGGTGGTAGCTGTTGTGACGGTGGTAGGAACGGTTGTCGTGACGGTGGTGGAGGCTGTTGTGACTGTGGTAGGAATGGTTGTCGTGATGGTGGTGGTAGCTGTCGTAATGGTGGTGTTAGCTGTTGTGACGGTGGTAGGAACGGTTGTCGTGATGGTGGTGGTAGCTGTAGTGATGGTGGTGGTAGGTGTAGTGGTGGTGGTAGCCGTTGTGACGGTGGTAGGAATGGTTGTCGTGATGGTGGTGGTAGCTGTCGTGATGGTGGTGGTAGCTGTTGTGACGGTGGTAGGAACGGTTCTCGTGATGGTGGTGGTAGCTGTCGTAATGGTGGTGTTAGCTGTTGTGACGGTGGTATGAACGTTTTTTGTGATGATGGTGGTAGCTGTAGTGATTTTGGTGGTAGGTGTAGTGGTGGTAGCTGTTGTGACGGTGGTACGTACGGTTGTCGTGATGGTGGTGGTAGCTGTAGGGATGGTGGTGGTAGCTGTAGTGGTGGTAGCTGTTGTGACGGTGGTAGGAACGGTTGTCGTGATAGTGGTGGTAGCTGTAGTGATGGTGGTGGTAGCTGTAGTGACTGTGGTAGGAACGGTTGTCGTGACGCTGGTAGGAACGGTTGTCGTGACAATTATGGTAGCTGTCGTGACGGTGGTAGGAACGGTTGTCGTGATGGTGGTGGTAGCTGTTGTGACTGTGGTAGGAACGGTTGTTGTGACGGTGGTAGGAACTGTTGTCGTGACGGTGGTGGTAGCTGTCGTGACGGTGGTAGGAATGGTTCTCGTGATGGTGGTGGTAGCTCTCCTGATGGTGGTGGTAGGTGTAGTGATGTTGGTGGTAACTTGTGACGGTGGTAGGATCGATTGTGGTGATGGTGGTGGTAGCTGTAGTGATGGTGGTGGTAGCTGTTGTGACGGTGGCTGGAACGGTTGTCGTGATGGTGGTGGTAGCTGTAGTGATGGTGGTGGTAACTGTTGTGACGGTGGTAGGAACGGTTGTCGTGATGGTGGTGGTAGCATTAGTGATGGTGATGGTAGCTGTAGTGGTGGGGGTAGCTGTTGTGACGGTGGTAGGAACGGTTGTCGTGATGGTGGTGGTAGCTGTAGTGATGGTGGTGGTAGCTGTAGTGGTGGTGGTAGCTGTTGTGACGGTGGTAGGAACGGTTATCGTGATGGTGGTGGTAGCTGTAGTGATGGTGGTGATAGCTGTTGTGACGGTGGTAGGAACGGTGGTCGTGGCGGCGCCGTGGCCGAGCGGTTAGCGCGCTCGCGTACCACCTAGGTGGCCCGGGTTCGATCCCAGGGACCCGCATGTGGTATTCGTGGTGGACGAAGCGGCGTCAGGGCGGGTTTTCTCCGGGTACTCCGGTTTCCCCCGCCATCTCATTCCACCGGTGCTCCATCTTCATGTATCATCAGTGTCACCGCCTGCGGTGCCGTAGTAGTAAAAGCGGGCGTTAAACACCACAACAACAACAACGGTGGTCGTGATGGTGGTGGTAGCTGTCGTGACGCTTGTAGGAACGGTTGTCGTGACGGAGGTGGTAGCTGTCGTGACGGTGGTAGGAACGGTTGTCGTGATGGTGGTGGTAGCTGTTGTGACTGTGGTAGGAACGGTTGTTGTGACGGTGGTAGGAACTGTTGTCGTGACGGTGTAGGTAGCTGTCGTGACGGTGGTAGGAAAGGTTGTCGTGATGGTGGTGGTAGCAGTTGTGACGGTGGTAGGAACGGTTGTCATGACGGTGGTGGTAGCTGTTGTGACGGTGGTAGGAACGGTTGTCGTGACGGTGGTGGTAGCTGTTGTGACTGTGGTAGGAACGGTTGCCGTGACGGTGGTAGAAACGGTTGTCGTGACGGTGGTGGTAGCTGTCGTGAGGGTGGTAGATACGATTGTCTTGATGGTGGTGGTAGCTGTTGTGACGGTGGTAGGAACTGTGGTCGTGACGGTGGTGTTAGGTGTTGTGACGGTGGTGGGAACGGTTGTCGTGATGGTGGTGGTAGCTGTAGTGATGGTGGTGGTAGCTGTAGTGGTGGTGGTAGCTGTTGTGACGGTGGTAGGAACGGTTGTCGTGATGGTAGTGGTAGCTGTAGTGATGGTGGTGGTAGCTGTAGTGGTGGTAGCTGTTGTGACGGTGGTAGGAACGGTTGTCAAGATGGTGGTGGTAGCTGTAGTGATGGTGGTGGTTGCTGTTGTGACTTTGGTAGGAACGGTTGTCGTTATGGTGGTGGTAGATGTCTTGAGGGTGGTAGGAACGGTTGTCGTGATGGTGGTGGTAGCTGTAGTGACTGTGGTAGGAACGGTTGTCGTGACGCTGGTAGGAACGGTTGTCGTGACGGTTGTGGTAGCTGTCGTGACGGTGGTAGGAACGGTTTTCGTGATGGTGGTGGTAGCTGTTGTGACTGTGGTAGGAACGGTTGTTGTGACGGTGGTACGAACTGTTGTCGTGACGGTGGTGGAAGCTGTGGTGACGGTGGTAGGAAAGGTTGTCGTGATGGTGGTGGTAGCTGTCGTGATGGTGGAGGTAGCTGTTGTCGCGATGGTGGTAGCTGTCGTCATGGTGGTGGTAGCTGTTGTGACTGTGGTAGGAACGGTTGTTGTGATGTTGGTGGTAGCTGCTGTGACGGTGGTAGGAACGGTTGTGGTGATGGTGGTGGTAGCTGTTGTGACGGTGGTGGTAACCGTTGTGACTGTGGTAGGAACGGTTGTTGTGATAGTGGTGGTAGCTGTTGTGACTGTGGTAGGAACGGTTGTCGTGATGGTGGTGGTAGCTGTTGTGACGGTGGTAGGAACGGTTGTCGTGATGGTGGTGGTAGCTGTCGTGATGGTGGTGGTAGCTGTCGTGATGGTGGTGGTAGCTGTCGTGATGGTGGTGGTAGCTGTTTTGACGGTGGTAGGAACGGTTGTAGTGACGGTGGTGGTAGCTGTTGTGACGGTGGTAGGAACGGTTGTCGTGACGGTGGTGGTAGCTGTTGTGACTGTGGTAGGAACGGTTGTCGAGACGGTGGTGGTAGCGGTCGTGACGGCGGTAGAAACGGTTGTCGTGATGGTGGTGGTAGCTGTTGTGACTGTGGTAGGAACGGTTGTTGTGACGGTGGTAGGAACTGTTGTCGTGACGGTGGTGGTAGCTGTCGTGACGGTGGTAGGTACGGTCGTCGTGATGGTGGTGGTAGCTGCTGTGACGGTGGTAGGAACGGTTGTGTTGATGGTGGTGGTAGCTGTTGTGACGGTGGTAGCTGTTGTGACTGTGGTAGGAACGGTTGTTGTGATGGTGGTGGTAGCTGTTGTGACTGTGGTAGGAACGGTTGTCGTGATGGTGGTGGTAGCTGTCGTGATGGTGGTGGTAACTTTCGTGATGGTGGTGGCTGTTTTGACGGTGGTAGGAACGGTTGTCGTGACGGTGGTGGTAGCCTTTGTGACGGTGGTAGGAACGGTTGTCGTGACGGTGGTGGTAGCTGTTGTGATGGTGGTGGTAGCTGAGGTGGTAGCTGTTGTGACGGTGGTTGGAACGGTTGTCGTGATGGTGGTGGTAGCTGTAGTGATGGTGGTGGTGGCTGTTTTGACGGTGGTAGGAACGGTTGTCGTGACGGTGGTGGTAGCTGTTGTGACGGTGGTAGGAACGGTTGTCGTGACGGTGGTGGAAGCTGTTGTGACTGTGGTAGAAACGGTTGTCGTGATGGTGGTGGTAACTGTCGTAATGGTGGTGTTAGCTGTTGTGACGGTGGTAGGAACGGTTCTCGTGATGGTGGTGGTAGCTGTAGTGATGGTGGTGGTAGGTGTAGTGGCGGTGGTGGTAGCTGCTGTGACGGTGGTAGGAACGGTTCTCGTGATGGTGGTGGTAGCTGTCGTAATGGTGGTGTTAGCTGTTGTGACGGTGGTAGGAATGGTTGTCGTGATGGTGGTGGTAGCTGTCGTGATGGTGGTGGTAGCTGCTGTGACGGTGGTAGGAACGGTTCTCGTGATGGTGGTGGTAGCTGTCGTAATGGTGGTGTTAGCTGTTGTGACGGTGGTATGAGCGTTTTTTGTGATGATGGTGGTAGCTGTAGTGATGGTGGTGGTAGGTGTAGTGGTGGTAGCTGTTGTGACGGTGGTACGTACGGTTGTCGTGATGGTGGTGGTAGCTCTAGGGATGGTGGTGGTAGCTGTAGTGGTGGTAGCTGTTGTGACGGTGGTAGGAACGGTTGTCGTGATAGTGGTGGTAGCTGTAGTGATGGTGGTGGTAGCTGTAGTGACTGTGGTAGGAACGGTTGTCGTGACGCTGGTAGGAACGGTTGTCGTGACGGTGGTGGTAGCTGTCGTGACGGTGGTAGGAACGGTTGTCGTGATGGTGGTGGTAGCTGTTGTGACTGTGGTAGGAACGGTTGTTGTGACGGTGGTAGGAACTGTTGTCGTGACGGTGGTGGTAGCTGTCGTGACGGTGGTAGGAACGGTTGTCGTGATGTTGGTGGTAGCTGTCGTGATGGTGGTGGTAGCTGCTTTGACGGTGGTGGGAATGGTTCTCGTGATGGTGGTGGTAGCTCTCATGATGGTGGTGGTAGGTGTAGTGATGTTGGTGGTAACTTGTGACGGTGGTAGGATCGATTGTGGTGATGGTGGTGGTAGCTGTAGTGATGGTGGTGGTAGCTGTTGTGACGGTGGTAGGAACGGTTGTCGTGATGGTGGTGGTAGCTGTAGTGATGGTGGTGGTAACTGTTGTGACGGTGGTAGGAACGGTTGTCGTGATGGTGGTGGTAGCATTAGTGATGGTGGTGGTAGCTGTAGTGGTGGTGGTAGCTGTTGTGACGGTGGTAGGAGCGGTTGTCGTGATGGTGGTGGTAGCTGTAGTGATGGTGGTGGTAGCTGTAGTGGTGGTGGTAGCTTTTGTGACGGTTTGTAGGAACGGTTATCGTGATGGTGGTGGTAGCTGTAATGATGGTGGTGGTAGCTGTTGTGACGGTGGTAGGAACGGTGGTCGTGATGGTGGTGGTAGCTGTCGTGACGCTGGTAGGAACGGTTGTCGTAACGGTGGTGGTAGCTGTCGTGACGGTGGTAGGAACGGTTGTCGTGATGGTGGTGGTAGCTGTTGTGACTGTGGTAGGAACGGTTGTTGTGACGGTGGTAGGAACTGTTGTCGTGACGGTGGTGGTAGCTGTCGTGACGGTGGTAGGAAAGGTTGTCGTGATGGTGGTGGTAGTAGTTGTGACGGTGGTAGGAACGTTTGTCGTGACGGTGGTGGTAGCTGTTGTGACTGTGGTAGGACCGGTTGTCGTGACGGTGATGGTAGCTGTCGTGACGGTGGTAGAAACGGTTGTCGTGATGGTGGTGGTAGCTGTTGTGATGTTGGTGGTAGCTGCTGTGACGGTGGTAGGAACGATTGTTGTGACGGTTGTGGTAGCTGTTGTGATGGTGGAGGTAGCTGTTGTCACGATGGTGGTAGCTGTCGTCATGGTGGTGGTAGCTGTTGTGACTGTGGTAGGAACGGTTGTTGTGATGTTGGTGGAAGCTGCTGTGACGGTGGTAGGAACGGTTGTGGTGATGGTGGTGGTAGCTGTTGTGACGGTGGTGGTAACCGTTGTGACTGTGGTAGGAACGGTTGTTGTGATAGTGGTGGTAGCTGTTGTGACTGTGGTAGGAACGGTTGTCGTGATGGTGGTGGTAGCTGTTGTGACGGTGGTAGGAACGGTTGTCGTGATGGTGGTGGTAGCTGTCGTGATGGTGGTGGTAGCTGTCGTGATGGTGGTGGTAGCTGTTTTGACGGTGGTAGGAACGGTTGTAGTGACGGTGGTGGTAGCTGTTGTGACGGTGGTAGGAACGGTTGTCGTGACGGTGGTGGTAGCTGTTGTGACCGTGGTAGGAACGGTTGTCGAGACGGTGGTGGTAGCTGTCGTGACGGCGGTAGAAACGGATGTCGTGATGGTGGTGGTAGCTGTTGTGACTGTGGTAGGAACGGTTGTTGTGACGGTGGTAGGAACTGTTGTCGTGACGGTGGTGGTAGCTGTCGTGACGGTGGTAGGTACGGTCGTCGTGATGGTGGTGGTAGCTGCTGTGACGGTGGTAGGAACGGTTGTGTTGATGGTGGTGGTAGCTGTTGTGACGGTGGTAGCTGTTGAGACTGTGGTAGGAACGGTTGTTGTGATGGTGGTGGTAGCTGTTGTGACTGTGGTAGGAACGGTTGTCGTGATGGTGGTGGTAGCTGTCGTGATGGTGGTGGTAACTTTCGTGATGGTGGTGGCTGTTTTGACGGTGGTAGGAACGGTTGTCGTGACGGTGGTGGTAGCCTTTGTGACGGTGGTAGGAACGGTTGTCGTGACGGTGGTGGTAGCTGTTGTGATGGTGGTGGTAGCTGAGGTGGTAGCTGTTGTGACGGTGGTTGGAACGGTTGTCGTGATGGTGGTGGTAGCTGTAGTGATGGTGGTGGTGGCTGTTTTGACGGTGGTAGGAACGGTTGTCGTGACGGTGGTGGTAGCTGTTGTGACGGTGGTAGGAACGGTTGTCGTGACGGTGGTGGAAGCTGTTGTGACTGTGGTAGAAACGGTTGTCGTGATGGTGGTGGTAACTGTCGTAATGGTGGTGTTAGCTGTTGTGACGGTGGTAGGAACGGTTCTCGTGATGGTGGTGGTAGCTGTAGTGATGGTGGTGGTAGGTGTAGTGGCGGTGGTGGTAGCTGCTGTGACGGTGGTAGGAACGGTTCTCGTGATGGTGGTGGTAGCTGTCGTAATGGTGGTGTTAGCTGTTGTGACGGTGGTAGGAATGGTTGTCGTGATGGTGGTGGTAGCTGTCGTGATGGTGGTGGTAGCTGCTGTGACGGTGGTAGGAACGGTTCTCGTGATGGTGGTGGTAGCTGTCGTAATGGTGGTGTTAGCTGTTGTGACGGTGGTATGAGCGTTTTTTGTGATGATGGTGGTAGCTGTAGTGATGGTGGTGGTAGGTGTAGTGGTGGTAGCTGTTGTGACGGTGGTACGTACGGTTGTCGTGATGGTGGTGGTAGCTCTAGGGATGGTGGTGGTAGCTGTAGTGGTGGTAGCTGTTGTGACGGTGGTAGGAACGGTTGTCGTGATAGTGGTGGTAGCTGTAGTGACTGTGGTAGGAACGGTTGTCGTGACGCTGGTAGGAACGGTTGTCGTGACGGTGGTGGTAGCTGTCGTGACGGTGGTAGGAACGGTTGTCGTGATGGTGGTGGTAGCTGTTGTGACTGTGGTAGGAACGGTTGTTGTGACGGTGGTAGGAACTGTTGTCGTGACGGTGGTGGTAGCTGTCGTGACGGTGGTAGGAACGGTTGTCGTGATGTTGGTGGTAGCTGTCGTGATGGTGGTGGTAGCTGCTTTGACGCTGGTGGGAATGGTTCTCGTGATGGTGGTGGTAGCTCTCATGATGGTGGTGGTAGGTGTAGTGATGTTGGTGGTAACTTGTGACGGTGGTAGGATCGATTGTGGTGATGGTGGTGGTAGCTGTAGTGATGGTGGTGGTAGCTGTTGTGACGGTGGTAGGAACGGTTGTCGTGATGGTGGTGGTAGCTGTAGTGATGGTGGTGGTAACTGTTGTGACGGTGGTAGGAACGGTTGTCGTGATGGTGGTGGTAGCATTAGTGATGGTGGTGGTAGCTGTAGTGGTGGTGGTAGCTGTTGTGACGGTGGTAGGAGCGGTTGTCGTGATGGTGGTGGTAGCTGTAGTGATGGTGGTGGTAGCTGTAGTGGTGGTGGTAGCTTTTGTGACGGTGGTAGGAACGGTTATCGTGATGGTGGTGGTAGCTGTAATGATGGTGGTGGTAGCTGTTGTGACGGTGGTAGGAACGGTGGTCGTGATGGTGGTGGTAGCTGTCGTGACGCTGGTAGGAACGGTTGTCGTAACGGTGGTGGTAGCTGTCGTGACGGTGGTAGGAACGGTTGTCGTGATGGTGGTGGTAGCTGTTGTGACTGTGGTAGGAACGGTTGTTGTGACGGTGGTAGGAACTGTTTTCGTGACGGTGGTGGTAGCTGTCGTGACGGTGGTAGGAAAGGTTGTCGTGATGGTGGTGGTAGTAGTTGTGACGGTGGTAGGAACGTTTGTCGTGACGGTGGTGGTAGCTGTTGTGACTGTGGTAGGACCGATTGTCGTGACGGTGATGGTAGCTGTCGTGACGGTGGTAGAAACGGTTGTCGTGATGGTGGTGGTAGCTGTTGTGATGTTGGTGGTAGCTGCTGTGACGGTGGTAGGAACGATTGTTGTGACGGTTGTGGTAGCTGTTGTGATGGTGGTGGTAGCTGTTGTGACGGTGGTAGGAACGGTTGTTGTGACGGTGGTGGTAGCTGTTGTGATGTTGGTGGTAGCTGCTGTGACGGTGGAAGGAACGGTTGTTGTGACGGTGGTGGTAGCTGTTGTGACGGTGGTGGTGGCTGTCGTGATGGTGATGGTAGCTGTTGTGACTGTGGTAGGAACGGTGTTTGTGATGTTGGTGGTAGCTCTGTGACGGTGGTAGGAACGGTTGTGGTGATGGTGAAGGTAGCTGTTTTGACGGTGGTGGTAGCTGTTGTGACTGTGTTAGGAACGGTTTTTGTGATAGTGGTGGTAGCTGTTGTGACTGTGGTAGGAACGGTTGTCGTGATGGTGGTGGTAGCTGCTGAGACGGTGGTAGGAACGGTTGTCGTGATGGTGGTGGTAGCTGTCGTGATGGTGGTTGTAAATTTCGTGATGGTGGTGGTGGCTGTTTTGACGGTGGTAGGAACGGTTGTCGTGACGGTGGTGGTAGCTGTTGTGACGGTGGTAGGAACGGTTGTCGTGACGGTGGTGGTAGCTGTTGTGACTGTGGTAGGAACTGTGGTCGTGACGGTGGTGTTAGGTGTTGTGCCGGTGGTAGGAACGGTTGTCGTGATGGTGGTGGTAGCTGTAGTGATGGTGGTGGTAGCTGTAGTGGTGGTGGTGGTAGCTGTTGTGACGGTGGTAGGAACGGTTGTCGTGATGGTAGTGGTAGCTGTAGTGATGGTGGTGGTAGCTGTAGTGGTGGTGGTAGCTGTTTTGACGGTGGTAGGAACGGTTGTCATGATGGTGGTGGTAGCTGTAGTGATGGTGGTGGTTGCTGTTGTGACTTTGGTAGGAACGGTTGTCGTTATGGTGGTGGTAGATGTCTTGAGGGTGGTAGGAACGGTTGTCGTGATGGTGGTGGTAGCTGTAGTGACTGTGGTAGGAACGGTTGTCGTGACGCTGGTAGGAACGGTTGTCGTGACGCTGGTAGGAACGGTTGTCGTGACGGTTGTGGTAGCTGTCGTGACGGTGGTAGGAACGGTTGTCGTGATGGTGGTGGTAGTTGTTGTGACTGTGGTAGGAACGGTTGTTGTGACGGTGGTAGGAACTGTTGTCGTGACGGTGGTGGTAGCTGTGGTGACGGTGGTAGCAAAGGTTGTCGTGATGGTGGTGGTAGCTGTCGTGATGGTGGAGGTAGCTGTTGTGACGATGGTGATAGCTGTCGTGATGGTGGTGGTAGCTGTTGTGACTGTGGTAGGAACGGTTGTTGTGATGTTGGTGGTAGCTGCTGTGACGGTGGTAGGAACGGTTGTGGTGATGGTGGTGGTAGCTGTTGTGACGGTGGTGGTAACCGTTGTGACTGTGGTAGGAACGGTTGTTGTGATAGTGGTGGTAGCTGTTGTGACTGTGGTAGGAACGGTTGTCGTGATGGTGGTGGTAGCTGTTGTGACGGTGGTAGGAACGGTTGTCGTGATGGTGGTGGTAGCTGTCGTGATGGTGGTGGTAGCTGTCGTGACGGTGGTAGGAAAGGTTGTCTTGATGGTGGATGTAGCTGTTGTGACGGTGGTAGGAACGGTTGTCGTGACGCTGGTGGTAGCTGTTGTGAGTGTGGTAGGAACGGGTGTTGTGACGGTGGTAGGAACTGTTGTCGTGACGGTGGTGGTAGCTGTGGTGACGGTGGTAGGAAAGGTTGTCGTGATGGTGGTGGTAGCTGTTGTGATGGCGGTGGTAGCTGATGTGAATGTGGTAGGAAAGGTTGTTGTGATGTTGGTGGTAGCTGCTGTGACGGTGGTAGGAACGGTTGTTGTGACGGTGGTGGTAGCTGTTGTGATGGTGGTGGTAGCTGTTGTGACGGTGGCAGGAACGGTTGTTGTGACGTTGGTGGCAGCTGTTGTGATGTTGGTGGTAGCTGCTGTGACGGTGGTAGGAACGTTTGTTGTGACGGTGGTGGTAGCTGTTGTGACGGTGGTGGTGGCTGTCGTGATGGTGGTTGTAGCTGTTGTGACTGTGGTAGGAACGGTTGTTGTGACTTAGGTGGTAGCTGTTGTGACGGCGGTAGGAACGGTTGTGGTGATGGTGGTGGTAGCTGTTGTCGTGATGGTGGTGGTAGCTGTCGTGATGGTGGTGGTAGCTGTTGTGATGGTGGTGGTGGCTGTTTTGACAGTGGTAGGAACGGTTGTCGTGACGGTGGTGGTAGCTGTTGTGACGCTGGTAGGAACGGTTGTCGTGACGGTGGTGGTAGCTGTCGTGACGGTGGTAGGAACGGTTGTCGTGATGGTGGTGGTAGCTGTTGTGACTATGGTAGGAACGGTTGTTGTGACGGTGGTAGGAACTGTTGTCGTGACGGTGGTGGTAGCAGTCGTGACGGTGGTAGGAAAGGTTGTCGTGGTGGTGGTGGTAGCTGCTGTGACGGTGGTAGGAACGGTTGTTGTGACGGTGGTGGCAGCTGTTGTGATGGTGGTGGTAGCTGTTGTGACGGTGGTAGGAACGGTTGTTGTGACGGTGGTGGTAGCTGTTGTGATGTTGGTGGTAGCTGCTGTGACGGTGGTAGGAACGGTTGTTGTGACGGTGGTGGTAGCTGTTGTGACTTTGGTGGTAGCTGTCGTGATGGTGGTGATAGCTGTTGTGACTGTGGTAGGAACAGTTGTTGTGATGCTGGTGGTAGCTGCTGTGACGGTGGTAGGAACGGTTGTGATGATGGTGGTGGTAGCTGTTGTGACGGTGGTGGTAGCTGTTGTGACTGTGGTAGGAACGGTTGTTGTGATGGTGGTGGTAGCTGTTGTGACTGTGGTAGGAACGCTTGTCGTGACGGTGGTAGAAACGGCTGTCGTGACGGTGGTGGTAGCTGTCGTGACGGTGGTAGAAACGATTGTCGTGATGGTGGTGATAGCTGTTGCGACGGTGGTAGGAACGCTTGTCGTGATGGTGGTGGTAGCTGTAGTGATGGTGGTGGTAGCTGTAGTGATGGTGGTGGTTGCTGTAGTGGCGGTGGTGGTAGCTGTTGTGACTGTGGTAGGAACGGTTGTTGTGATGGTGGTGGTAGCTGTTGTGACTGTGGTAGGAACGGTTGTCGTGACGGTGGTAGAAACGGTCGTCGTGACGGTGGTGGTAGCTGTCGTGACGGTGGTAGAAACGATTGTCGTGATGGTGGTGGGAGCTGTTGTGACGGTGGTAGGAACTGTTGTCGTGACGGTGGTGGTAGCTGTCGTGACGGTGGTAGGAATGGTTGTTGTGATGGTGCTGGTAGCTGTCGTGATGGTGGTGGTAGCTGTTGTGGCGGTGGTAGGAACGGTTCTCGTGATGGTGGTGGTAGCTGTCGTAATGGTGGGGTTAGCTGTTGTGACGGTGGTAGGAACGGTTGTCGTGATGGTGGTGGTAGCTGTAGTTAATGTGGTGGTAGCTGTAGTGGTGGTGGTTGTAGCTGTTGTGACGGTGGTAGGAACGGTTGTCGTGATGGTTGTGGTAGTAGTAGTGATGGTGGTGGTAGCTTTAGTGGTGGTAGCTGTTGTGACGGTGGTAGGAACGGTTGTCGTGATGGTGGTAGTAGCTGTAGTGATGGTGGTGGTAGCGCTGTGGTGGTGGTAGGAACGGTTGTCGTGATGGTGGTGGTAGCTGTCGTGACCGTGGTAGCAACGGTTGTCGTGATGGTGGTGGTAGCTGTAGTGACTGTGGTAGGAACGGTTGTCGTGACGCTGGTAGGAACGGTTGTCGTGATGGTGGTGGTAGCTGTCGTGACGGTGGTAGGAACGGTTGTGGTAATGGTGGTGGTAGCTGTTGTGACGGTGGTGGTAGCTGTTGTGACTGTGGTAGGAACGGTTGTTCTGATGGTGGTGGTAGCTGTTGTGACTGTGGTAGGAACGGTTGTTGTGATGTTGGTGGTAGCTGCTGTGACGGTGGTAGGAACGGTTGTCGTGATGGTGGTGGTAGCTGTAGTGACTGTGGTAGGAACGGTTGTCGTGACGCTGGTAGGAACGGTTGTCGTGACGGTGGTGGTAGCTGTCCTGACGGTGGTAGGAACGGTTGTCGTGATGGTGGTGGTAGCTGTCGTGACGGTGGTAGGAACGGTTGTGGTGATGGTGGTGGTAGCTGTTGTGACGGTGGTGGTAGCTGTTGTGACTGTGGTAGGAACGGTTGTTCTGATGGTGGTGGTAGCTGTTGTGACTGTGGTAGGAACGGTTGTTGTGATGTTGGTGGTAGCTGCTGTGACGGTGGTAGGAACGGTTGTGGTGATGGTGGTGGTAGCTGTTGTGACGGTGGTGGTAGCTGTTGTGACTGTGGTAGGAACGGTTGTTGTGATGGTGGTGCTAGCTGTTGTGACTGTGGTAGGAACGGTTGTCGTGATGGTGGTGGTAGCTGTTGTGATGGTGGTGGTAGCTGTAGTGATGGTGGTGGTAGCTGTAGTGATGGTGGTGGTAGCTGTTGTGATGGTGGTGGTAGCTGTGGTGATGGTGGTAGTAGCTGCTGTGATGGTGGTAGGAACGGTTCTCGTGATGGTGGTGGTAGCTGTCGTGATGGTGGTGGTAGCTGTCGTGATTTTGGTTGTAGCTGTTGTGACGGTGGTAGGAACGGATGTCGTGATGGTGGTGGTAGCAGTAGTGATGTTGGTGGTAGCTTTAGTGGTGGTGGTAGCTGTTGTGACGGTGGTAGGGACGGTTGTCGTGATGGTGGTGGTAGCTGTAGTGATGGTGGTGGTAGCGGTTGTGACGGTGGTAGCTGTCGTGACGGTGGTAGGAACGGTTGTCGTGATGGTGGTGGTAGCTGTACTGACTGTGGTAGGAACGGTTGTCGTGACGCTGGTAGGAACGGTTGTCGTGACGGTGGTGGTAGCTGTCCTGACGGTGGTAGGAACGGTTGTCGTGATGGTGGTGGTAGCTGTTGTGACTGTGGTAGGAACGGTTGTTGTAACGGTGGTAGGAACTGTTGTCGTGACGGTGGTAGGAAAGGTTGTCGTGATGGTGGTGGTAGCTGTTGTGACTGTGGTAGGAACGGTTGTTGTGATGTTGGTGGTAGCTGCTGTGACGGTGGTAGGAACGGTTGTTGTGACGGTGGTGGTAGCTGTTGTGATGGTGGTGGTAGCTGTTGTGACGGTGGTAGGAACGGTTGTTGTGACGGTGGTGGTAGCTGTTGTGATGTTGGTGGTAGCTGCTGTGACGGTGGTAGGAACGGTTGTTGTGACGGTGGTGGTAGCTGTTGTGACTGTGGTGTTAGCTGTCGTGATGGTGGTGGTAGCTGTTGTGACTGTGGTAGGAACGGTTGTTGTGATGTTGGTGGTAGCTGCTGTGACGGTGGTAGGAACGGTTGTGGTGATGGTGGTGGTAGCTGTTGTCACGGTGGTGGTAGCTGTTGTGACTGTGGTAGGAACGGTTGTTGTGATGGTGGTGGTAGCTGTTGTGACTTTTGTAGGAACGGTTGTCGTGACGGTGGTAGAAACGGTCGTCGTGACGGTGGTGGTAGCTGTCGTGACGGTGGTAGAAACGATTGTCGTGATGGTGGTGGTAGCTGTTGTGACGGTGGTAGGAACGGGTGTCGTGATGGTGGTGGTAGCTGTAGTGATGGTGGTGGTAGCTGTAGTGGTGGTGGTAGCTGTTGTGACGGTGGTAGGTTCGGTTGTCGTGATGGTGGTGGTAGCTGTAGTGATGGTCGTGGGTGCTGTAGTAGTGGGGGTAGCTGTTGTGACGGTGGTAGGAACGGTTTTCGTGATGGTGGTGGTAGCTGTAGTGATGTTGGTGGTAGCTGATGTGACGGTGGTGGTAGCTGTCGTGATGGTGGTGGTAGCTGTTGTGACTGTGGTAGGAACGGTTGTTGTGATGTTGGTGGTAGCTGCTGTGACGGTGGTAGGAACGGTTGTGGTGATGGTGGTGGTAGCTGTCCGGACGGTGGTAGAAACGATTGTCGTGACGGTGGTGGTAGCTGTCGTGATGGTGGTGGTAGCTGTTGTGACTGTGGTAGGAACGGTTGTTGTGATGTTGGTGGTAGCTGCTGTGACGGTGGTAGAAACGGTCGTCGTGACGGTGGTGGTAGCTGTCGTGACGGTGGTAGAAACGATTGTCGTGATGGTGGTGGTAGCTGTTGTGACGGTGGTAGGAACGGGTGTCGTGATGGTGGTGGTAGCTGTAGTGATGGTGGTGGTAGCTGTAGTGGTGGTGGTAGCTGTTGTGACGGTGGTAGGAACGGTTGTCGTGATGGTGGTGGTAGCTGTAGTGATGGTGGTGGTTGCTGTAGTGGTGGGGGTAGCTGTTGTGACGGTGGTGGGAACGGTTTTCGTGATGGTGGTGGTAGCTGTAGTGATGTTGGTGGTAGCTGTAGTGATGTTGGTGGTAGCTGATGTGACGGTGGTGGTAGCTGTCGTGATGGTGGTGGTAGCTGTTGTGACTGTGGTAGGAACGGTTGTTGTGATGTTTGTGGTAGCTGCTGTGACGGTGGTGGGAACGGTTGTGGTGATGGTGGTGGTAGCTGTTGTGACGGTGGTGGCAGCTGTTGTGACTGTGGTAGGAACGGTTGTTGTGTTGGTGGTGGTAGCTGTTGTGACTGTGGTAGGAACGGTTGTCGTGATGGTGGTGGTAGCTGTTGTGATGGTGGTGGTAGCTGTAGTGTTGGTGGTGGTAGCTGTAGTGATGGTGGTGGTAGCTGTTGTGATGGGGGTGGTAGCTGTGGTGATGGTGGTGGTAGCTGTTGTGATGGTGGTGGTAGCTGTTGTGATGGTGGTGGTAGCTGTAGTGATGGTGGTGGTAGCTGCTGTGATGGTGGTGGTAGCTGAAGTGATGGTGGTAGCTGTTGTGACGGTGGTAGGAACGGTTCTCGTGATGGTGGTGGTAGCTGTCGTGATGGTGGTGGTAGCTGTCGTGATGTTGGTTGTAGCTGTTGTGACGGTGGTAGGAACGGTTGTCGTGATGGTGGTGGTAGCAGTAGTGATGGTGGTGGTAGCTTTAGTGGTGGTGGTAGCTGTTGTGACGGTGGTAGGGACGGTTGTCGTGATGGTGGTGGTAGCTGTAGTGATGATGGTGGTAGCGGTTGTGACGGTGGTAGGAACGGTTGTCGTGATGGTGGTGGTAGCTGTCGTGACGGTGGTAGGAATGGTTGTCGTGATGGTGGTGGTAGCTGTACTGACTGTGGTAGGAACGGTTGTCGTGACGCTGGTAGGAACGGTTGTCGTGACGGTGGTGGTTGCTGTCCTGACGGTGGTAGGAACGGTTGTCGTGATGGTGGTGGTAGCTGTTGTGACGGTGGTAGGAACGGTTGTTGTGACGGTGGTGGTAGCTGTTGTGATGGTGGTGGTAGCTGTTGTGACGGTGGTAGGAACGGTTGTTGTGACGGTGGTGGTAGCTGTTGTGATGTTGGTGGTAGCTGCTGTGACGGTGGTAGGAACGGTTGTTGTGACGGTGGTGGTAGCTGTTGTGACTGTGGTGGTAGCTGTCGTGATGGTGGTGGTAGCTGTTGTGACTGTGGTAGGAACGGTTGTAGTGATGTTGGTGGTAGCTGCTGTGACGGTGGTAGGAACGGTTGTGGTGATGGTGGTGGTAGCTGTTGTGACGGTGGTGGTAGCTGTTGTGACTGTGGTAGGAACGGTTGTTGTGATGGTGGTGGTAGCTGTTGTGACTGTGGTAGGAACGGTTGTCGTGACGGTGGTAGAAACGGCTGTCGTGACGGTGGTGGTAGCTGTCGTGACGGTGGTAGAAACGATTGTCGTGATGGTGGTGGTAGCTGTTGCGACGGTGGTAGGAACGGTTGTCGTAGAGTGGTGGTAGCTGTAGTGATGGTGGTGGTTGCTGTAGTGGCGGTGGTAGCTGTTGTGACGGTGGTAGGAACGGTTTTCGTGATGGTGGTGGTAGCTGTAGTGATGTTGGTGGTAGCTGTTGTGACGGTGGTGGTAGCTGTCGTGATGGTGGTGGTAGCTGTTGTGACTGTGGTAGGAACGGTTGTTGTGATGTTGGTGGTAGCTGCTGTGACGGTGGTAGGAACGGTTGTGGTGATGGTGGTGGTAGCTGTTGTGACGGTGGTGGTAGCTGTTGTGACTTTTGTAGGAACGGTTGTCGTGATGGTGGTGGTAGCTGTTGTGACGGTGGTAGGAACGGTTCTCGTGATGGTGGTGGTAGCTGTCGTGATGGTGGTGGTAGGTGTCGTGATGTTGGTTGTAGCTGTTGTGACGGTGGTAGGAACGGTTGTCGTGATGGTGGTGGCAGCAGTAGTGATGTTGGTGGTAGCTTTAGCGGTGGTGGTAGCTGTTGTGACTGAGGTAGGAACGGTTGTCGTGATGGTGGTGGTAGCTCTTGTGATGGTGGTGGTAGCTGTAGTGATGGTGGTGGTAGCTGTAGTGATGGTGGTGGTAGCTGTTGTGATGGGGGTGGTAGCTGTGGTGATGGTGGTGGTAGCTGTTGTGATGGTGGTGGTAGCTGTTGTGATGGTGGTGGTAGCTGTAGTAATGGTGGTGGTAGCTGTAGTGATGGTGGTGGTTGCTGTAGTGGCGGTGGTAGCTGTTGTGACGGTGGTAGGAACGGTTTTCGTGATGGTGGTGGTAGCTGTAGTGATGTTGGTGGTAGCTGTTGTGACGGTGGTGGTAGCTGTCGTGATGGTGGTGGTAGCTGTTGTGACTGTGGTAGGAACGGTTGTTGTGATGTTGGTGGTAGCTGCTGTGACGGTGGTAGGAACGGTTGTGGTGATGGTGGTGGTAGCTGTTGTGACGGTGGTGGTAGCTGTTGTGACTGTGGTAGGAACGGTTGTTGTGATGGTGGTGGTAGCTGTTGTGACTTTTGTAGGAACGGTTGTCGTGATGGTGGTGGTAGCTGTTGTGACGGTGGTAGGAACGGTTCTCGTGATGGTGGTGGTAGCTGTCGTGATGGTGGTGGTAGGTGTCGTGATGTTGGTTGTAGCTGTTGTGACGGTGGTAGGAACGGTTGTCGTGATGGTGGTGGCAGCAGTAGTGATGTTGGTGGTAGCTTTAGCGGTGGTGGTAGCTGTTGTGACTGAGGTAGGAACGGTTGTCGTGATGGTGGTGGTAGCTCTTGTGATGGTGGTGGTAGCTGTAGTGATGGTGGTGGTAGCTTTAGTGATGGTGGTGGTAGCTGTTGTGATGGGGGTGGTAGCTGTGGTGATGGTGGTGGTAGCTGTTGTGATGGTGGTGGTAGCTGTTGTGATGGTGGTGGTAGCTGTAGTGATGGTGGTGGTAGCTGCTGTGATGGTGGTGGTAGCTGTAGTGATGGTGGTGGTAGCTGTTGTGACGGTGGTAGGAACGGTTCTCGTGATGGTGGTGGTAGCTGTCGTGATGGTGGTGGTAGCTGTCGTGATGTTGGTTGTAGCTGTTGTGACGGTGGTAGGAACGGTTGTCGTGATGGTGGTGGTAGCAGTAGTGATGGTGGTGGTAGCTTTAGTGGTGGTGGTAGCTGTTGTGACGGTGCTAGGGACGGTTGTCGTGATGGTGGTGGTAGCTGTAGTGATGGTGGTGGTAGCGGTTGTGACGGTGGTACGAAGGGTTGTCGTGATGGTGGTGGTAGCTGTTGTGACGGTGGTAGGAACGGTTGTCGTGACGCTGGTAGGAACGGTTGTCGTGACGGTGGTAGTAGCTGTCGTGACGGTGGTAGGAACGGTTGTCGTGATGGTGGTGGTAGCTGTTGTGACTGTGGTAGGAACGGTTGTTGTAACGGTGGTAGGAACTTTGTCGTGACGGTGGTGGTAGCTGTGGTGACGGTGGTAGGAAAGGTTGTCGTGATGGTGGTGGTAGCTGTTGTGACTGTGGTAGGAAGGGTTGTTGTGATGTTGGTGGTAGCTGCTGTGACGGTGGTAGGAACGGTTGTTGTGACGGTGGTGGTAGCTGTTGTGATGGTGGTGGTACCTGTTGTGACGGTGGTAGGAACGGTTGTTGTGACGGTGGTGGTAGCTGTTGTGATGTTGGTGGTAGCTGCTGTGACGGTGGTAGGAACGGTTGTTGTGACGGTGGTGGTAGCTGTTGTGACTGTGGTGGTAGCTGGCGTGATGGTGGTGTTAGCTGTTGTGACTGTGGTAGGAACGGTTGTTGTGATGTTGGTGGTAGCTGCTGTGACGGTGGTAGGAACGGTTGTGGTGATGGTGGTGGTAGCTGTTGTGACGGTGGTGGTAGCTGTTGTGACTGTGGTAGGAACGGTTATTGTGATGGTGGTGGTAGCTGTTGTGACTGTGGTAGGAACGGTTGTCGTGACGGTGGTAGAAACGGTTGTCGTGACGGTGGTGGTAGCTGTCGTGACGGTGGTAGAAACGATTGTCGTGATGGTGGTAGCTGTTGTGACGGTGGTAGGAACGGTTGACGTGATGGTGGTGGTAGCTGTAGTGATGGTGGTGGTTGCTGTAGTGGTGGTGGTAGCTGTTGTGACGGTGGTAGGAACGGTTTTCGTGATGGTGGTGGTAGCTGTAGTGATGTTGGTGGTAGCTGTTTAACGGTGGTGGTAGCTGTCGTGATGGTGGTGGTAGCTGTTGTGACTGTGGTAGGAACGGTTGTTGTGATGTTGGTGGTAGCTGCTGTGACGGTGGTAGGAACGGTTGTGGATATGGTGGTGGTAGCTGTTGTGACGGTGGTGGTAGCTGTTGTGACTGTGGTAGGAACGGTTGTTGTGATGGTGGTGGTAGCTGTTGTGACTGTGGTAGGAACGGTTGTCGTGATGGTGGTGGTAGCTGTTGTGACGGTGGTAGGAACGGTTGTCGTGATGGTGGTGGTAGCTGTCGTGATGGTGGTAGCTGTTTTGACGGTGGTAGGAACGGTTGTCGTGACGGTGGTGGTAGCTGTTTTGACGGTGGTAGGAACGGTTGTCGTGACGGTGGTGGTAGCTGTTGTGACTGTGGTAGGAACGGTTGTCGTGACGGTGGTGATAGCTGTCGTGACGGTGGTAGAAACGGTTGTCGTGATGGTGGTGGTAGCTGTTGTGACACTGGTATGAACGGTTGTTGTGAGGGTGGTAGGAACTGTTGTCGTGACGGTGGTGTTAGCTGTCATGACGGTGGTAGGAACGGTTGTCGTGATGGTGGTGGTAGCTGTTGTGACGGTGGTAGGAACGGTTCTCGTGATGGTGGCGGTAGCTGTCGTGATGGTGGTGGTAGGTGTCGTGATGTTGGTGGTAGCTGTTGTGACGGTGGTAGGATCGATTGTGGTGATGGTGGTGGTAGCTGTAGTGATAGTGGTGGTAGCTGTTGTGACGGTGGTAGGAACGGTTGTCGTGATGGTGGTGGTAGCTGTCGGGACGGTGGTAGGAACGGTTATCGCGATGGTGGTGGTAGCTGTCGTGACGGTGGTAGAAACGGTTGTCGTGATGGTGGTGGTAGCTGTTGTGACACTGGTAGGAACGGTTGTTGTGACGGTGGTAGGAACTGTTGTCGTGACGGTGGTGGTAGCTGTCATGACGGTGGTAGGAACGGTTGTCGTGATGGTGGTGGTAGCTGTCGTGGTGGTGGTGGTAGCTGTTGTGACGGTGGTAGGAACGGCTGTCGTGATGGTGGTGGTAGCTGTCGTGATGGTGGTGGTAGCTGTCGTGATGGTGGTGGTAGCTGTTGTGACGGTGGTAGGAACGGTTGTCGTGATGGTGGTGGTAGCTGTTGTGACGGTGGTAGGAATGGTTGTCGTGATGGTGGTGGTAGCTGTTGTGACGGTGGTAGGAACGGTTGTCGTGATGGTGGTGGTAGCTGTTGTGACGCTGGTAGGAACGGTTGTCGTGATGGTGGTGGTAGCTGTAGTGATGGTGGTGGTAGCTGTTGTGACGGTGGTAGGAAGGGTTTTTGTGACGGTGGAAGGAACTGTTGTTGTGACGGTGGTAGGAACGGTTTTTGTGACGGTGGAAGGAACTGTTGTTGTGACGTTGGAAGGAACGGTTGTCTTGGCAGTGGTGGTAACATTTCTGGTGACGGTAGCAGGAGAGATCATGCTGTAAAACCGGGGTTATAATACGTTATTTGCAACGGGAAAAAGAATAGTAATGGTCAGCTATCAGCTAGCGTTAAATTTTGCATTTGGCATAGTGTCAATTATCTTTCCTACCTAGTTAATTTATGTAAATGCATATTTTGTCTTGTATCTTGTTCAACTACAATCACATAACAATGTACCATCTGGGTTAACAATAAAATACCAAAATATTACCTTGAAGTTATTCTAACTTCTTAAACTTCATCACACATGAAAACTTTGTCCTTTCCTTCTGATTTCACTTTGTTCATTTGGATATGTTTAGGGTAAGTATTCTTCTTCCTTCCTTTTTTTTTTTTTTTTTTTTTTTTTTTTTTTTTTGACACATAACAAATTCAAGATTAACGGTTAACAAATACAGAGGTTTAATTAAAACTAATTACATTTGCACCTAATACTCATATTGGGGCTTGCGTGCATTACACGATCCTCCATTTTGTTTAGCTCTCTGACAGATCATCATTATCCTGGGGTAGCGGTTGCTTGCAGTTTACTATTATTAATATTATCTACTTATTTTAATTATATATCCTAATTATTTGTTCGCTTATTAATTTTTGTGTCGTTGGAGTGAAAACCAGGCGCGGCTCTTCAGGGTAGGCAGGGTAGGCATTGCCTACCCTATCGTAATACATCAACAAATTATGTTTAACTATGATTCTGCATTTTATCATTTGAACCGTCATTTTCCCCTAATTGCAGTTCAAGAAAAGTTTTCTCGGTTATAATGACCAGCGCATGGTCAAATCCTTTAATCTCAATTCCAATTCATCAAAACTGCGCTGCGTGTTTGAAACGCGCGGCAGAAATAATACGCATGGAAGCTGGGTAGTGGAGAGCCAGCTAGCTTGACTTCTGCCTGCCCGGCCCCATTTCCTCAGTACGAGGCCCTTGAACAGGGATAAGGAAACATTCCGTCTGTATATGCACTCCGAGCATGCGTAGACGCGTCTGCCAGCAGTCCGAACACTTGCCTGCCCAAATCCGAATTTATGCGACATTTTCCGAACAGCCATACTCCACGAACGAAGATCTCAGAGATCCGAATCGTGTCATATGACTCTGCAATACCAGTGTGTTGTAATACCAGTATGACCGACTTAATTAGTGAACTATTACAAATTCCGCTTTCGCGGCGCACTGACAATGAAAAGAGGAGTGTTTCAGCTATTTAACACAAAGCTGCAGTCAGACAATTTTTCAATTTTTTAACCCATTTTAGTCATGGGCGTCGCGAAACGGGGGCAAGGGGGGCCACGGACCCCCCTTGGAGGTTGGTGAACTTAATGTGCAGTCAGTTACTGACTATTAAGCTATTATTTTAATTTTGATGTAAAGAACAATTTTTGTTTAGCACAAATTAATACGGTTATCTGCAACAAATACTATAAATTTTGACAGTAAAATAATGATTTAATATTATATGATTGCAAATTTCCAACATGTGCCCCCCGCCCCATGGAAAAAAGTCTGCAGACACTCGTGATTTTAGTTTTGGCGGTAATTCGTCCGTAAGTCACACTCATTCACTCTGCTCTTATTAAACAACCAAACAATATATTGTTTGCGTTATCCGCAATGACTTCGCCCCCTATATTTCGGATAAACGGGGTTTTTATTATTATTATTATTATTATTATTATTATTATTATTATTATTATTATTATTATTATTATTATTATTATTATTATTATTATTATTATTATTATTATTATTATTATTATTATTATTATTATTATTATTATTATTATTATTATTATTATTATTATTATTATTATTATTATTATTATTATTATTATTATTATTATTATTATTATTATTATTATTATTATTATTATTATTATTATTATTATTATTATTATTATTATTATTATTATTATTATTATTATTATTATTATTATTATTATTATTATTATTATTATTATTATTATTATTATTATTATTATTATTATTATTATTATTATTATTATTATTATTATTATTATTATTATTATTATTATTATTATTATTATTATTATTATTATTATTATTATTATTATTATTATTATTATTATTATTATTATTATTATTATTATTATTATTATTATTATTATTATTATTATTATTATTATTATTATTATTACTACTATTACTATTACTATTACTGTTACTATGACTATTACTATTACTATGACTATTACTATTACTATTACTATTATTATTATTATTATTATTAGTAGTAGTAGTAGTAGTAGTAGTAGTAGTAGTAGTAGTATTACTACTATTACTATTACTATTACTATTATTATTATTATTATTATTATTATTATTATTATTATTATTATTATTATTATTATTATTATTATTATTATTATTATTATTATTATTATTATTATTATTATTATTATTATTATTATTATTATTATTATTATTATTATTATTATTATTATTATTATTATTATTATTATTATTATTATTATTATTATTATTATTATTATTATTATTATTATTATCATTATTATCATCAGCATCGTCGTGTTGTTGTTGCTGCTGCTGTTACACTTTGGCTACCCTAAAATTTTGACTGCGAGCCGCCACTGCATTGGGGCTTGCGTGCATTACACGATCCTCCATTTTGTTTAGCTCTCTGACGGATCATCATTATCCTGGGGTAGCGGTTGCTTGCAGTTTACTATTATTAATATTATCTACTTATTTTAATTATTTATCCTAATTATTTGTTCGCTTATTAATTTTTGTGTCGTTGGAGTGAAAACACGAAAATCCTTTGTGTGACTGCCAGTGAATTCCTGTCGAATCATAAAGAAATCCCGAGTTAGTTTTCCGCTGGGGACGTCATTATTGAAGTAACATCATTTGTTACGTCTTCGCCGCTAGGAGGGTGAGTAACAGTTGGTCCTGGATGGCTGTAGAAGTCCTGGGTTTGACCTGTCACGTCGGCGGTTCTTTGAAATCGTGGACCTATTCCCCTGTTGTAGAATCCTCTACCACGGTTGTGTGGAGGTCCTCGGTTCGGGCTCCGCTGAAAATTGGCATATTGGATTTGTGGTTGACGATCACCTCGGAAGCGTGGGTGAAAGTTCTGCCTTCCTCGGTGAGGTGGTGGACTCCCCCCTTGCCGGTGATACCTGTCGGATTCGGGAAAACGGGGTACGTGCTCCTGGTACCGATTCCTGGCGCGGTCACGAGGTGATGAACTTCCTGCCCCCTGCCCTAAATAAAAGTCACCTGGAGGCCTGTCCCTATGTTCCCTGCGGTTCCTATGATGGGTTGGGGATCCTCGGTTCACTTGTTCGGGTACGGAAGGGTAACTCTCAAGGGAAGCTAAGAGTTCCCTAAATTGTGGGTAGGTGTTTACTCCCGCTACTCGGTTGAAGTTACGAGTCTGTGAAGGGGAGTGACCCGTAATGATTTGGATTAGGTCCCGGGGTGAGATCTCGGGCTCTAAAAGTCGACTTTGGTTAACTATTTTGAGGAAATAATCCTGCATAGATAAACCATCTGAAGGATCATATTTTCCCGCCAAAATCTCCTGTCGTATGGAGGTTTCCCGGTGTACTCCCCAAAAGTGCGCGAGAAACGCCTGTTTGAAAGTGATGTAGTTAGAACTGCAATCGAAAACAATCTTGGACCACTCAGAGGCCCTTCCGCGCAGCTGTTGTTTCGCTATCGGCATTTTCAATGCCTCTGGAACCCGCTTAAGGTGAAAATATTCGTCCAGCTCACGAATAAAGGATAGAGGACAGTCATCTTTGGTGCTTTGAAAAATTGGTGCACTTAGTTCATTTAACAAGGACTGGTGAGTTCCGCCAGAGAGAGAGAGAGAGAGTGATTAATGCTACAATCAATGTTACACACTGGGTTAACACTACCTCCAATACTATTGGTACTACTACAATTTTGGGTGCTGTTGTTGCATGCACTTAACCTAACATAGTGGTTTAAGCTACATCCTCTACTCTTGCTAGCACTATCAGTGGCGTTTGGAGGTTGAGAGGCATGTTGGATAGAAACATTTTCGTTAGGGGTGTTATTACCGCTCACATTGCTAATGGTGTTATTGACAGACTCTTTTAGTAATCTTATTTCTTTTTCGAAACCCTCATTTGTTTTTTCAATTCCCTCCAAGCGACTGTTAGTGCTGGCATTTTGAATGCTTATAGATAACGCGAGTGTTTTCACGCCTTCAATTTCTTTATTAATTGAGGATATTTCTCCCTCCATAGCACTGCTTAGCTGTGTTTGTACTCCTAACAGACTTTCTTTGTTGTCTTGGATTATCCCTAATAATCTTTGTTCCGTTTCTTTGTTGGCCCTATCACAATTCTGTTTCGTCTTTTCCACCTCAAGAGTAACATTGTCTAAGCCCTGTTGTAATTCCCTGTTGCTATTTATCAATAGTTCCCTAATTTCCTGGGTTTGCGTGGACATTTTCTTTTCAAGTTCCTCCGTTACTCTGGACAATTTTAATTCAAGAGACTCATTAACTTTAGTTTGTAAACATTTGCTCTGTTCCTCGAGTTTCCTATCCAATTTTCCCCCCAGTTTACTGTTATTTTCGTCTAGTAAGCGACCAAATCTTTCTAGTAGAGAGTTAAAATCAAAGGTTTCCACTGGGGAAGGTGGTCTGCCCGCTGTGAACAGATTCCTGGCAACCCCCGAACAATGGATAAGCTGGCTAACGGGTGACCCTGTAGGAGAAAGATTGTTGCCCTCGCCACTGTGACAACCGTTATTTTCTGTGCTGTCCATGGTGTAATTATCTTGGTCTTGCATGCTGGCGAGATTAGGCAGATATTTTCCACTCCTCAAAAACATTAAACATGCACACTTATGAATTCTGCACTGTCTTACTTTCTGTTGCGGTAATGATTACCATCACCGTCGTTGAGGTCCCTGTAGTCTCGGCTTCGAATCTTGCACCTCCTGTGGGTATCGCGTTCCTGGGTTGTGGTTTCTCGTTGTCGAGGTCCTCTTCGTCGTACGTCTGGAGCGTTATCGGCCACACGTTGGCGGCGCCATGTATGTAGCGTATTCACCGCCACTTTTCTGGTCGACCTCTTCCCTTGAAGTCGTTGTCTCGTCGATGCAGCTGAGGAGGTGCCAATTTCTCAGGGTCAGCCTCGACGAGAAATATTGGTGAGAGGAACGGTGTGTTGGACGGTGATGAGAAGGAATGGGTTCTTTTTTATACGGGGTTCCTCGGAAGAAAAACACGAGATGCACTTCCCCTATGGGCACTTCAGTTTACAGGAAACTCTGCAAGTTCTATCTTCCACCCGTTAACTAAATTACGATCTCCTGCTGTGCCGAATGAATCCCAATATCTATATAAATAATATACAATCACTGGACGTGTAACGACTCAGTGGCACTTGACAAAACACTTCCTAATAACGTGGCGTCTATCCCGCGACCCGCAGACACAACCTTCCCTTACACCTGGTAGCACTGAACTGTCGACTATTTCACCTACGCTTTCCCCTGATTGGCTATGCTTATTCGCTTTGATGTTCATTTGTTTTCTCTTTAAACGTTTAAATTTTAGCAACGGTTCGCGAGTTCGTTAAGAGACTCGCGGTACTTTAGGAAGGCAACAACAATAAAATAATACCAACGTTTTATTGCCTCACGCCAAAGCCCCTCCGAAGGAGTGTCGCCTTGTCGTGGCGGAGGGGCTCAGTACCTGAGCCAGACGGCCTACTAAGATTCATTTTGATTACTGGTAGGCAAGAGGTGAGGGGAAGCAAAGAACATTCCAAACGGGTAGATGGGGCTCGTTAGTCTTGGTTGACGACTCATCTAGGAGAAGAGGACTCCGAAATCAAACTCCCCCAGGGGCTCCTACTACGGTAGGTACGGGTTTGGCGTACCCGGGGCCCCAAGGCATACTCTCGATTGGGTTCCTCCAAGAGGTGAGAGAGCACATGCCAAACGCCCAATCAACTTTGGTCCACTTTTGTGTTTGACCTTCCACCTGTTACCTCCCTGTACACAGTCTGATGGATAACCTACGCACGGGTGACGCAAGGGGTGACTGGGTAATAGCGTAAGTCCCAGCCCTGGTTATCATGTAGGATCTGTGTGCGTATCCGCTGATAAAGGTCAGTCCCGGGGAGGGGCCATTGCATGAGCTGATGCACTCCTGAAGGCGATTGGGTCCCTCTGTCTATACATTGGGAGGTGAGACCCTAGGGTGAGCCAGATCCAGGCCAGGACTCTCACCTAAGCCGGGGTGGCGCCCAGGATGTGAGCATGCCATCGGAGACATTTGCAATGGTGGAGGATTAAAGCGCCATGAGTTCACAAAAAACTCAAAATAAATCAAAATACCAGAAGTCAAGTGTAAAGGAAGTAGTTGAGTCCTGTGGTCCTCGCTACTTAGTAATTTCGCGAACTGAGGAAGGAAAAAAGTTTCTTTCGGTGAGCCCATTTGTAATCCAGAAGGGCCTGGATAAGATAGCTGGTCCAGTGAAGTCATGCACTAGATCGCGTAATGGCACGCTTCTAGTAGAAGCGCATTCAGCAGAACAGGCAGCTAAAATACAGAAAGCAAACCTGTTGGCCAGCTATCCAATACGTGTTGACCTACATAAGACGTTGAACTCGTCACGCGGTGTCGTCAATACCCGCGCATTAGACGGACTCAGTGTTGAAGAGATTAAGGAAAACCTAGAAGATCAAGGTGTTACCTGTGTGTATCGGGTTCATCGCAAAGAAAGCGGTGAATTGAAGCCTACTCGTACCCTGTTCCTGACCTTTGATCGGGTAGATCTCCCTCAAAGAATTAGGGCAGGATACGAAGCTATAGAAGTAAGGCCATACATCCCGAACCCAATCCGGTGCTTTAAGTGTAACCATTTTGGACACACAAGTGAACTATGTAACAGAACGGCTTCTTGCGTCAACTGCGGAGGCGTCCTTCACGACGCTCCATGTTCATTGCCTCCCAGTTGTGTGAACTGCAGCGGCAAACATCCAGCCAATTCGCGAGAGTGCCCCCGGTTTATAGAGGAAAGGGTGATCCAGGAAATCCGAGTCAAAGAGAAGGTGTCCTTCTCAGAAGCTCGGAAACTCCTGCGTATCCGACAGCCCCCCCTTCCAAAGTCCGGTACCTATCGCTCTGTTGTAGCTAGGCCGGCAGAGAAGCGGGAAATCGCTACACAAACCAGCGATCAAACCGGGGCGACAATTTCACAAAAAATTATCGTAGCAAGAACAGTTCCAAAGCCTTCAACATCTACAGGTAAATCTACGTCTCCTACCAAGTCCGTAAAGGAAAAGAACACATCTACAAGGTCACCGTCTAAATTGCCAGTCTACAACAATGGCAAGAATGAGCCCGTTGTTTATGTTACATCACCGAAGAAATTTAAGAAACAATATGTAAGAACTGACTTCCTCAAAGAAGAAAACGTGTCTGTTCCCACTCAACCAAAGGGAAAGAAGAGCCAGCGTTCATCCCCCCGAAGATCCTCTTCTGAGGATTCCTCCGGGATGGACACAGATCGGCAGCTTTCATCTTCGCCGGTATCCACGAGCAATCGGTTCGAGGCTCTCGAACCGAAATTTGCTATGGGGATACGCACCTCCTCGGTAGAGGAGATGCAAGAAGATCCTGCCTATACTGGGAGAAACCCAGTGAAAAAGAGGCAGGATAAATGTGAAAAGAGTGTGAGCCCAAAAGATCACAAAAGGGCTAAATTGAACCGACCACCGCCTACTACAAGGTAATACACTGTTACCTTGCAATATTTATCCCACACACATGCTAATATGGCTATCTTACATTGGAACATACGTGGCATTCGAACTCAAAGGCCAGAACTTGAGCTCTTGCTCAAAGAAAACGAACCTCTGGTCGCATGTTTGCAAGAGACTAAGCTGCGTCCTCAAGACGCTTTCCATCTAAGGCGATACACCCCAGTACGGTGTGATGTTACACCAGAAGAGGGTGTTCCGGCACATGGCGGCGCTATGATACTTGTGAGAGATGACATTTATATGCAATCTGTACCAATACAGTCTGATATCCAATCAGTTGCAATAAGTATTGTACTGCCAGACATCCGTTTCACCATCTGTAATATATATTTGCCTCCGTCCCATGACCTCTCGCACATTGATTTAGAAGATCTAGTTTCCCAGTTGCCAACACCGTTTCTGTTGGTGGGAGACTTCAATGCGCACCACCCACTTTGGGGTTCAAGTCGCGCTTGTGCGAGAGGTAAACTCATTTCCGATTTCTTGGACAGTCACAACCTAGCTCTCCTCAACACTGGAGAGCCTACATTCATTTCGGACTCCCACAGCACCTTCTCACACCTTGATCTTGCAGTTTGTTCACCTCAGTTGGCAGTCTCCTTACAATGGAATGTCATCTCTGATTTACACTCTAGTGACCACTTCCCATGTCTTATTAGTCTCTTGACGCAACATACACACTCCACACGTATGCCCAGGTGGCGTTTGGACCATGCCAACTGGAACCTTTACACCCAGTTGGCTGTCTTTACCTACAACGAGCACGACTCAGTGCATAATTTGGCGCAGCATCTCACGGAGACGATTCTCTCTGCTGCTGAACAATCGATTCCGCGGTCGACTACACACCCCCGTCGATTTCCCGTCCCCTGGTGGACGGAAGAATGTCGGAATGCCATTCGTGCTCGAAGGCGTGCACTTAGGGTTTTCCAACGTCACCCTACTTTGGAAAACCTGATCGAATACAAGAAAATGCGCGCCAGGTCCAGACAAGTCATTAAGGATAGCAAAAAGTCATCATGGAGCAAATTTGTAGCTTCATTTAACCGACACACACCTTCCTCGGTTGTGTGGGATAGATTAAGGCGTGTTGCAGCTAAAACGACCCAAATACCAATAGCGGGACTAAAAACAGCCACAGGAGCTGTTGTGATTCATTTGAAGTGGCCAATACCTTTGGCAGTGCTTTCGCACAAGTGTCTAGCTCGGAAAACTACTCCCCTGAGTTCCTTCCATTTAAAACTCAGGTGGAATCTCAAGGCTTCACGTTTCGTTCTAGAAACGTAGAAGATTACAATCGCCTTTTCACCATGGCGGAGCTGGAGCATTCACTGAAATCTTCGCGATGTTCAGCACCAGGACCGGACGGTATTCATGTACAAATGTATTTACACCGATGGGTCAAAGGGCTCCAACGGTGTTGGATGTGCTTATGTTTATGGAACCGAACCATATACATTCGGTTTTCCAAATAGCACCTCCATTTTTACTGCAGAGCTTTATGCAATTTATCGAGCCGTTTTGTATGTTCGCCGTCGTAAATTCGGTGACTGCCTGATTTTGAGCGATTCCCTTAGTGCACTGCAGAGCCTTTGTCAGTTGTACAACCCCCACCCTATTGTACAATGTATCCAGGATGCCCTCCATGTTTTACACGCTTCTGGCGTTGACGTGGTGTGTGCATGGATTCCTGGTCACGTAGGTTTGCCGGGGAATGAAATGGCAGATTTAGCAGCAAAGACGGCAACTACAGAACCCAGTATTACCATCTCACGTGTTACTTCGGAAGACTTTAGGCTTGAAGTGCGAAGAGCGGTGCTGTCGTCCTGGCACGACGAGTGGTCAACTCTCCGCGGTAATAAGCTTAGAGAAGTGAAAGAACTTCCGATAAACTGGGTAACTTCCTGTCGCACATCTCGTCGCGAGGAGGTTAGTTTGGCTCGATTAAGAATAGGGCACTGCAATTTTTCGCATGGTTACCTATTTAAAAGGCACCCTGCGCCTCTATGTCCGCTGTGTGACAACCTTTTGTCAGTTCGCCACGTGTTGCTAGAGTGTTGCTCTCTAGCGCACCTTCGGGATTCTCTGCAGCTGCCTGCCAGACTTGCAGAAGTTCTAGCGGACGACAAAACAGCGGTTGATAGAGTTTTTAATTTTTTAGCGGAGTGTAATATGAATTTGAGGATTTAAATTTTTTTAATTATCTGTTTCTGCTTTTGGACATATTTATCACCTTGTTTCATATCTGGCTATTGCCACTGCTTTTTACTTGTAAACGTTTCTTGTTGCTAGTATTTTTAGTTTTTGAATGAAATTTATATCTGGCTATTGCCATGAATCCTTTAAGGGCGCTGATGACCTAGAAGTTGAGCGCCCTTAAACTAAATCAAATCAAATCAAACTCACGCCAAAATTGTATCAACGGCCGCATGAATTATTTTGTTTTCTTGGCGGGAAACTTGCAGATTTCCCTGCGTAACTGTGCCTATGTTTATTTATTAACCTTTATGAAACTTATAACGTAAATATAATTCTACAAGGACTTTTGTTTTATATAACTTTCAAAGAAATTACTACAAAAGCATGGATAATTAATAAACCATTTCCTTAATTATGACAGGATTAAAGTTCTGACACCCATTGTTAGGCGGAGATATCGCTACATCCATGATGGTGTGCCCCTCTCCCCCTGTCATGGGTGCTCCTAGTATTTCTATCTTCTCTCTCATTCTGGTTGTTTGTAGTCGCGCTTCTGTTTAAGATAGGTGAGTTTGTGTGACCGTTCCGATGTCTATGCTCATTAGGCCGGTCATTTTGCATTTCGAAGGCTGTCAGTAATTCTATCATGTCTGCAAAATCTACTAGCCTCGCAACAATTAACCCTGTTCTCACTGTGTCTGGAAAATGTCTTGTTATGCTGGTAATTAACTCTGCTTCCGACAAGTTAGGGTCTAATAGCTTCCCTTTATTGGCTACTTTCATAAAATAATCCACTAGCGATAACCCTTTGGTTGGATCATATCTACCTGTCGCTAGCTCTACCCTAGTTTGGTTTTGCTTAGCTGGGCCCCAATACCTTGATAGGAATAGATTTCTGAATGAGCTATACAATTCACGACCAGCTAGTGTTAACCTGAGCCATTCTAATGCCTTGTTTTTTAAGCTCTTCTTGACTATCATCCTAAGCTCATTTGGTATCCTTTTCACTTTAAAATACTCTTCCATCTCTTTAACGAAGAGTTTTGGATCATCTCCCTTCTCCTCGTCAAATGTAGGTGGTGTGATTTCATGTAATATGCTGTTGGTGTAGCATGTGTTGTGTGTTGTGTCACTGTTTAATTGTGAACCTCTTTCTCTGTATGGTGAGTCAACATTTTGTACAACATTCAAATAACTCTCATCTTGTACGTTACTTACATCTAAATCATTTTGCCTTTGTAGTGCATTCACAACATCATTTACATTAGCCAAACTTTCTTTTCCTTTTTTCATTTCTTCACAAATTGATTTTAAATCATTCTTTATTTCTAAGTGACTTTGTTTCATATTGTGACTTTTTGGTGGTGGGTGTGAAGTAAAGAAGACAGATGTAGTCGAGATAAAGAAACACATTTATTTCCGTAAACAGTAACTTTGTACACTCGTTGCAACAGCAAGAAAGTCTTTTCCGATTCACCAACAGCACGGCTCCGAATTCGTAACACAAGAACTACTGTCCCTTCTCCGTCGGCACGACTACTCAACGCTTCACATACGTCTGTCTTCTCCGTCGGCACGACTACTCAACGCTTCACATACGTCTGACTTTTCCGTCGACACGACTCCTCAACGCTTCACATACGTCTCACCTTTCCGTCGGCACGACTACTGAACGCTTCACATACGTCTGTCCTTTCCGTCGGCACGACTACTCAACGCTTCACATACGTCTGACTGACTCTTCTGTCGCACTTTACCGCTATTTATATCTCCCAGGCACTATTCTGGAAAGTTCAGTTATTGCGGTGAAATACAAAGCAGAAGATTCTCGAAGTCTCTATCCTTTTCTCTCTTTCGGCAAGCGCCCCAACAATGCGGCCATTCTCTGTCTCTTTCCTTCGGCTCCTTTGCGGTAGTGCCGACAATAATGCGATGGGTGACACTGCTGTTGTCGGCAATTAGATGCGGCGGGCGCGGTAACAATATCATTCATAGCATCTTGTTGCGATTGCACCACATCAGCCATAGTCTTAATTTTAGGAATTACAATTTGTTCTACAGTTTCATTAATAATTCCTTTCTTTACTACCTCAAACTCTTTCCTTAATTCCTCAGTTATTTCTACTTTTACATTTGTAATCTTACAGTCTACACTTGCATTACATTCTGTTATTTCATCTCTACGTCTACCAATTTCTTCTTCTAATACAATCTTATTTTCTCTCATTTCCGATTCAATTTTTCCCATCCTATCTCCTATGATTTCTATCCTAGCTTCCAAAGCTTCCTTTGTCTCATTTATGTTTTTATGTACTAATTTCAAATTGGTTTCCATTATTTTCATATTTTCTTTACACTCCTGTCTTCCTAATTCTATTTTCTTTCCCAAATCTAGCTCTAATTCTTTCCTATTAAGTTCTATTTTCTGTTCTAAGTTCTGTCTTCCTAATTCTATTTTCTGTTCTAAGTCTTGTCTCATTTCCTCCACTTTCTGACCTATCTCTTCCTTATTCTGTTCTAGTTTCTGACCTATTTCTTTTTTATTATTTTCTAAGTCCTGTCTCACTCCTCCTATTTTCTGACCTAAACTTTGTTCTATGTTCTGTCTCAATTCTACCTTGTTTTGTTCCATTTTTTGACCTAAACTTTGTTCTAGTCTTTCAAACATGATCATTAATAACCTTTGGCCTTTTCCTATTGCTACCTGTTCCTCGCTTTCTGGTTCTATCTGATAACTAGGCCTATCTGCCCTTTCCCATACTCCTGTTACTAGATCTCTCTCTTTTTGCGACATTTTAGTTTCTTTATTCAGTTCACTTTGGCTTAAAAGTCCTACTATTTTGCCGCTTCGCAGTAACATAAAAATAAAATGGATGTAAAAATAAAAATTTGTGGTCCTACTTTTTTCTCGTTGATTTATCCAGTTACGTGCGTCTCCTGGGCGGTTGGCTTCGCTACACGATTTCTGGTGTTTTCCCGCGTTGATTATCCGTTCATCGGCGTTCCCGAAGTCGTAGATTTCAAACGATGGTCTAATGGCGTCTTCTTCCTTTTTGGCGCGAAGATTTGGCGTCACTTGGTATTTCGCGTAAGTTCATTTCCCGTAGATTTTCATTCCATCCAAAATTCGTGCTCCATGCTTGAGTAAGCCATTTGGTGCTGTTTTTATTGAAGTGTGGCTTCGTGTTTGAGCAATGTGGCTCTTATTTCTCGCAGGGCGTGGTAACGGATGGAATGAAAAATCATACGATGTTTCTTCACCACAGTGTATTATTTTATTAACACTTTTTCTCTATTTTACATTTAAATAAATCCTCTTAGCACCGTTTTAGATTATTTAAGTCTTTCCACTTTTTCAAAAAGTGGAACAAAAGCTTGATGAATGTCTGGTAAACGTTCTACAATGTTCACACGCTACCTAAAACACGTCCTATCACCTCGAACATTTAGGCGCTAGTCCCAATTCTTTTAGTTGCGAGTCTATCATTCCGACTGCCACGTATACATCCGCGCATGCGTCCATCAAATAGTTACCGTATTGTTAGGGAAGCGATCCCTAACCATTCTCCCTTTGCTATCAAGACTGAACACATATAATTCTAATATTTATACATATATATTAAAATTAAATATGGAAATATTTATGACGTCTTTAAACAAACTTAGTTGTTCGTAACAATGAACATTAGTAACACGTTTTCGTCATTTAACCAACTCATACATCAAAAAACAAATTACATTCTTAACAAATATTCACATAAACGATTTTCTTTTGGGGTCTTCTAATATTCTGTCTCATAACTTTGGTTCTTAACTGACTTTTTGCCTTTGTGCCAGTGAAAATGTGGAACGAGAAGAAATGAGTTACATTAACAATGGAAATTAAATTGGATGCTTTAAAGAGACTGGACAAAGGGGAACATATTAATGCATAATAAACTTTAGGATGTATTGTACTTTTCTATTTCCTGTATTGTGCTAGAACAGGCATTTATGCACTTTGCAGTATTATGTTGCAAGTTGTGATAGACCCTTTATTCTGTAAAATTAGACATTTCTGTAACCCAACCACTCTGTGTACACATCAGGCCGAGTTACCGGAATTGTTGTTTTCAAATGGCTGGAGCTTGGCTTAGACCAGTGCCCATGGTGTATTTTTGTGGTGCCCTTTGTGAGCAAATTTTTACTTTGACCATTTCTGATATTAATTCAAATTTCAAGAAAAAACTGTTTCCTTCTGAATATCTTCCCAGTACACACCCATGAACTATGTTTTTGTACACCTAAGGCTGTATTCCTTACTTCTCTAACCAGTACTTTCCCTTTTTACCTCTCAAAAGAAGGATACCTGCCCTAATGGTGGTTGTAATGATGCCCATACTTCCTTCGGCATGAGTTAAATGTGCCTGAGCATGTTAGAAAGTTGGAGAGCACTTTTTTACACCATTAGTCCTCTTGCTTCCCAATAGAGTCCCGGTAGGACCTTTCTATCCCTTTTCTCAGGGTCTAGTTGCCTGAAGTGCAACAAGTGCTCCTTGCTCAGAACATGATGCTTGATGCTACCCAAAGGAGTTCTCGGAATTCTACTGTACTTGTTTGGGAAAGCTTAAATTCTATCTGAATAAATTACAGCATTTATTTTTTCTAATAATTTTGTATATTCACTCTTATGCATTTTGTTCATGTGCAGATGTGTTGGCTGACAGTTTGCATCCAAATGCCAAATAAATGAAGAAAGAAAGCAAATGAAATGAGATCCTCTTGTTTGCCATTTACTGTTGTCATCCATTCCTTGGAGGTGCATCCACTTAATAAATGTTCATGTGCAGATGTGTTGGCTGATAGTTTGCATCCAAATGCCAAATAAATGAAGAAAGAAAGCAAATGAAATGTAGAGCCTCTTGTTTACCATTTAGTGTTATCATTCCTTCATTGGAGGTGCATCCACTTAATAAATGGGGTCCATACATTGCTTGGTGTAATGAGGTTCTCCCAAAGGTCATTGACCATACAGTGAGTGCTGTAAACAACCAACCAAATGTATTACTGGCCCAATAGAAAAAAATATCTACAATGCTAACCTACTCCTCTACCCTAGAAGCAAGAATGCATGATTCACTTATTCACTATTCTAATATTACAAACACTAATGGCAAACATTTTTATAATCTTATTTTACTGCTGCAATCCCTATGCTTTACATTCACAACTATAAGGTGATAGTAGTTTCAAGTTCGTGAGTGTTAGATCAATAAATGCTCAAGTAAACCTTCCACTGTTTATATTTGATACTGGAATCCAAAGATTCATGATCCTCGCACATTGCCTGAAGAGCATCTACTGTTTTTCAGAATATCCTGAAGATCCCTGTATGAGATGTGGCAATAAAGAACCTGGAGTGCTTGTGTGAATTTCTGGCTTCGTTGATGACAACAGAAGAGCGAGGGATTGGTCTTTAGACTTTCCCTGACACAAGCATAAAATTTCACACTGTTGAGGTGGTTAGTCTGGCTGTGAGTCTTCTTAGAAACGGGTCATGTGTCTGAGCTATCAGAATTATACTATGCTCTAAAGTAGAACATGTTAAGATCAAATTCCTCACAAAACTTGGAAAACCCATCACAGAAACCTATGATTAGTTGAAACAAGTTTATTGTACATAAGTTTTTGAGTGGGTTAAGGGGTTCAAGGACGGTAGGGAAGATGTTGAAGACAATTCAAAATTGGCCCGTCCTGTCACCTGAACATTCAATCAATTTCAGAATTTGCCTGCATCAATAAAGAAACTATTAGACAAGTTTTGCACGATGATCTGGACATGACAAAGGTTTGTGCTAACACTCTTGAAAATATTGAAAATGACCCTGATTACCTCTGTAAAGTAATTATGTGTGATGAAACATGGATATTCTAATATATCCAGAGACTAAACGACAATAGATGCATTGGAACAGCCCTCAATCCCCTAAGAAGAAGAAAGCGCACATGAGCGAATCAAAATTCAAAGCAATGAGGATTGTTTTTTTCAGTATAGATGGGTTGTCTACAGTGATTGGGTTCCTGAAGGTCAGATTATCAATCAAGTTTATTATAAAACTGTTCTGAAGACCTTCTGTGAACATGCGTGATAGAGACCAGATCTGTGAAAGAAACGTTCATGGATTCATCAGGATAATGTGCTGGCCCTTAACGTGATGTTTATGAAGAGGTTTCTGGTGAAAAACAACATTCCAGTGGTGAAACATCCCCCGTATTTGCCTGACCTAGCATTATGTGACTTTTTTCTTCTCAAAAGAAGTCTGCGCTCAAAGGAACCAGATTTGAATCCGCGGATGCAGCGAAGGAAAAAGTGACGAGACTCATCAACAGCATAACAGAAAAAGACTTTCAGCACTGCTTCCAATAGTGAAAAATTCGCATGGTGCGGTACAAGGAATGGGGAGGAGACTACATTGAAGGGAACAACATTTCAGTTGTGTAAGTTTTTTAATAAAGAGTTAGAGCACGAGTCCAGCCGCATTCATTCATTAAAGGGAAAGTCCTTCAGTGACACTATTTGGCTGAAAAGGACCTTTAGTTTGACTGCTGCTGCACACTGAGACAACACATGCTCCAAAACTGCATTGCCACGATCCCACAATGTACAATTTTGTGTTTATATGGCCTGCTGCCTTCATGTTCTCCATTACTGCTTTTATGCTTATTTTCATCCAGTATTATTATACAGAATGAAGCTATGGGGAAATTCTAGTTACAGTAATCCAAAATTTAAATTACAAAAGAGAATGTTAACCCTTAGCGGTCGTATGCACTGGTAAAAGTTTTTGCCAGCTGGTCGTAAGGGATTCCCAACGGAAAGATTTGTGCAATTAGGACCTACACTAGAAACCCACCAACTGACATTTCCTTACCAGATGGTACACACAGACAGAGTACTAATTTGTTCTATTAGCTGGTGCTGCCTTCTGAACCAAATATTTGTGTCAACTGGAAAAAGATCAGTTGAAGCCCAACATGATGTTGTTGGTCAAATGTTGGCATACAACTGGAGTGGCTGGCCATGTCAGCAATGTCGGCATCTGACAGGTAAGGGTTAAGAACCATGGTGGATATTCTTCACAGAGAAAGCCGTAGGGAGTGTTTCAAACAACTAAACATACTTGCTTTTCTTAGCCTCTACATAAAAGAACATAATGAAACATGGAATAATATTCTGGGGGAGTCCACCAGAGGCTAAAGATGTGTTTATTAAACAAAAACAAGCAACACCACTTCTGAAGTGAAAAAGAAAAAGTTTCATTATTCAGGAAACTTGGTATACTTATGTTGGCATATGCATATACAAGGGTTGTTCAATATATAATGCCCCATATTTCTTTAAAAATCCATTAATATATATATATATAGACAAATGTCCTTGTAGGTGCTTCACATTTGATGTATCTTCTGTGTGCCGGTTGAGTTTCGAACCATTCTGACTGATGGCAGAGCCGTAGTACAGCGTCAAAATGGTGTCTAGATACGACTCGCATTACAAGCAGCATGCTCATATTGAATTCTTGTGTGCAGAAAAAGAAACCATGGTGAACATCCATAAACGTTTGTGTGCAGTGTATGGCAATGCTGCAGTTGATAGGAGTACTGTTGGGCGATGGGTAAAGAAAGTTAAAGCCTCAGGAAATGCAGAAACAGAGCTCAATGATCAGCCATGCTCGAGACGTTCTGTCACAGCCATGCTCCAGACATGCTGAATTGTGTGGATACCATTATTCGTGCCGACCGGCACATCACAACTTGACAATTGGCTTTACAGTTGTCGGTTAGGATTGGAAGAGCGTCTGCAATGACCGAGGCTCTCGGATATTCAAAGACGTGCTCACAATGGGTTCCACAAATGCTCACAGCAGACCATAAGATTCAAAGAAAGGTCATTTCATCTAAATTGTTGGAGCATTTTGAGACTGATGGAGAGGCCTTTCTGTCTCGGATTGTATGGGGGATGAAAGCTGGGTGCATCACTTTGCGCTGGAAACAAATAGTCCATGGAGTGGCATCATCCTCATTCACCACAAAAGAAGAAATTCAAGACAACCCCCTCTGCCGGCAAAATCATGGTGACAGTCTTCTGGGATTGTGATGGCATTATTCTCATGGATGTGATGCCAAGAAGATCAACCATTAATTCAGAGGCATATGTGAAGACTGAATGAACTTAAGAAACGTTTCTGACGTATTCGATCTGACAAGAATGCAGCAGAAATCTTACTCCAACATGATAATGCATGCCCACACACAAGTCTGAGAACCTGGGAACACATCACATCATTGCCTCATCCACCCTACAGTCCAGACCTGGCACCCTCGGACTTCCATCTCTTTGGGCCACTTAAAGATTCTCTACGGGGACACACTTTGAAGATGACGAGTGTCATTCACGCAGTGACAACATGGTTACACCTACACAAGAACTGTTACCAGCAAGGAGTTCACGCTCTCCCACAAAGTTGGCATAAGGCCATCGAACGTGATGGAGACTATGTAGAAAAATAGGACATGGACAAGACATATTGAGGTATATTGTCACCAAATTCTGACTCCTAACAATAAATATGTGGGGTAGTAAGGGGTAGTGATGCGCCTCCTATAGCCTCTCCTACCCAATTCCCATCCTCATCCTGCCCGTGGTGCACCCTGCTTTTAACAGATGAGGCTCTGGGGACCGAATCACAGCGGTATAACTGTTTCATCTAAAATGGAGGAAATGTCATTTACATATGTGCTGGCCTATCACAGCACAACAGCGTCCCTCAGAGGCACATGAGGGGAAGGTCGGTGGATCTAAATATCATCTATTTAGTCCTCCCGGCTAGGTCCGATGGACCCGTTGACCAACGATAGGTGTGGTCCCCCTTGCAAAATGGGGGTTTAAGTCGGGTGATGTAACTGCCACATTGTAAAACTGGTGCCCGTTAAGAAAACAGTTACATGAAAGCCACATACATGAATATGAGTCCTAAAGATAAACATTCCGGAGTTAAAACTGTCCCCCAATCGGATCTCCGGGTGGGGACATCTTTAGGCAAATTTCATCACAAAATATTCCAATACTTTAAGAATTCTACAATGGAATGCAGGAGGCATGTCCCAGCCTAAAAAACAAGAGCTAATGAAAATATTAAAAGACCAAGATATAGATGTCTTCACAGTACAAGAAGCCAATATATCACAAGAACAGGAAATATACTTTGAAATGGATCAGTACACTACACATATACTTCCAAAGGCTCGTCAAATAGCAAGTGGTATTCTTACAGGAATTAAAAGAAATATGAAAGCTACTATCCAAATCCAAAAAACAATGGAAGAACAAGATAAATCAGAAATAGTTAAAATTGAAGTATGGAAAAGTAACTATCACTATAGAATTTACAGTATCTACAATCCTCCAGACAATACACTAGATCTAAATTCTATTCCCATAGAGCCCAAAAGTATTTTAATAGGTGATTTTAATGCACACTCCCCTAGGTGGGGCTACAGAGATATAAATTCAGCAGGAAGAGTCATAGAAGACCTATTAAACTCGTCAACAATGGAATTAATATTTAATCCAAATGATCCACCCACTTACCTTCATTATAATGGTTCGGGTACAAATCCTGACCTTCTGATGGTGTCATCTGACATAATTGACAATACAAAAAGAGAAATAATAGAAGACCCAGGTTCAGGCCACAGAATCACCATAAACTCCATAAGAGGTCTAATAACTAAAAGTAACAAACCAAAAGTTAAAACTTCTTGGAATTTTAAAAAAGCAGATTGGTCCAGTTTCCAAAATGAGATAGAAGGGAAGTGTAATATACTGTTAGAATCAGAGTTCAAGTCAACAGATGAAATGAATAAAAAAATTTGTGAAATATTGACAGCAGCCAAAACACATATCCCCAAAGGAAAGTTAAAGAAATATAGCTACTTTTGGTCTCCATCTTTATCTAACTTAAAACACGAAAGAAATATAGCAAGAGTCAAAGCCGAAAGAACCAAGTGTCCAGAAGATGTACAAAACTGGAGAAGAAAAGCAGCCATTTTTAAGAAAGAATTAATTACAGCAAAAAGGGCCAATTTCACAAATTTTGTAGAACATATGGACTATAGGAAAGATGGAAATAAAATATACAAATTCCTTAATAAAACAAAATTATCAAAAAATACAACTGAACCATTAAAATATAATAACAAAAGCTTAACTACAGATAGGGAAATAGCAGAATCCCTTAACAAGTTTTATGCTCAGTCACAAAGAATACCCCAAGCGTATAAAAAACAAGATAAGGCTATCCAAAAAACTATCAGAGAAACTAGTAAGCCAAAAGGTATACGAAATGATATTTTTATTCAGGATTTTAATGAAACAGAACTGGATTTAGCAATAGAACAATTACAGAACAAAAAATCTCCTGGACCTGACAAGATCCATCCAGAGTTTATTAAACACCTTGGCAGGAAAGGAAAAGAAATCCTACTTAAACTGTATAACACGTGTTGGAGAATGACTGTACCTTCCGACTGGAAAAAAGCCATTATCATCCCGATTTTAAAGAAAAACAAACCGTCAAACAATATTAATAGTTTTAGACCAATATCTTTGACCAGTGTTATTGCAAAAGTGATGGAAAGAATGGTGGCATCTAGACTTAACTGGTTCCTAGAATATTACAACTTAATTAATAGTTCACAGACCGGCTTCAGACAGAATCATAGTACAAGTGAAAATGTACTCCTACTAAGCCAAGACATCAAGGAAGCTTTCAATAGAAAGGAGGATACCTTGGCAGTATTCATTGATTTTAAATCAGCATATGACTCAGTCTGGAGAAATAAATTAGTTGAGAAGTTGCAATCAATAGGTGTGAAAAGTAACATGCTTAAGTGGATAACTCAGTTTATTTCACAAAGATTTTGTGCCACAACATATAATACATACATTTCCAAATATAAACAAACACACCGAGGACTTCCACAAGGTGCTGTTCTGAGCACAACACTCTTTAACATATATATAAATGACCTTCCATCAATAATAAAAACTTTAGAAACCAAAATTGCTTTATTTGCTGACGATGTAGTCATTTGGACTTCAGGCTCTTCAAAAAAACCTGAATTAATTATGGACAGAATAGAAACAGCCCTAAACAAAGTACATGAATGGAGCTCCAAAAACCTCATGACTATCAATGTGGAAAAAACAAATTATGAATTATTTACACTAAAATACAAACCAGTTAATATTAGCATAAATTATAATGGTAAACCACTCAAAGTAGTTGATGATGCCAAATACTTAGGCATCACTTTCGACAGAAAGCTAAGTTGGAAAAAACATATAACAAACATCTCAGAAAAGGTTGAAAAGAAATTGCAAATCCTGAAAAGGTTAGCTGGTGCTAAATGGGGCTGCTCAAGGAGAGTCCTTAACACAACATACAAAATGTATATTAAACCAAACCTCTTGTACTGTTCTGAAGCTTTAATAACAGCAGCAAATGCTAACATCAATAAACTTGAACAAATACAAAATCAGGCTCTTCGCCTAATCACTGGAGCAGTTAAATCCACACCTATTGATGCCATGCTTGCCTTAACACGGACTCCATCAATAACAACAAAAATAGAAGAACAAGCATTGCTCCAACACGAGAAAATGTTACGACTGCCAAACTCTAAATGGACAGAAGAGAACCTCCCCCCTTCAATCCTTAAAACTCATAGTAGTTTCCTAGAAAAGGTAACACAGATTAAATTCAAATTGAACATTCCTAACACCAGAGAAAATCTACTTATTAGAGAAAATCCATTGGAATTATTGCAACCTACCTTCAGTTTGGAATTAATAGAAGAAATAAGTAAATCAGACACACCAAAAGAAATACAAAAACTTCTAGCTCTGGAAACAATCAATACTAGGTATCCCACAGAAGAATGGCTGCACATATATACTGATGGATCCTCCAAGGAAAACCTTACTGGAGCTGGAGTTGCGTGTTCACATGTTTCCTTTTATCATTCTGTTGGCAGAGACACAACAAATTATGATGGAGAAATAGAGGCTATACACATTGCTCTCCGACAATTATTAAATCTTCCCTTAAATAAATTTAACAAGGCAGTAATTCTTTCGGATTCTAAAGCTGCAATTCAGGGAATATGTTCAAATACTACAAAGAAGTCAACAAAAATTAGAGAATGCTACAAAATGTTAACACAACTCCAAAAAGTTAATAAGACTGTTCATCTCCAATGGATTCCAGCACACTGTGGAGTCATGGGGAACGAAGCTGCAGACTCACTTGCAAAGAAAGGCACAACAATAAAACAAAAGTCTAAATTCAATTTCTCATATTCCTCAATAAAACGCTTGATCATTAAAAATTTTTGTCATTCATACCTACAAGAAATAGAAACAAATGCCAAAGATAAAAAATGGATTACACTACTTTCCAATCCAGATATAATCCCCCAGAGACCAAGGAAAACAGCTGTTGCAGCCTTCCGACTATTGACAAATCATGACTGCTTGGCAAGTCATCTCTACAGAATAGGTATCTCAGCCTCACCAATATGTGTCCTGTGTAACGATCCAGCAGAAATGAATGAAGAACACTTGAAGACCTGTGAAGCATTAAGATCAGAAGAAACTACAGTTCAAAAGTATTGGAAGGCACGAATGCTAATGGCTTCATTGCCAGATGCAAGGCACTAGAAAACAACAACAACAATAAATATGTTCAGAGAAAAAAAAATGTGTGGCATTATATATTGAACAACCCTTGTACATTGGAGGCAGCACTGTTTGTAAAAAAGAATAGATACAGATTTCAAAATAATGAAAATGTTCATATGCACCACAGTCAAAAGAGCTAGGATATACACTTAATCTGAATTAGAATTACTAGGTATAAGAATGGACTGCCTCACTCCAGCATAATGATCTACAATTCACTTCCAAATGACATTAAATCTATAGATAACAGCAGTTTTCAAAAACAGAACAAAGGCTTTCTTGCAGGAACACTGCTTCTATGCTATAAAGGAATATTTGGAACATAATAAATATCCATTGCATAAAAATAGCTTATTTAAATCACTATTTCATAGTTTAATATAATAAAAATAAATTGTTAGTTAAATTAATGTTATAACTGACGTATCCTATATCACTGTATTTTGTAGAATAATTATTTTATGAACGAATACATATAATAAAAGAAAGGAATAAATGAATTCACATTAAAAGTAATATGGGTAATGTAACACTGAATAGGGATATACACACACATAACACTGGGAACAAATCTAATATAAAGGTGCATACAGCTACACTTTTTCAGAAATCTAAATGATTTCAGTAGCATACAGTACAATAAAAATATTTAACCAATTACCCAAACCTTTAAAGAGTATTAAATCAGAGACTAAGCTAAAAAAAATCTGATATATTGCACTCACATGGCTTTCTCTACTCGTGTACTAACCATCTTACAAACTCTTACTCCTATATCTTCTTCATTAGTTGAGATAAACATTTCCAGAAATTATCTTATTGCATATTTCCTTGTAGGTGCAAGGGGAATATGGGAATACAGTAGGATTTGAGCGATAGTCAAATCTTTTGAAGCTTCAAAATTCTGTTCTCTTTACACAGTTAACATATAAAAAAATGAATAACGGTATTCCATTTGACAGAGGTAATAGGTTGTCCAAAACTCACACAAAGAACAAGCAATAACTCTGAAATGGTTCACTCTACAAAATTTATTTGGACATAAATTGAGGGCCTTAGAATAGCAAAGGCATATGTGCCAAAAGCTAGTTTTGAGAAAAATGTGATTTAAGTTTTACTATGCAGTACATATTAAAATCATCTATAGACATTAAAAATTGCTCAGATGTGAATCTAATGCAATAATACTGCTAATTAGGAATGTAAAGTGTTATTTGGCATGTATTTAAGATTTCAGAAGGTTAATTTCTTGAACAATACAATTCAAATAACATATGCTTTGAAACCGAAATTATGTCAATATATATTTGATAATGGAAAGAAGCAAAAGGAGATTCTAGTCAATAATTAAGAGGAAGACCTAATAAAGCTGAATATGTTAAGTCTCAAGAATGGAAGCCTAGGTAGATTTAAATGAGTGATAAGGTTACAATTGTTGCTTGTACTAAGCCATAGTCAGCGGGCTGATTCCTATCTTACCATGACGTGCTCTAAAGTTAGCCAATGGAAATCGCTTCCTTCGTGTTGCTCGTGCAAAAACAAATGCAACGCAAGACACACTTGTCTTGAATCGAGTCGAGATAACACACGTGCAACTTGGGAGTTGTACGTAAGCTAGCATGTATACATAATTTGGCGGTTGCTAAAGGGTGACAAAGTTAAAGTGTTATAACGTTACATTCTATTTGAATATCGTCGGCAGTTCTCTACAAATCTGGAAATTTACAAATAAAGTGATATGCTGGTTAATTCTTCATTTGGTTCCATTCCTACCATAACTCACACCCTGTAGATTAGCACCTCTTGCTAGAGCTAGTCCGGACACCGAACACAAGATCTTATAGATCTTAAAGGCGACGTCTTCGAAGGAGAGGAACGTTTGCGTCAGCTTTCATGTGCATTATAAACGCTTACTTGTAAAGTTAGCATTTTGCAAGCAATACTTTAACTAATATTGGTAAATATTTGTTCTAATACTAACAAACAATACTTCTAAAGTGAATATAAAGAAGTTAGCAAAAAGTATGGCTAGATCACCGAAGATGTTTAACCGCTGTGCTGTGCCGTGAGGAACCAGAGTGTTAGTAATGTAAAGTATCGTCATCTGCTGCTGCCTCTTCTTCTATCTCTACTGTGTGCCTTTTCTACATGTTTGGTTTTTTAACTTACATTTTCTTCACCTGTTTTCATCTTCTTCTTAGTTATTGCATTTTCCATTGGTTTTTCTGCATGCGGCGTTTTCTGGGATGACTTACATGGTGAGAAATAAAATCACTGTCTGTGTCACTCATACAGCTTAATAGAAGTAAATCACTATGCTAAATGCACTAAAGGTTTGTTCAATGGTATTGTTAGTAAACAACACAACCCTAGAAACATAATGCTAAACAGAAGTTAAAACGAGAGCTACAAGCCCCTAAAACATGCTACAGCTTTCTTTAAAAGCACCAGACTGAACTAAAGAAATACCCTGCATAGGCAGTACATCTAGGCAAAATCTATTTACAAAATCGCAAAAATGTTTAAAAGGTTAAGGAATAACCATTTGAGGAGTAAGGGCCTGAAAATGACAGCACCCTCTCTTAAATGATTTATTGGTACATTCTGTTAAAGAGCGACTGTCACAACAATGCAGCCGGCTCCGGCTGGCAGGTTGGCTCATATGCCTTTGCTATTCTTGAGATTTGGCTGAAGCACATAAGGTCTAACACCATGCTGTATTCAAATGGAGAATTCGTTCATATCCAGGGCATATCAACCATTCACACTTAACAGGCATTAAAGAATAGGCTTCATACTATATGTTGCAAGAAAAACAAAAAATGTGTACTTTGGCGCTTATGCCCTTGCTATTCTAAGCACCTCAGCTATGGCTTAGCAAGATGTACATTTTCTGTATAGTAAGATTTGGTCTATCTCTTACAGATTACCAGTTATGCAACAGTCACCCAGAGTAAATAGGACTTCACAGGCTATAGCTAGAAAATTCAAGATCTACATTTCACAAATTTTGTAGAACATATGGACTATAGGAAAGATGGAAATAAAATATACAAATTCCTTAATAAAACAAAATTATCAAAAAATACAACTGAACCATTAAAATATAATAACAAAAGCTTAACTACAGATAGGGAAATAGCAGAATCCCTTAACAAGTTTTATGCTCAGTCACAAAGAATACCCCAAGCGTATAAAAAACAAGATAAGGCTATCCAAAAAACTATCAGAGAAACTAGTAAGCCAAAAGGTATACGAAATGATATTTTTATTCAGGATTTTAATGAAACAGAACTGGATTTAGCAATAGAACAATTACAGAACAAAAAATCTCCTGGACCTGACAAGATCCACCCAGAGTTTATTAAACACCTTGGCAGGAAAGGAAAAGAAATCCTACTTAAACTGTATAACACGTGTTGGAGAATGACTGTACCTTCCGACTGGAAAAAAGCCATTATCATCCCGATTTTAAAGAAAAACAAACCCTCAAACAATATTAATAGTTTCAGACCAATATCTTTGACCAGTGTTATTGCAAAAGTGATGGAAAGAATGGTGGCATCTAGACTTAACTGGTTCCTAGAATATTACAACTTAATTAATAGTTCACAGACCGGCTTCAGACAGAATCATAGTACAAGTGAAAATGTACTCCTACTAAGCCAAGACATCAAGGAAGCTTTCAATAGAAAGGAGGATACCTTGGCAGTATTCATTGATTTTAAATCAGCACATGACTCAGTCTGGAGAAATAAATTAGTTGATAAGTTGCAATCAATAGGTGTGAAAAGTAACATGCTTAAGTGGATAACTCAGTTTATTTCACAAAGATTTTGTGCCACAAAATATAATACATACATTTCCAAATATAAACAAACACACCGAGGACTTCCACAAGGTGCTGTTCTGAGCACAACACTCTTTAACATATATATAAATGACCTTCCATCAATAATAAAAACTTTAGAAACCAAAATTGCTTTATTTGCTGACGATGTAGTCATTTGGACTTCAGGCTCTTCAAAAAAACCTGAATTAATTATGGACAGAATAGAAACAGCCCTAAACAAAGTACATGAATGGAGCTCCAAAAACCTCATGACTATCAATGTGGAAAAAACAAATTATGAATTATTTACACTAAAATACAAACCAGTTAATATTAGCATAAATTATAATGGTAAACCACTCAAAGTAGTTGATGATGCCAAATACTTAGGCATCACTTTCGACAGAAAGCTAAGTTGGAAAAAACATATAACAAACATCTCAGAAAAGGTTGAAAAGAAATTGCAAATCCTGAAAAGGTTAGCTGGTGCTAAATGGGGCTGCTCAAGGAGAGTCCTTAACACAACATACAAAATGTATATTAAACCAAACCTCTTGTACTGTTCTGAAGCTTTAATAACAGCAGCAAATGCTAACATCAATAAACTTGAACAAATACAAAATCAGGCTCTTCGCCTAATCACTGGAGCAGTTAAATCCACACCTATTGATGCCATGCTTGCCTTAACACGGACCCCATCAATAACAACAAAAATAGAAGAACAAGCATTGCTCCAGCACGAGAAAATGTTATGACTGCCAAACTCTAAATGGACAGAAGAGAACCTCCCCCCTTCAATCCTTAAAACTCATAGTAGTTTCCTAGAAAAGGTAACACAGATTAAATCCAAATTGAACATTCCTAACACCAGAGAAAATCTACTTATAAGAGAAAATCCATTGGAATTATTGCAACCTACCTTCAATTTGGAATTAATAGAGGAAATAAGTAAATCAGACACACCAAAAGAAATACAAAAACTTCTAGCTCTGGAAACAATCAATACTAGGTATCCCACAGAAGAATGGCTGCACATATATACTGATGGATCCTCGAAGGAAAACCTTACTGGAGCTGGAGTTACATGTTCACATTTTTCCTTTTATCATTCTGTTGGCAGAGACACAACAAATTATGATGGAGAAATAGAGGCTATATACATTGCTCTCCGACAATTATTAAATCTTCCCTTAAATAAATTTAACAAGGCAGTAATTCTTTCAGATTCTAAAGCTGCAATTCAGGGAATATGTTCAAATACTACAAAGAAGTCAACAAAAATTAGAGAATGCTACAAAATGTTAACACAACTCCAAAAAGTTAATAAGACTGTTCATCTCCAATGGATTCCAGCACACTGTGGAGTCATGGGGAACGAAGCTGCAGACTCACTTGCAAAGAAAGGCACAACAATAAAACAAAAGTCTAAATTCAATTTCTCATATTCCTCAATAAAACGCTTGATCATTAAAAATTTTTGTCATTCATACCTACAAGAAATAGAAACAAATGCCAAAGATAAAAAATGGATTACACTACTTTCCAATCCAGATATAATCCCCCAGAGACCAAGGAAAACAGCTGTTGCAGCCTTCCGACTATTGACAAATCATGACTGCTTGGCAAGTCATCTCTACAGAATAGGTATCTCAGCCTCACCAATATGTGTCCTGTGTAACGATCCAGCAGAAATGAATGAAGAACACTTGAAGATCTGTGAAGCATTAAGATCAGAAGAAACTACAGTTCAAAAGTATTGGAAAGCACGAATGCTAATGGCTTCATTGCCAGATGCAAGGCACTAGAAAACAACAACATTTCATTCCCCATAAAAATATCTCAAATATATGACATTTTAATCAAAATTGTTAAGAGCAATTTTCAAGAAAATCAAACATTTTTTAAAAATTTTCCATGTAAAGGGTAATTTAGGGTGGAGGAATTTTCTTCAAAATCTTCGTGTCGCATCCTTGAAAGATATTAAATTTAAATACCATTTTGGTTCTTAAGCAAATTTTCGTTTTTGAGTTTTGCTGTCCACAGGCTGATACACACACACACGCACACCTTCTTCCAAAAATGCTTCTTTTGTATTTAGATGGTCTCAAAATACATATTTCTGGTGAAATTATCAACATTGAATTTTTGGGTGGAATACAATACTTCCTCTTCTTACTAGCAGAGAAAGTAAAAATTCCTAAACCTTAATCAGTTCTACTCAGTGGATGAATATATGAGCTATATTGATAACACTTAAGAGCTTGTAAGAACATTCAATTAATGACCTGTTTCTGTTTTATGTGATTGAGAGTTAAAACTGTTAGAGGAGAATTTGTTCAACAGTGACCTCACCTGCAGCTAACCTACGACTGACTTTGGAAGAAATACACTATTGTAAAATCAGGGTTAACTATACTTTATTGTAGTGAACTATACGTACTATATAACTTTGTATACCATTAATTGTGACATCTCCTACACTTTTTGGGAAGATAAATTGGATGAACAAATAAATTGATTATTGATATCCTCTTCTGAACCTTAGTACTGAAAGTTCACCCACCAACCACCTCCAAATGCTTCTTTAATTTCTGAAACTTTGGATATAGTTCTGCAGCTATTAGTTTGGAATTTGCTTCAGCCTCACCAATAACGGCTTCATTATTGAAACTAAAATTTATCACATAAAGCACCTTTAACTTGGAATCTGTGATATTTTGATGGTGTGAGGATGCAGCAGTGAATGATTCCTTTCCATCACTGAAGTGAAGAAATGCAAACAGAATGGCCCAATCATTTAGAAGTCACTCAGCTGCTTCCAACCAGGAATTCCACCTTCTGTTGACAGGAAATGAAAATACCCCAGCCTTGAAATTCATCTCCTGTAGGATTTGCTGGAAGGCATTAAGTCTCTTTCTCAAATGCAGAAAAGTCTGTTTAACAGAAACTACCAACTTAAGGATGAGAAGCAATCTTTCACCAACACACTAACAAGATTCGGCTTGTGTGCCCAGCATGTCACTTCCATGTCATGCTGTCCCTCTGTAATTGCTCCATCACAGGTCCATTCCATTCACTACCTCCAATGAAGTGACATGCAGTCGCATACTGTTCATGCAATCTGGAGAGCTTGATTGTAGACAACGATCAACAAAAATTGCACTGCCCATTTTGTCCATTGTTTCGTCAGACATGATGGGAACCTTCTTGTCCTGTAGGTCTACAGCAACCTCTTCCTTCTTAGATATTGCCATGAGAGGCAAATACTTTCTACAAAGTGTACCCCTTCCTGGAAGATCTCACATCAACATTCTTCAACCTTCCTTGAAGACTGGGGATCTGACTTCTCAAATGGAATTTTAGTTATAAAATCATCTCCATAGTAGAAGTGACAAAATTCAGTTTGATAACCTAATAGAAAAGAAAGCATATAATTACAAGCCATGTATTTATATTTTACACATAACATTTTTTAAACCCTTAAATTTCAACGCATATGCTTTGTAGTCAGCAGCACCCAGGACATCTGGGAGGCTCTTGTAAACTGGTTTCAAAACCACCATCTGGCTATAGTCTATTGCAGCCAGCTCAGGTCAAGGCCGCAACAGTCAGAGGAGATGCTGAAGGAGTTTGCTCTGGATAATGAATTGGTGAACAAGGCTCTGGTTAACTTCATGGCTGGATACCTGTCCCAGTAAGCTACCAGCTCTTTCATCAACAGGGTAAACGATGCTGAGATAGGTCAGTGTTTAATATTGGCAAATATAAGACCACACACGATGTGCTGATGGCTGCACTGAGAATGGAGGTAAACAAGTTAAGAACTGCCCTCGTGTGAAAGATCCGGAGTATTCAGTACATGTGGGATGAGACAGTCCAAAGACATTGACTATCTCCCAGAAGTGTGTTGGGAGTATGGCTGGGCAGGACATCCAGTGAGGCCCAGCCAACGAGCAATTGGAAAAGGTGTAAATACCAGTGTGTCGAGGGGCACATTGGAGTTGTCAACCCCAACCCATTGAGTGATGCTGCACGCCTTGTGCAGAAGGATGGATGTGTGTGTGGGAAGCGGTACCAGATACTGGTGGACACATGTACAGCTACGACCATGGTCCAACCTGGCTTGCTGTTAACGAAACCAGATCAGCCCCACAAAATGTTGTTGACATCAGGTGACACCTTATCTGTAGAAGAGGAGGCCTTGCTGGAGTTAACCTTGGGGTAGTGTGTTATGAGTCTGTAGGTGTTCATTGCAAGGGTGGCTGATGAGGTGATTCTGGGTCTGGATGCTCTCAGGAGTCACACTGGGTCCTGCAAGTCAGACAAGACAAGATAATGTTCAGAACCTTCAGCAAACATGTTGGACTCTGCAGGGTAACCCTGGCGATGTTATGTTTGGGCTTGCCAGGAAAAAGGTATCTGTTAAGGTGCATTAGGAAAGGTCAGCAGTCATGGAACCCCATGGACCATCTTCTGTCAACACGTTCGGATGGAAGAGCACCAACCAACAACCAGGAACAAGGTCTGCACTAAGAGGAGTAGAGGCTTCCCTGAGGGAAGATGCCAGTGGAGGGAGGAGGCCGTTGGCAAAGAAGTGCAATGCTATGCAACACAAATAAAGACAGCTTTGAAAAGCATCATGTGACAGGCAATTCTCAAAGCTTAGAGATACAATTGTTAGGTTTGTTATTCTAGGACTGTTACATTGTGAAGCAGTTTTTGTGTTAAGCTTTTGGAAGCATTCTGAGTTTCGATGTAAAGTCATTTTGGAAATTGTATTATATTGTCTGTATTATATTTGTTATTTGAGGCCAGTTTACCATTGCAAGTAAAAGAAATAAAGATTGGTAAGGTAACCAGATTGTGAGATTTTGTTAGATTATACATCCGAATACCGTCTTTAATTTGATTTCTGAAAAGTTTACACCTTACAAAATGAAGTAAAGTTGATCTCTTTATTTATGATACACATACATTAAAGTCAAAGATAAAAAAATGAAAATAATATTCACAGGAACGAAGAAAATAAACAAAAAAATTTGTATTTACTTACTTTGCTCCTTTTGAATATTCAGCCGCCTTGAACACTTTTCTGCTGCTACTGTGTGTTTGCAGCATTCATGTGGTGCTGGCTAGAAATTTATATTTTGACACCATCAGAAGTTCTTCATAGAATTCTCTTTGTACAGAAACTATAAAGCATTATTTCCATCTAACAAAAACTGTTTTACTTGCTCATTATAACTCATTTTCGGCAGCATGACAAACAATATTCCTTTAAACTTGGGTGCATCTACCTGCTGCTGCTTAAATGGAACTGAATGCCTAATTGGTACAGAACACAAGAGGCTGTACAAAGATCATGGACAGGAAATCCAACATACTAACACACTCCCGCTAGAAGTGCAACAATATCCTGTAATTTTTCAAGTAAAATCACCAGATTTATTTCATAGAGTAGAGCTGTGATCATCTACGTGAAAATTACAACCTAATGTGGACAGGTTAATATTTTTCTCCTGCCATAATTCCTGCCAGGTGCAACAAAAAATTATTTTTACCTCAAGACTAGTGACTAAACCCTACAGATCTGGCATGAAAACCTCTAAATTGGCAACATTCACACTTAGCAAAGCATCTACCAGAACATAGGTGAAAATCATAGAAAGACAAACTAGCAAAATCAAACAAGACAGTGCATATTCAAGTATATTGACTAAGACCGTGTGCATGGTGTTTGTGCTCTGCGCTATGGCAGCTGCCTCAGCTGAACATGTATTGTACTCAGCCGTGCTGCTTTAAACATGTATACAATCTTACAGGAAATCCTATTTGAACTCTTATCTTATAAAAAACGCTGCAAGTTTTGCCCTTCATTGGTTATACAAGTATTGTATCGGGTAGCCATTTAATGGCTGACACGAGTGAGTTCTGCCACTGTAATGTTTCTGATTTCATTTATAATGTTTTCTTTCAGTTCCTCCAATATATGCAGATTTGTTTGATACTCCTTTTCTCTCAGTGTATTCCACAAGTAAAAATCACACACTGTTAGATCTGGAGAACGAGGTAGCTGATTGCAACTGATTTATTCAGTGACTGTTCAAGATTCACACAATGTTATTTAGCTTTTCCTGTGTTAAAACACTTATTTTTGTGGAGCACAGAGACAGTAGTTTCAGATTTATTTATAATTACATGAATTTGTGCTCGTGAAGGTGGAAAACTTCACCATAAAATTGCTGAATTATATTGTCATGGCAGCCCTTGGGCCCAAGTATTGCTGGTGAGAGTTGGCGTGCGGTGGCCTGGCAGTTGCTGGTGGCAGGAACAGACTGGGGCACTTATCTGCCTTAACGACCCGTTCCCGGCAGGACAATAGGCCATACGGAAACAATAGCTATTATCTGCTGCCCCTCCATCTAGACTTTCCTCCTTATTCACTCCAGAGCATTCCACTTCCAGAACTCTCTCATTGTGTCAGGCACTATATACGGGACTCACTTGTGCCCAGAGACAAAGTTGTACTAGTTGTTCCTGTAGTGAGTGTTTTAGTGGACTGGGGAGTCAAACATTTACGAAGTGTTCTGTGGACAGCACCAGTGAATCATGTTAAGTGCAGTTCAGCTCAAGTTGTAATCTGACAGTTTTTATTGTAATTCGATTTGATGGTTGTTCTGTTGCTCTGAGTTTGTACGAAAATTATCTAAGTGTAAAGTTAGTGCTATGCTAACTGGATAGAAGGCAATAAAGTGTGATTAGCAGCAATTGATGTTTTCTCATTTGTTACAATATTTAATTATATAAGGACCAAAGGAATGGTAAGGATAATCAAAACACATAAAATGCATGTTTTTAGTAATGAAAAATGGAGAAAAGCAAAACCAGAGAAAGAGAGAACTTAATGAACCAATCTTTATTGTGCTTAAGTACATTTTCAACAATATACAAGGAATATTTATTAAATAATTTTAAATGATATATAACAGATGGTGCAAAACTTTTGACACATATGCAGCAATACTACATTGGAGCAAAAAGTGTTTTCCTGCTGCCCGAGATAATCAGATTAAATATCAACAGAGGGTAATATATAATTTTTTATACATTATAAATAAATACGGATAAAATCAAGAAGCCAAACTGTAATAAGCAAGTTCCATTACACATCTCGAGCAAAACATTCTGTGACTGTATAGATCTGCACATGTCCCTTTAATGTTCATGTAAAATAGTTCTTAACATGTGCATTTCAAAATATAACTCTTGTTTGTAATGAATTTCCAAACCAAAATTTAATTTTTAACTCTGATTCTGTATACCTCCATGCCCAGAAAAAAAAGAAAGAAAAAATATTTAAAATCCCTGAGTAACACAATATTTACATGGAATGCCACTATAAAAACAAATTTGGTCATATTTACAATTTTCCAAAGGGAGAGTTGAAATAAGGTAACTTCAAGAACGATTTTAACTTATACTAGTAACCAGAAAATAATTTCCATAAATACATTAGTTACAAAGTTCTCCAAATTTTAAAATAGTATGTTATCCACAGCTTTTGGTACGCAATGATCTCCTTGTCATCTTTTATAACCTGCATGCTGCTTAATATGAATTGCCGAGACACTAGCCTACATCATTATACTGTTTACATTTAGACCTATGATGCAGACATTATCCATACTCAGTACTTATTTTGAAATCCATTTTTATTCGCAAAATGTTACAACAGAATAAAACTTATCACAACTTAATGAAATACAGAATGCAATTTTAAAAGCAACAATGAAGTGAGTTCTTGCTGCTCACTAAAGCTAAAAATAAATAAATTTGCAGTTAAAGTGCTATAATAGTGAATGGATGGCCTTCTTTCTCACATTTATGCTGAAGAGCCATTCAACAGCATGTGTAGCCTAGAGCAATTTATATGGCAATGATTATGTGGAATTGTGAAACATGAAGTATTGCTTGCTACTTTTATATTCAAGTCTAGCAAACATCCTATTTATTGTACTGATGTGTTAATTTCAAAACCAGCCATTAATGAGGCATGCAAACGAAAAAAGGAAAAATAAAATAATTGCAATAAATAAAATCTACTTGAAATAACAACATACAAACCATAGTTGACTGAAATAACCTATCCATTTTGTTCTTTACAAAAATTCAACTTTACACAAGAAGTCAAATCAGTGTCCCATTGCCTATCACTGCAAAAGCTATCTTACTGACAGACACTGGGATACTTCAATATAGCATCCTACAATGTAGTTAACAATTGATAAGTTCTTAGAACCATAATAACTTGGATGCAAGTGAATTTATAATTACCGTCCTTATGATGGAAAGAGAGCTTCGCTGCAAAGCTATGCCACACATTTAGCTGTAGGAATGGTAAATGTACCAAATTTTACCTTCCTACAGCTAAGAGGGCATGGCTGCAGGCTCGCTACTAACTATTTGGTTGCTCTCTGATACCTACGGAGCACAGCACACTTCTGAATGTCACCAAAGTCTTGCGCAAGGTTAGGCAGAATCCTTTAGAAGCAGGAATCAGTGGAAATTCAGGCAGCTGAGCATTCAAAGCATTTGAAATGGCTGAAAAACAAAATACAATTAATAATGTAAACAGAGATTAATTGATCAACAATAATGTATGTTTATTACTCTAGCTTCACTTTCTATTCCAGAACTTAGAGTAGTGCTCAAAAGTATTTTGTACCTGAGGTTTTATATTGTCAGTGCTGTGTGTATGCAGTCACAACAGAGCCACGCATTTATAGTGGACACAGTTTATCGGCAGTTCCCAAGAGTTCAAAATGGCCGACATTACATAAACAGCTGACAAAAGGATCACAGAAGGCAGTCCTGCCAACGTACACAATAAAGGCATTTCTAACCTCAAATATCACAGGGTCACAGTAACATACTTTCTAACGATAATAATACTTGAACATATGTTAAGTAGATTTTCTGGGCTTGTGGGCCGTGGTCGAGTTGGATTGCCTTCCTCCGACGTTTCGCTGAAAACTGCGTCCAGCATCTTCAGGGTCAACCTCTGTTATTTTGGTCTAACTTAGCGGCTGCACATAAACTAAAGTTCACTGCAAACTTTCATATTACTGATCATTTTTGTTTCTTATTAGTGTCCTTGGTAACATAAATTTTCACGTTCGCTCGTTCTCATGAATACCAACATGAGATTATCGCTAACAGGCTGGATTGACTCGGGAAGCGATAGAGGTTTTTATGCATAAAAACTCCTACAATCGAAAAGAAGAGAGACAGCAGATAAGCAAAACTTGGCTCCCGGCTCTAATAAGAGGGAGAAGAAAACCCGAGACACGGGAAGCCTTCTCTTTTATACCAGGATCAGAGACGTTCCATTTGCTGGCATTTGAAAATATAATTTGAGATCAATTTATTAACCTCTTGAGGGATATCGACGTGAAATCACGTCCATTTAAAATGGCGGATGAGCGATATGGGTGTCCTGTGCGTTTAAGCATTTAACCCTTATTTATCCCTTATCCAACTCAACTTATTATAATTTTCCCTTTATGAAACATTTTAGTAAGGTCTATATACTTTATTGGCTTACCTTAATATGTTTGTTCTGCAGTGATTTACCTCAAAACAGGGATAAACACACAAGGGTACGTACATCTCCACATTCGCGAATTCCCTTCTTGCGGCACACGAAACACTTTCGAAATGGGCGTGACTTCTTTGCTGTTGGTGGTATCCTTTTAGGATAATGTTTTCCTTGAAGTCTGAGGGGTGCAGGGGTTTTGGATTTTCAACCCCCAACGTGGTATTGTTCAATTAGGCTGCGAGTTATTTATAGTCGGTAGTCAAGGTCGGTCATTGTCCTGCGTGGGTTTAGAGAGCTGTCCAAATCCCCAAACAATTGTATATGGTTATATCCAGTTGGTGCAAAAACACCTTTTTATACCACTTCTCCCTTCAGCTACAAGCAGGAAAGAATACGTATGTATTTCAACAAAGAAAGACACAGACTCTACTCAGTTACGAAACTCGCGTAAGCAAAAGTTGTAATGTTGATCTATTCTGGTGACTCAAGAGACCACGCATGCAGTAGCGATTTATTACACAGTATGCTGACGCATTAGCCACACATACAATGGGTGTTTCTTTACTGAATCTTTCCGAGAACTAATATTAGATGCGTTCGACAGAGCAAAGTTGACTTTTCACCACAGTGAAACAAAATTGTGCCATTTCAACGTTTTGTAAATACAACTCAACTTTGCTGATGACGTACATTTATACTGCAAACAACGAGTTTTATACCAGTTTTTGTTTCATTAAAATAACTTAATATTTACACAAAATACAGCTGTGTATATACGAAGCACTTTTAGCGCATTTAACAATTTAAATGCTAGCAGTTCTCGGCTCGCGGACGTTTAAATGGCCATCGCTCAAGAGGTTAAGAAAAGATTTGTTAGCGATAATCTCATGTTGGTATTCATGAGAACGAGTGATCGTGAAAATTTATGTTACCAAGGACACTAATAAGAAACAAAAATGATCAGTAATATGAAAGTTTGCAGTGAACTTTAGTTTATGTGCAGCCGCTAAGTTAGACCAAAATAACAGAGGTTGACCCTGAAGATGTTGGACGCAGTTTTCAGCGAAACGTCGGAGGAAGGCAATCCAACTCGACCACGACCCACAAGCCCGGAAAATCTACTTAACATAGTTGATAATGCCGGCCGTGAAAGCCTCAGCACTTATAATACTTGAACATCATTACCACACAACACGTGATGAACCTCTTCGTCTTCGGCAAATGTTCTGCAGGAACACTTTTGGATAAAATCACTGCCAAGTGCTAAATATTGTAATATATATTTAATGCACTACTGTGTAGCGAACACAAAAATAAAGTAACTATAACTGCATATATTGACAAAACCACGCAAACATGAGCAGTATGCCCACAGATAGATTGATTAATTAATGAATACGGTGTCTAAACAGAATCTTGTTTTAAAATCTATCGGTTGGCCTTTCTGCAACATGTTCATAAATGACTTCTGTGGCAACATAACAGATGCAATAACACCAGCTATGGGCATAGCTTTACCATAGCTTTATGAACAGTTGATGGCACTAACGCAACCTAACGGATGGAATATCACCAAATATAACCAGACTGCCCCATAATGGGGGGAAAATATCAAGGTTGTTTTTTGGGGTATCTCAATAAGCTGTGCCTACTATAACTGTGTCACTCCATTAAGAGCTTCAGGTTTCTGTAGTTACTTATGTAATGGGAGAACAAAAAGCTTCTGAATGGGCTGCAGTGTTTTGCCTGTCCACTTCCTCAGTCGTCTGCTACCATAGAACAGAGCAAATGAAACCATACATTTTTAGAACTACTGTTAAAAGCCTTACTTACCAACTTTATAAAATGAGATGCTGAAACTGGCCTTCGTTGTCCATACATTTTTGGCACCTCTTTAGGAAACTATCCATCACTTGCTGTAGTTTACGTTGAGAAAAGCTGGCAATTTCCTGGCAGATATTTTGTTTTAATTCTTCCAGGGTGTGTGAGTTTGTTTTGTACACTTTATACCTCAAGTTACCCCAGAGATAGAAATCGTAGGGAGTTAGTTCAGGGAGCCACAAATCTCTACTAACAATTCTGTCCTGAAACAGCCTTTCGATTGTTGTCGAGGAAAGATTGGCCATATGAGCTGTTGTTAAAAGGGAAAATCATGCTTCCTGTCTGTTAATTCTCTAAAAAAAGGGGATAAAATTGTATTTGAAGTATGTATGGGTGTCAACTGTTGACTCAAAAAAAAATTGGCCCTATAACTCCGAACCTAATATTGTTAATGAAATAACCCTTTATGATGAAAAATTTGGTGTATGGTGTGCCATTAACGGAGAAAGGTTTCTCAGAGCTCCAATAAGCAATTTCTATCTTTGGGTAGCTTAAATCATGAAGTGTACAATACAAACGCAGACATCCTGGAAGAATTAAAAGCTTTCACGGCACACATTATTTATTACAGTTTCACGGGTGATCAGCCGTGTGAAGTTTAAAAATATTGAGCTTTCGGCCATTGTAAACTCCATGGCCTTGACGAACATACATTTATGTATGTAAGATACCTTTGTTTAAATTAAATGTATGTGTGCACTAAACTGATTATAATTACATACTTTTCAATTATCCATTGGCATTGTTTTCTATTATACACTTATATTTATACAATTGTAACTAATGCTTTCTTCAAAATACTTTTGGGGGCTACTAAATATGTTTCAGTGACTGTTGTTTCCATCATCAGCCTAGATTTACTGCCACACTTCCTCTACAAGTTACAGGAAGCAACTCACCAAAACATGTTCTGGTAAACTAATGTAGAAAGTGAAGTTACAATAATAAATAACACCAGTTTCACTGTTACAGTATGTTACTAAGTCATTGTGTCACTTATAGCTATTGAATTGACAGACTTGTGTTACCAAAAATTGGAGGTGATGATGGTCAAGTTTGTTGGAACTTTGTTTAAAATTAACAATTAGTTCAAAATAATAAAGTACCTGATCATGCAAAAGATAGTCTGCAATACATGTGTGTGAAGTGCCTAAGATAATTTTGGAAATAGTAGACTTAACTTTGTCTAATCTTTTCAAACCTATTTCTCTCTTCTATAATAATGCAGTTCCCACATTGAAACGTGGATCCTTGTAGTATGAGAGTTGAATGAAAAGTAATGACCCCACCTCTGTTACTTGGGTTTGGATGGGAGTATTTTAATAAATCAAATGCAGGCATTCTCTGATGAATCTCCTTTGGGGTGACCCTTCTGCTGCCAAAAATTCAATGATGCCCATTGCTTAAACCACACTGACCAACCGTCTGTGCAGGGTTCCATACTTTGCAGTTTAATAACACAACTGTTCAATGCTAAGGTTTCACGCCAACTGGAACTGTAGAGGAGTCACGAACGTGGAGGCATTGTTTTCCATTCAAGCTTCATACAGTAAAACCTCTATTTGGATCTCTGGACCAGATTTATAGATCTTGTTTTTTAAATTTAATGTTCACGTTAGATAATAAATTTAACTATGACAGCAAGAACGTAAGCGTAAGTACATATGCCAAAAATTTGCTTTTTAGTTTGATTCACCGTATGATTCCTGCATAAACTGTAAAATAAACTATGGTAATTTGTACTACACTGTACTGTAAAATGCTACCTGTTGAGATTAAGAACAATTTTGCAATGTGTCACACAGTGCTGATGCGGTATGCCTCACCATACTTCGTTCAAAGGCCGGACGTGTTTAAAGCACAATAATGTGGATCAATTCTTTGTTAAGAAATGTGATTTTATGTGATAAAGATTTTTATATTTTTTAATGTCCTGTAAACAATACATACTGTCACCGCGCCCGCCGCATCTAATTGCCGACAGCAGCAGTGTCACCCATCGCATTATTGTCGGCACTACCGCAAAGGAGCCGAAGGAAAGAGACAGAGAATGGCCGCATTGTTGGGGCGCTTGCCGAAAGAGAGAAAAGGATAGAAGCTTCTGGAACTTCCTCTTTGTATTCCACCGAATAACTGAACTTTCCAGAATAGTGCCTGGGAGATATAAATAGCGGTAAAGTGCGACAGGGACAGTCAGACGTACGTGAGCGTTGAGTAGTGCCGACGGAGAACAGTCAGACGTATGTGAAGGTTGAGTAGTCGTGCCGACGGAGACGGACAGACGATGTGGAGAGTTGTGCCGACGGAGAAGAGTTAGTTCTTTGTGTTACGAATTCGGAGCCGTGCTGTTGGAGAATCGGAAAAGACTTTCTTGTTGTTGCAACGAGTGTACAAAGTTACTGTTTACGGAAATAAAAGTGTTTCTTTACCTCGATTACATCTGTCTACTTTACTTCACACCCACACCAAAAGTCACACTGGTGTCAGGAGTGGGATCCGTCGAATTGCTTCTAGTTTCATTACATCGTCAGAAGTTGCAACGTTAGAACCAAGATGGAGGGAGATTCGGAAACCAGGATGATGGCAATGATGAAAGAATTATTTGCCAAAATGGAAACGTCATACGACAACCTCGCTGCCAAAATGGAAACGAGAAACGACAACCTCGTTGCCGAGCTGAAAGAAGAAATGAAGACGAGAAACAACCTCGTTGCCGAGCTGAAAGAAGAAATGAAGACGAGAAACAACCTCGCTGCCGAGCTGAAAGAAGAAATGAAGACGAGAAACAACCTCGCTGCCGAGCTGAAAGAGATGAAGACGGAGCTATCGGCGAAAATTGACGGCGAACTGATTGGCGTGACGGAAGACGTGGAAGAACTCGGCGAAAAGGTGGAAGACCTCTGCCAGCACGTGGACGTCGTGGAGGACGACGGGGAACGTCTTGGCGCCCTGGTAGTAAGAGTTGACGAGAGCGTCAAAGTACTGGATGCCAGGGGCAGGCGGAATAGCGCGGAGCCGGGGAGAGAGCACCTAGTGGCCGAGGCGACAGTTGCGCCCGTTTCGGATGATATGAGGGAAGACGTGGAACAACTCGGCGAACTGATTGGCGTGAGGGAAGACGTGGAACAACTCGGCGAACTGATTGGCGTGACGGAAGACGTGAAACAACTCGGCGAACTGATTGGCGTGACGGAAGACGTGGAACAACTCGGCGAACTGATTGGCGTGACGGAAGACGTGAAACAACTCGGCGAACTGATTGGCGTGACGGAAGACGTGGAACAACTCTGCGAACTGATTGGAGTGACGGAAGACGTGGAACAACTCGGCGAACTGATTGGCGTGACGGAAGACGTGGAACCACTCGGCGAACTGATTGGCATGACGGAAGACGTGGAACAACTCGGCGAACTGATTGGCGTGACGGAAGGCGTGGAAGAACTCGGCGAAAAGGTGGAAGACCTCTGCCAGCATGTGGACGTCGTGGAGGACGACGGGGAACGTCTTGGCGCCCTGGTAGTAAGAGTTGACGAGAGCGTCAAAGTACTGGATGCCAGGGGCAGACGGAATAGCACAGACCCGGGGAGGGAGCACCTAGTGGCCGAGGCGACAGTTGCGCCCGTTTCAGATAACGAAAGTGTACGTCTCGGGGAAGACAAAGGGGCAGTTCAGGGACGTCGTCGGGGATCCTCTGGAGGAGTGTGTCGGGTACGTAACCAACCAGGATACGACGTGGAGGACGATCAGCAGGGAAGCGCACAAGCAAACGAGCATCACGCGAGAACCGACTTGGCGTGTGACATGGGGGGACCGTCGGAGCCATCCAATCACCTGACGCATAGTGCCGTGAACGGAAGAATGGTGGACATCATCGTGGACGGCAGGATACAGGAGAGGCCGTGCCGAGCACGAGTGAACACGAGTGCAGCGGTGGACGCGACTCGCACGGATGTGGTGGGGTTTGTTGCCGGACCCATCGGAAGCAAGGTGGCTGCGAAGGTGCGCCAGAGAGGTCGGCGGACATGGTACCCAGCGAGCCGTTTCCAAGTGCGCAGGATGGCCCGCCAACACACCAGGAAGAAGGGCAACTGGACGAGAGACCGTCAAGACCGGCGGTACTATTGCAGAATTTCGAAGCAGGATGGCATACATCGTCCTACCCGGACCAAGGGACACTATCCAACAGCGATACCTAGGATCGTGCCTCCTGGAGAAGAGGTTCGATGGGTTAGTCCACCAGGGCGCAAGGGAGTTGCCGCAGTGATAGTGCTGGTCGGGACGACCAGCTCTGAGGAGGGAGCAGTGTCACCGCGCCCGCCGCATCTAATTGCCGACAGCAGCAGTGTCACCCATCGCATTATTGTCGGCACTACCGCAAAGGAGCCGAAGGAAAGAGACAGAGAATGGCCGCATTGTTGGGGCGCTTGCCGAAAGAGAGAAAAGGATAGAAGCTTCTGGAACTTCCTCTTTGTATTCCACCGAATAACTGAACTTTCCAGAATAGTGCCTGGGAGATATAAATAGCGGTAAAGTGCGACAGGGACAGTCAGACGTACGTGAGCGTTGAGTAGTGCCGACGGAGAACAGTCAGACGTATGTGAAGGTTGAGTAGTCGTGCCGACGGAGACGGACAGACGATGTGGAGAGTTGTGCCGACGGAGAAGAGTTAGTTCTTTGTGTTACGAATTCGGAGCCGTGCTGTTGGAGAATCGGAAAAGACTTTCTTGTTGTTGCAACGAGTGTACAAAGTTACTGTTTACGGAAATAAAAGTGTTTCTTTATCTCGATTACATCTGTCTACTTTACTTCACACCCACACCAAAAGTCACAATACTATGTTTTACCTTAGATTCTCGTTGCTTCACTGTTAGTAGCTTCATTATTTCCTTATTTTGGGAACTATTTAACATGTAAGATGACGTCATAAGGGACGCCATAAAAAGTATACGTATACGCGTATGAATACAGATGCGTTGTTAAGGAATGTGCTAGATTCAATGTCTTAGTATCCCATTAACTGAAGAGTCAAGACATGTTTTTGAGATGTGTGAGTTAAGACACTCAAAGTATAATTAAAAATGACAAGCAGTGCACAGAAACAGTGCCCCCCCCCCCCCCCCCCCCACATGCACGCACCCACGCCCATACCCACACACACAGAGTTTATTTTGGTTTTATATGTTGTTGATCTAATGTGCAGGATTTTGACCCATCAATTTTTCCCTAGCCAGCCAATATAAATTATGTATCTTCCCAACTGGTTTAGCTTTGCTCAATTCTGGGCATTCCAGTAGGTGTTCTCCATTTAAAATCTTGTCAGTATTGCAGATCTTACATGTGTTAACATTGATAAAACCAAACCTATGCAGATGTTTTGCGAAACAGTCATGTGCAGGGGCTAATCTGAAGTGAGCAGCTGCTTCTTCCCTTGGGAAATTTTTTAATTTTTTGAACTATTGCTTTTATGTTAGAATACTTTTTATTGGAAATTTCCTTTTGAATATTATGTTGGTATGTTTGTTCTATAGTACTTTTGACATTTTTAGTTTCGCATCTAATCCAGAAGACTTTATAGGTTTTGAGTGTAACACTGCACCCTTTTTGGCTAGAAAGTCTGCAGTCTCATTACCAATCACTCCTACATGTGCTGGTATCCACTAGTATTATCTGTTGAAATTTTGTCTGGAGTAATCTATAAGATCTTACATCTTTAATATTCTAAGATTCATATGGACTGTCATATCTTTCAATTGCTTGAATGGCAGAAACTGGGTCTGTGAGAACTACTTTATTTTGTATTATATCTAGCATATCTGTTGTAATGCTCATTGTATTGCAACCACTTCACCATCAAAATTTGTGAATTGTCTAGGCAATGTAAAATAATGTGAAAAGTTTGAGAGGCAGAACTGGAACTTAAAAATTCAGTGCCACAGCTGGGATTTGAACCACAGACCCTCCGCTTACCAGGTGGGTGCTCTAACCATTAAGCTACTGTGACAACCTGCCAGAATGACATTGAATTCTCAAACCAGTTCATATTTCTCCCGGTAAACCACAAAGACAGCCTCACATCAGAGACAATTACCCCAATGGTGACTTATTATTGCAAGTACTTTATGTCTGTATTTTGCAGGAATTTTTAAGTTCCAGTTCTACCTCTCAAACATTGCCCACACTCGGCTTGTGTGTTTAAAAACACCAACAATACGTTTGTTGGCATAAATAATAATGTGAAAAGTATTTACAATATATACCACCTCCCACGTTATTTCTCAATTTATCTGCAGAACCATCTGTGTAAATTCTGAGCCACTCTGTTTCAAGGAATTATGTAGATGTACAACTGTAGCAATTCTGCATACTTCTGGTGAGTCTTCTAGTTTATTTAGTTGTGCTGTCAACTTTATTTGTTGCTATCTTAATAAAATCTTTGGATTAGTTATAGGAGGGTGAGGTGTGCATTTTTCTGATAAATGTAGGTAAATAACTTCTCTAAAGAAGATTTGTTTGTGATTTGTGTTTTTAGTTAATATTCCCTAGGTAGAAGTTGAAACCATTTATATTTACTTGGGTTTTGTTTTCAATTTTACATATAGTTGGTTTTATACTGGTGTTCCAATACTTAACTTATTCAAACTTCATCAAAACGAAATTAAAACAGAATGAATTTATAAAATAAGTTGACCAAAACAATGCTGGTCTTAAAATCTGGAAATAAGCTAGCCTGACTAGCTTGGATCACTAGAGTTAAATATATTTTGAAATTGTACTGACCTTCACCATGTATTTCACGAAAACTTGTTGGAGTAGTAGGCGTTACTGGGTGTGCTGAGTTATATCTCTCTGAAATCTCCAACCAGGTCTCCAATCGTTTTAGTAGCCTATTAAAAGAATTTGGACAGAGGATTATGATGCTGAAATCTCAATATGAAGCAGGGATTAAACTGAGTAGGCATGTTATTACGTTAGAGTACCAGCTTCAAATAGTTCCATAATGTCTCATGCTAATCTCTGGTTAAATTAAATATTTGTGTTGGTAGAAACAGAAGATTTAAATCCATTTTGGACATAAATCTTGCAACTTTACACTTTTTAACATTTTGTCATAACAAAATATGGATAAAGGTGAAAGAATGCAACATAAGCAGATTTTACTGGGATAAACTAGAATTGAAGGTGGCCCAAGTATCAAGCGAAGATAATTAGTTATCACAATACCATGAGGAATTACACATGATTAGAAATCTGATGAGGTTAAACCATCTAAAATGAAATGAAATAGTCTTTGAGTAAATACATAATCCTTTTTGAGAGGTAGAACAAAACTGAGAAATTCAATGCCACAGCCAGGAGTTGAACCATGGACCTTCCACTTAATGTGTGGCTGCTCTAACCACTGAGTTACCATGGCAACTTGCCAGTATGAAAAAAAAAAAATCCTATGAGAGGTAGAATTGGAATTGAAAAATTCAATGCTACAGCTGGGATTTGAACCACAGCAGGGGGCTTACCAGGCAGGTGCTCTAACCATTATGCTACTGTGACATGCCACCAGAATGACATTAAATTCTCCACCAATTTGTATTTCTCCTGGTAAACCACAAAGGCAGTTTCAAATCAGAGACAATTACCCCAATGGTAACTTAGTATCGTAAGCATTTTATGTCCCGGGATAGTAAGTCACCATTGGGGTAATTGCCTCTGATGTGAAACTGCCTTTGTGGTTTACCGGGAGAAATACGCATTGGTTGGATAATTCAATGTCATTCTGGCAGGCTCTCAGAGTAGCTTAATGGTTAGAGCACCTGTTTGGTAAGTGGAGGGTCTGTGATTCAAAACCTAGCTGTGGTACTGAATTTTTCAGATCCAATTCTATCTCTCAAACATTGCCCACCCATGGCTTGTGTGTTTAAAAACACCAACAATAAGTTTGTTGGCATAAATAAATAGCAATCCTATATTCAAAAAGTTTCTGGAATTGTTCATTTTCTCTTTAATGTATACATATAGGTGCTGGTAATGTCCATGATAACAGTTCATTTGAATTAATGATTGTTGTCTTCGTGTAACTTCTAGTGTTTGCCATTTGTGCATATTCATTTATTACATTTCATGTCATCAATAGAGCAACATTTAAACAAAGTTTTCTGTTTTGTTACACGAATCTTCCTCAGAGACGTTTGAGAATGCTAAAAAAGGCTTACAGTGAAGTAACAATGAAAAACACTGAGGTTTAACAGTAAAAACGTTTCAAGGTCAAGGTTGTGACAGTATCAAAAATGACCAGTGGAGCGACAAGAGCACTATGACAGGTATCTGGAAATGGCTTCCGTTCTCTTTATCTGCAGTGATAGAAGTGTCACTGTGGAGGGGAACTACTTCTAAGGAAATGTGTGAATTGCTTTAAGGTAACTTGTTTCTGCAATATTAAGAAATTCCAGGAACTTTTTAATACTGTCACCGCGCCCGCCGCATCTAATTGCCGACAGCAGCAGTGTCACCCATCGCATTATTGTCGGAACTACCGCAAAGGAGCCGAAGGAAAGAGACAGAGAATGGCCGCATTGTTGGGGCGCTTGCCGAAAGAGAGAAAAGGATAGAGGCTACTGGAATCTTCTACTTTGTACTCCAGCGCAATAAGTGAACGTTCCTGAAGCTTCCAGAATAGTGCCTGGGAGATATAAATAGCGGTAAAGTGTGAGAACAGGAGTCAGACGTATGTGAAGGTTGAGTAGTCGTGCCGAGAAAAGGATAGAGGCTACTGGAATCTTCTACTTTGTACTCCAGCGCAATAAGTGAACGTTCCTGAAGCTTCCAGAATAGTGCCTGGGAGATATAAATAGCGGTAAAGTGTGAGAACAGGAGTCAGACGTATGTGAAGGTTGAGTAGTCGTGCCGACGGAGAAGGGACAGTTCTTTGTGTTACGAGTTCGGAGCCGTGCTGTTGGAGAATCGGAAAAGACTTTCTTGCTGTTGCAACGAGTGTACAAAGTTACTGTTTACGGAAATAAAAGTGTTTCTTTATCTCGACTACATCTGTCTACTTTACTTCACACCCACCACACCAAAAGTTACACTGGTGTCAGAAGTGGGATTCGTCGAATTGCTTCTAGTTTCATTACCTCGTCAGAAGTTGCAACGTTAGAACCAAGATGGAGGGAGATTTGGAAACCAGGATGATAGCAATGATGAAAGAATTATTCGCCGAAATGAAGACGGAAATGGCTGAAATGAAGACGGCAAACGACAACCTCGCTGCCAAAATGGAAACGTCAAACCACAACCTCGCTGCCAAAATGGAAACGACAAACAACAACCTCGCTGCCGAGCTGAAAGAAGAAATGAAGACGGCAAACGACAACCTCGCTGCTGAACTGAAAGACATGAAGACGACAAACGACAACCTCGCTACAGAAATGAAGACGGCAAACGACAACCTCGCTGCCGAGCTGAAAGAGATGAAGACGGAGCTATCGGCGAAAATTGATGGCGAACTGATTGGCGTGACGGAAGACGTGGAAGAACTCGGCGAAAAGGTGGTAGACCTCTGCCAGCACGTGGACGTCGTGGAGGACGACGGGGAACGTCTTGGCGCCCTGGTAGTAAGAGTTGACGAGAGCGTCAAAGTACTGGATGCCAGGGGCAGACGGAATAGCGCGGAGCCGGGGAGGGAGCACCTAGTGGCCGAGGCGACAGTTGCGCCCGTTTCAGATGATGTGAAGGAAGACGTGAAACAACTCGGCGAACTGATTGGCATGACGGAAGACGTGGAACAACTCGGCGAACTGATTGGCGTGACGGAAGACGTGGAACAACTCGGCGAACTGATTGGCGTGACGGAAGACGTGGAACAACTCGGCGAACTGATTGGCGTGACGGAAGGCGTGGAAGAACTCGGCGAAAAGGTGGAAGACCTCTGCCAGCATGTGGACGTCGTGGAGGACGACGGGGAACGTCTTGGCGCCCTGGTAGTAAGAGTTGACGAGAGCGTCAAAGTACTGGATGCCAGGGGCAGACGGAATAGCACAGACCCGGGGAGGGAGCACCTAGTGGCCGAGGCGACAGTTGCGCCCGTTTCAGATAACGAAAGTGTACGTCTCGGGGAAGACAAAGGGGCAGTTCAGGGACGTCATCGAGGATCCTCTGGAGGAGTGTGTCGGGTACGTAACCAAACAGGATATGACGTGGAAGACGATCAGCAGGGAAGCGCACAAGCAAACGAGCAACACGCGAAAACCGACTTGGCGTGTAACATGGGGGGACCGTCAGAGCCATCCAATCACCTGACACATAGTGCCGTGAACGGAAGAATGGTGGACATCGTCTTGGACGGCAGGATACAGGAGAGACCGTGCCGAGCACGAGTGAACACGAGTGCAGCGGTGGACGCGACTCGCGCGGATGTGGTGGGGTTTGTTGCCGGACCCATCGGAAGCAAGGTGGCTGCGAAGGTGCGCCAGAGAGGTCGGCGGACATGGTACCTAGTGAGACGTTTCCAAGTGCGCAGGATGGCCCGTCAACACACCAGGAAGAAGGGCAACTGGACGAGGGACCGTCAAGACCGGCGGTACTGTTGCAGAATTTCGAAGCAGGATGGCATACATCGTCCTACCCGGACCAAGGGACACTATCCAACAGCGATACCTAGGATCGTGCCTCCTGGAGAAGAGGTTCGATGGGTTAGTCCACCGGGGCGCAAGGGAGATGCCGCAGTGATAGTGCTGGTCGGGACGACCAGCTCTGAGGAGGGAGCAGTGTCACCGCGCCCGCCGCATCTAATTGCCGACAGCAGCAGTGTCACCCATCGCATTATTGTCGGCACTACCGCAAAGGAGCCGAAGGAAAGAGACAGAGAATGGCCGCATTGTTGGGGCGCTTGCCGAAAGAGAGAAAAGGATAGAGGCTACTGGAATCTTCTACTTTGTACTCCAGCGCAATAAGTGAACGTTCCTGAAGCTTCCAGAATAGTGCCTGGGAGATATAAATAGCGGTAAAGTGTGAGAACAGGAGTCAGACGTATGTGAAGGTTGAGTAGTCGTGCCGACGGAGAAGGGACAGTTCTTTGTGTTACGAGTTCGGAGCCGTGCTGTTGGAGAATCGGAAAAGACTTTCTTGCTGTTGCAACGAGTGTACAAAGTTACTGTTTACGGAAATAAAAGTGTTTCTTTATCTCGACTACATCTGTCTACTTTACTACACCATCCAACCAAAAAGTTACAATACAGTACAGACATAGACAATAAATTATATTATTTCCAGTATTATGTAGTTGCAACACTTACTTGTATGCAGTTTGTCTGAAATGCTCCATTATTTCTTCACAGAAGACTGGAGGAGGTTGTAGGATGAGTTTGGTTAGAGACTGAACAAGCTTCAGAACTGCCATCTCATTGTACATTCTAGAATTTTCCTTGCCTTGTTGTGATCCCTTCTGTTTTTCATAGCCAGCTTCATTAAAATATGGTTCACTCACCAATATCAAACCTGACAACCAGAAATTAAATCACCGTAAGCCCATACATACATGTGCCTGAATTGATTAAAAAATATGAAGAACTTTTTAGGTTTTCTTAAAGTTGAATTTTAAATATTGAACACTCATTCACATTTTTATACTCTGTGGATGGGGAGTATTCTTGGTTAAAGAAAAATTCCGCACTCCAGACAGGAATCAAACCTGGGGCCTTTGGTTTGAGAAGTCAAAGTGTTGACTACTCAACTACAGATGTTGTATCTTTTGTTCCTGAGTACCTGTGCAAAAACTTAAAATACTTTAAATTTTACACAATTGTACAAATGATCAAATGAATTTTTAAGGTACACAGAAATAACTATGTATGTTTACTTCAGCTTAAAGTTACCTACGGACAATTGGCATATACTTGCCCAGCTACCTGAGCTTAAGTGCGACTAACAGCCACTCTTTCGCAGAGCAATAAACATTGTGTGCCACTTCCCTGCACCAGAAGATTCATTTTGGCTGTTTGCTTTATACCCAGGCCCTACACAAAAAACTAGCTATACAGAAATTCAGGCTATGAGCGAAACAAACCTGATGTACTTTACATCACGTGTTTGGGCATGTAGTGTTGCAACATTGTGGCAGGTTTTACACTCTTTTCATATTATAACGCTCTGGTGGCATTGCTTCCATTTCCCCTAATAATACAGCACACTAATGTGAAAGAATAATCATCAGTTAACACATTTTGTCACTTTAACCTCTAACTATTCGGTTCTGAACAAGACAAACACGAAACGTAACATAATAGAGATGTGGCAACCATGTGCTCCATAGACAGCTGCCATGTTGCACTTTAACAGACGAAAACTAATTGAAAGTTCAGTGAAAATTGTAAAAATAAATGAAGCATTTCCAGTGTTACATATAGAACTGCTCATACACCTGGTCATTTTGTTTGATAATAGATTTGTTGAAAATTTAAAAAAAAGTAACTGAAACATAAATTTTCATGGTTAAACCTGGCAATGATGCAACCTATTCCCTTCTCATCCGCATTATCCCCTTACCCTACCTGCTACTTCCGGTTTGTATCGCTCGTAGCCTGAACTTCTGTATAGTGCCTGATGGACAGTGCCAAGTGCACTTCAGCTGCGAGTTATGATCCAGCAGTTCAGTTTATTGTTCTGAGTGCACACAACAGTGTCTCAAACCTAACATCTGTGCCACACTGAACAATAAAGTGATAAGTGTTTTTAGCAGTAATTGGGCTTCTTATTTGTTATATCGGTGTAATGAAGTAATGCTTGAAAAAATTACCAGCTAGAATGAAGAAAATGGAGATTAAAAATTATTTTGTTGTTTAACGACGCTGTCAATTGCCAGGATCACATCAGCGTCGCCGGTGTGCCGGAATTTTGTCCCGCAGGAGTTCTTTTACATGCCAGTAAATCTACTGACATGGAGCTGTCATTTTTAAGCACACTTAAAAACCATCGGCCTGGGCTGGGTTTGAACCTGCAACCTTGGGGAAAATGGAGATGGAAATGAAATCAGAGTGGGGCAGATGAAAACAAAAATGGAATCTGGAATGGATAAAATGGGGAGTGAAATAACAACAATGAACTCTGTATTGGAGATGATGCAAACAGGAACATTCAAGATGATGAAGCATATTTAAGGCACAACTACAAGGTCATTAATGCTCTTCTAAATACTGATTATGACAAAGGTCAGAACTATCAGTATGTATAATTAATGATGGCAAAAGCCAGAGATAAGGAATGAGTTTGCAAAACTAGGCAGAAAGGTAAAAAATTTGATACCTATGGGACAGAAACTGTTCCCAAGTGAATTGATAAGAAAATTCACACTAACATTAAAATGTAAATTTATATCAATTGAATATTTTAAAATTTTTTACCATGTGAATATTGTGAACATATTGTTATTACCGAATCCGAAGCTATTCAGCAAAAGGGAACATGACCAACATCAAACATAAGAGAAGATTATGATAAAAGATGAAAGAGGAACAATACTCGATGGCTATGTAACTAGGAAGAATAAATACCAGACCCTCTACATTAGTAATTCATACATCATATGGAAAAGATGTAAATTTCAGCAAGTGTGCATATAACTATCGGGCTAAGCATCAGTCATCCCTAATCAAGAGTTGAATTATGAAAAGATCCCGATAAATATGGCATTAGATAAATTACAGCACGTGATTATATCCATAGAGCTGACTGTTGTTTAGTGAGAAAAGCTGAGAAAGCAAAAATATTGAGAAACACCATTTTGTGTTAGGCATACAAAATAATCATAAATGAAGGAGATATAATATTAAACCGAATAGCTTCATAAATTCATTGCAATCATACTGTGTGAAGAGTGAGATAATTTGTTAACATGATTTCTTCATTACAATAAACTTGATTTTGACAGAAACTGAAATTTAATTGAAAATATACTAACCTTTGCCAACTTTATCCGCTACCCACTATGACCCTAAAGTAAAGAGCCCATTGCTACCCACCACTTATAAAAAAAAGTCACACCTATATGACTAGATTCTCATTTGAAAGTTTATCTTTCACAAAAACCTAAAAGCCATTTTGATTGCTTGCTTATCATCTGTCAGTACCTCTGCAAGACTGACCAGCAACTGCAGAGCAACACAAGTGTAGTTGTGACGGACTGACAAACCTACACTGTACAGACGACAAAGAAGAGCAGAATCTCCCTTAAAAAGGTAACCATGTAAAAAATTTCAGTGGCCAATATGCAACAAAACCAAAATTCACTGCCTAAATTACAATGAAGTAGTTAAATTATGAATTTATGACACTTCATTACAAGCCACTATTAACAGAAAAGAGAGACTGGTATAGATGAAACAGCAAGGACTCAAATAATTCCATTTAATAAAAAGCACTTACCTTGAATAGAGATTATGACCTGTAGAAGATTTGAATTAAGTGTCCAGACTTCAGTGCCCTTGCCACTCCATGTCCCCAAGAGACTAACACACACTTTGCCATCCTCATAAAGATTCGGATTGAGACGATCACTGCAGTAGCTGATATAATGGCATAATGGTGGAGCCTTGGGATAATCAGCTGATAGTTGAAAGTCAAAGAAAAACAAACCATCTTCGTACGGTGTCTTTTCAGGTCCTCGGATCATTACTGAATATAGGTCCTGTTGGAGATTGAGGAATGCAAATTATTCATTCTAAAACAAGATCTTCTTCCTAGAACTAAGAGAAGAATGACTAAAGTAGATGGAGAGTGAGGAGGAATATTACATGTTTTTGTTTGAAGTATTTTTTGTTTGATCTTACAGAAAATTCTGTTGAGAGTTCATCTTTATACCTTGTATATTAGAACAAAGAACATTAATTTTGGGGAAATAAAGTTCTTTACTGCCTGTTTGAAAATTGCTTTTAAAAGCTTATCACACCAGATAACAGATGTGGTTAGGTCAGTTTTGATTACATTTCTTCCTGTAATAATAATAGCCCATTCTTAGGCATTTCACACTATTGAAAACAAATATGTAAACAAAACTGTTCTACTGCTATCTGTGATAGAAGCACCATTAACTCTGATGATAATGCTTCAAGTCCAAGCATCCAAAATATTTCCCACTCACATGATACCTAAACCATTGTATAGCACCTCACAGCCACTTTTTACTACCATTTCTGGATTAATTGTAAATTATTATTTTATTTATTGAATTCATAGTTATTTTACCTGGCATTTTTATTTTATTCTTCAATGTTAATAAAGGAAGCGCGTGTTTGTGTATTTATATGAGGGCATAGTAAACATGTGGGAAAGTTCAAGAACTGAAAGTTTTCAAAATCAATAATTTCATAAGCTGGCAAATTAGCATATCTTAACAAAATTAACAATTTTTCTGCAGCAAGCTTTTGTCTGTTTTTTTTGTTTCATGGTTAGAGCAAACTCAACAAGAATGAGGATTTCATTAGTCACTTAGCACATCAAATGTCTTTTTTTAACTGTTTCTTTGTATAGCCTTCTTTAACTTCTTTGGTCATACTGGGGACTTTGACTTGAGAAACAACTGATGGCGTTATTAATTGCTGAAATGTAGGGTTTCTTAATGTTGATTTATGCTTGACCATATCCAAATTTATTAATTACAAATCTGATAGCAATCCTTTAATAGACCTCCTTAAGTTTTAATTTTCATTAAAGGACTGGTCTTCATCCAATCAGAGAATTCCCATGCCGTAATGGCAAAGTGCAATATCAATTAATTCTCAAAATGCAACTAGCATGAGTTTAGAAAATGCTAAAATGTCAGACAGTGAGATGCTACTTACACAAAACACACAATTGCACTAAGCACAATCCCGTAAATTAATTTCATAAATTGTACAATAAATAACTTATACATTAAATAAAAGTTTCGCCTGAAAACCAATATATTCAATCTGGCTTCTACTTTTCAACGTTATTTAGCATTCCAAGGTTATCATTTTCATCATGCAGCTGTGACGTACTGGAAATGAACTGATCATTTAGAACCTGCACAGGACTCCAAATATCAGCTGATGCAATATGTAGGTCGTTGTCCCTGGTAAGTGTACATTTTAAAATATTTCAACTATAAAATTAGGCATATGGTTGAGCATAAATTGCTGTATGAAACTTAACTATAATGGTAATTAAGATGCTTGTATAAAAATTAGGAAACTCGCTTTGCTTGTTTCCTAATACCGTATTTTATCGCGTAATGCCCCCCGCCCTTTTTTTTCTCAAAAAATTGAAAACACTGGGGAGGGACTTATGCAAGTGGTGCTTCTAGGAATTCAGAAAGGAAGGGAAACCATGTAGTATTATGTAAATGTTATATAGATATACAGTAATTTGTGAATGAACTGGATACATTCCACGGTTTCATTGGGCCTACAATGTATTGTTTCATTGTTTCTTTTCTCTGACTATTCCGCTGTCTCACTTTTGTCACTATCATCACTATTTTCATTTCTATCTGGCTCAGATAACACATCTTCATTTTCACTATTCCACAACATGTCGTCAGAACCATTAATGGCACAAGAAATATCAGTTTTTTTTTTTTTAAACTCTTCATAATAATATGGCGACTTGTAACAAACTGACTTAGAAACACGTCTGCAACTTCACATTTCAATTTTACGATACATTGTGACAATGACAATACGAGTATTTTTGTGGCAAGCACTGCATCCATTGTTGTCCGTGACAGGCACCGCTGCGTCGATTGTTGTCCATTATCAAGTCATTTGAAGGCCGCCAATAAGAATGAACCAGGAGAGGCAATTATGTGATGTTTAATAGGTACATAATTTTAGTGATGTAAAATTATAGGGGAGGGAAATATGTAAGGGGGGGCCTTATGCGATAAAATACGGTATATACCTGCCTCTTAATTACTACGTTTATAGTCTCATTGCACAATATACCATTTTATAATTTTTAACATTGAACATTCACTCCCAGTTGTGGCATTGAATTTTTAAGTTCTGGTTCTACCTCTTAAACTTTGCCCACACACGGCTTGTGTGTTTAAAAACACCAACAGTAAGTTTGTTGGCATAAATAAATAATAATTACCATGTGAAGGTTATTTAATCCTGGGATATAAAGTACTTGCAATAGTAAGTCACCATTGGGGTGATTGTCTCTGATGTGAGACTGCCTTTGTGGTTTACCAGGAGAAATACGAACTGGCTTGAGAATTTAATGTCATTCTGGCAGTTTGTCACAATAGCTCAGTGGTAGAGCGTCCGCCCGGCAAGCGGAAGGTCTGTGGTTCAAATCCCAGTTGTGGCATTGAATTTTTAAGTTCTGGTTCTACCTCTTAAACTTTGCCCACACACGGCTTGTGTGTTTAAAAACACCAACAGTAAGTTTGTTGGCATAAATAAATAATATTCACTCACATATTTGTACTTCTAGGCTCTTTGGGGGATAGGGAATTATTCTAGTTAAAGAAAAATTGCCAACCCCAGCTGGGAATCAAACCTGGATTGAGAAACCAGAATGCTGATCACTCGACCACAGAGGCAGTCTGAGCCAGATTGTGAAATCAGTGGAATGTAACAATTCAATGAGCAATAAGATAAAAGTTTCATAAAAAATGATACACTCACCATTCTGTCTTCAAAGCCTTTAACCCATATTCCAGGAGGTAAGGATGTTCGAAGAAGTTTGATTTCTTTTCTCACAGTGCGAAAGAACAACTGAGGATCGGTGGGTTGAAACATTGTTAGTTTAAATTTGTGGCTATTGGGAGCAGAGTCCATGATTGAGAATCCTGAAAAGAAACAAACTGTTGAAACGAATATAAGGTATACAAACATGTATGAGTATTCATATGCTCAAAAAAAGTTTACTCCTTCACTAAAATAACAGCAACCTATACACAAACTTAGTTGAAACTGTTGTTAACATTTTACCTTTCATTTTACTGATAGGTTAAATGTAAGCTGTTGGCAGTTCAATGCAAACTTAGGTAACTGCATTTGATCCTGTTGTTACCCTTGATATTGCTCCCCAATGGCACACCTGATGCAGCAAAACATTCTGCAAGGAGACTTCAACCATGCCACTGAAGATGTCCACTGCAGTTATGAATGAAACATCTGAGACATCTATCTCCAGCACAACCCGGAAATAACCTCCAGTTATAATATTAAAGAAGTTTCTAAATTTGTATATCATACTTTGTAAGACAATTTCACTGATAATGCTCTAAAATGTAAAGCAGTGGTTTACGCAGACCAACTTCTTAAGACTTAAAGAGTTTCACAGCCTTAAACTGTCATGGAAGTATTTTATAAATCTTGAGCCATGTGTGTTCTTGCACTTGGGATGGCTTGAATACATTGTTGAAAATTCCAGTAATTTTATAACATTTTATTGCCCAAGTCATGTACGTGGCTTTCATGTAACTGTTTTCTTAACGGGCACCAGTTTTACAATGTGGCAGTTACATCACCCAACTTAAACCCCCATTTTGCAAGGGGGACCACACCTATCGTTGGTCAATGGGTCCATCGGACCTAGCCGGGAGGACTAAATAGGTGGTATTTAGATCCACCGATCTTCCCCTCATGTGCCTCTGAGGGACGCTGTTGTGCTGTGATAGGCCAGCACATATGTAAATGGCATTTCCTCCATTTTAGATGAAACAGTTATACCGCTGTGATTCGGTCCCCAGAGCCTCATCTGTTAAAAGCAGGGTGCACCACGGGCAGGATGAGGATGGGAATTGGGTAGGAGAGGCTATAGGAGGCACATCACATCACACCCTTACACCCCTATGTGTGTCCTGTGTAACGATCCAGCATAAATTAACGAAGATCACTTGAAGACCTGTGAAGCATTAAGATTAGAAGAAACTACAGTTCAAAAGTATTGGAAAGCACGAATGCTAATGGCTTCAGTGCCAGATGCAAGGCACTAGAAAACAACAACAACAACAACATTGCCCAAGTCATGATAGGTTATAATCTAAATAATTAACTAATTTTCACAACTTGAATAGGTAGATCTAACCAAGTTTGTATATAAATGAAGGGGTGTCCAAACTTTACAACTTAGGCCCTTACTGATTTCTCCATCAAGTTCCAAGAGCCAAAATCGTTTTAATTTTCCTGCCATTATCTATGGGAGTAGCCAAGTACGCATCCTGAGTTAGCATACACTTGCTGAATTTGCCAGTTCAATTACTACTAGGTATGTATTGTTACGACCATGACAATTGACGTCTGGTGATCAAAACTGGAATAGGTAATGGTAGAACCCTCTATTGCTAACAAATGGTGCTAATAGTACTTCGAAAGTGCGGTAACAAACAAGCATCCATGAATAATTATCTTCTTTCTTAGAAGTTTGAAAACAGTTGTTATAATAAATTTAATCCAAAAAGTAGTTGATTAACAACACTACACAACACCTATAATTTCCCAGAGCATGTTTTGGAGGTTGACTTTTCTCCATTATCAACCGGACATCAACTGGTTCTCCCTGGTGTGGATGGTGATGCTTCCTCTGAGGTCTCCTCTGAACCATGAACCATTACTCCATAAAAAAAATCTACTGAACTCTTAACACCAAAGATGCCATCCCACCTAATAAAAAATCTGGCATATGCCAAACTGAATGCAGTGACTGTAATAAAGTATATATAAGAAAAAGCATAAGAAATTTAGAAATAAGATCGAAAGAACACTTTAGAAACCTAAAAAGCAAACTGTTGAAAAAATCAGCAGTTGCCACTCACTTTTGGACAAAAATCGCAACATAAAGCCAGAACTGGAACTCCTCAAACATATAATGGAAAGGAAGAGCTGTCCACGTGGGAACAACTCTTCATTTTGAAAAATAGAAACAGAGTATTCAATTTCGACATCCTCCAGAAGGATATTTTTGGCTAGTTCCTTGAACCCCCACCAAAGGAGATCTTAGAGGAAACATCACTATCCACACCAGGGAGAACGAGTCAATGTCTGGTTGATAATAGAGGAAAGCCAACCTCTGAAACAAATTCCGGGAAATTATAAGTGTTGTGTAGTGTTATTGACTCACCTTTTAGGATTAAATTTGTGAATAACCTTGATGGTGAGAAAGTTCTGGTGTATTCCACTCACTTCAAGATGGAAGTAATTGGAGTATAAAAAGGCTAGCGGAGTGACTGGGAGTCAGTCTGCCTAGGGAAGGCGAAGGAGGTGAAACTGTTTATAGCTAAATAAGGCAGTGTGTAACCCCATTTAAAAGACATCTTTGAACCGACCAACACCCATACTTAATATATTCTGATTTGACTTGTTTTTGTATGCATTTTACTAGTGTGGAGAAAGAAGAAGTGAAAAATAGTGAGTGCAGAACATTCAAAGATCAATGGAAGTATCAATATTTCATGATTGAGTCCAGCAATACGGCGCTATGTTTGACCTGCAATGAAACCATAGCCGTTCTCAAAGAATACAACTTTAAATTTCATTATCAAATGAAACATATTAAGAATTACTCGAAATATACAGGAAGTTTGCAGATAGAAAAATTTGAAGCTATGAAGCACAGACTGAAATCACAGCAATTTTTGTTAACAAAAGTTAACACTGAACAAAAGGCTGCAACTCGTGCCAGCTTTAGTGTGGCTCTTGAAATCTCAAAACATGGGAAACCATTCACCACTGGAGAAATGATCAAAGAATGCATAATTGCAGCAGCCAAAGAAAAAATGTGCCCCAACAAGGTAAATTAATTTCAACTGTCAGTTTATCAGCAAACACCATGGCTTAGAGAGTAGAAGACATCTCAGAAAATATATAATCTCAACTGTTTGATAAAACTACACATCTTGGGCAGTGTTCTCTGCCCTTGGATAAATCAGATAGTGCTCAGGTGTTGATTTTTATTCGAGGAGTAGATAAAAGCTATGAAGTGTATGAAGAACTTGCTGATATTGATAGTACTCATGGCACAACTACTAAAGAAAATATTTTAAAGAGAGTTGAAAATGCCATTAATAAAAAAAAAAACCTTTGATGGAAAAATTTGAAATCTATTACAATTGATGGGAGGCCGAAACATATGTGGTAAAAATAAAGGAGTGGTTTCACTTGTGTCAAAGGCTATGGAAAACGATAGTGGTTCAAAACCATTAGTCTTACATTGTATCATTCACCAACAGTCCTTGTGCAGAAAATGTTTGGGTATGTTGAAGTTGTAATACCAGCCATAACATTCTACTGGGCTGAATCACAGACAATTCTGTGAATTTATTTAAGAGATTGGTGAAAATTACTTAACATATCATCCACCAATAATCACAAATAATGTAGAAACCACAGTCTTCACTTATCTTAAGTATGTGGTGTAAGTTATAAACACCGGTTATAGTTTAATCAGGTCTTCCTGACATTCTCAGGGCAACAGACCTTGGCTGACCTTGCTACAAGTCAGTGTTTCTATAACAGTCATAGCAAAGTCGGCTAAGGTCAGTTGCCTTGAGAATGTCAGGGAGACTGATGAAACTGAAGTGTGTGTTTCTATAACTAACAGTTGTAGCAAGGTCAGCCAAGGTCAGGTGCCTTAAGAATGTCAGAGGTATGACGAAACTATAGTTTATGTTTCTATAGCTAACGATTGTAGCAAGGTCGGCCAAGGTCAGTTGCCTTAAGAATGTCATTGAGGTATGACAAAACTATAGTTTGTGTTTCTATAACTAACAGTTATAGCAAGGTCAGTTGCCTTGAGAATGCCATTAAGGCATGACGGAACTATAGTCTTGTGTTTCTATAACTAATGATCATAGCAAGGTGGGCCAAGATCAATTGTCTTGAGAATGTCAGGGAGACTAATGAAACTATAGTTGGTATTTCTATAACTTACACTATATATTTATAAGTGAAGCCTGTGGCCTCTGCATTATTTGTGATATTGGTGGAGTATATTTGCTTCACTGTTAACAGCTTCAGGTATGTATACTCAATTACCATATCATACTGCTGTATGTTGGCTTAGTTGCAGAAAAGTCCTTCAGCACTTTCAGAACTTTGTGCAGAAATCAAAAGCTGTTTTTCATGAAAAGATTTGCCCTCTTACCAAATTACAAAATGGCAAATGACTGCGGAAGTTAGCATTTTATGTTGATTTGACAAAACATGTGAACAAACTGAATTTGAGGTTGCCTTTACACACTAATATCAAATTGTTCTGGCAGAAAAGAATACTGTTTCAATCACAATTATGTAAAAAATGTTTCACACATTTTAAAACATGTGAAATATTAAGCAACACTACTATATCTGAGGTTCCTGTCTATTTTGCAATCAAAGCTTGGAGTGTTTTGAAGATAAATTTTGATACTTGTTTCTCAGACTTTGATATCATTGCGAATGAAATGAAGATTTTTCAGAATCCTTTTGCTACCGACAGTGAAACCCTAGCCCCGGAACTTCAAATGGAAAGTACTGATTTACACTGTATTGATATAATTAAGGACAAATATCTAAGAGGTGGAATCAGGACTGAAAAATTCAATGCCATAGCCTGGATTTGAACCACGGATCTTCTGCTTATCAAGCGGCTGCTTTAACCACTAAGCTACCATGGCCAACCTGCCAGCACAACATTAAATTCCCCAGCTGATTCATACTCTTTCCCGGTTAGACCACAAGGGAATCTCACATCAGAGATAAATACTCCAAGGGTGACTTACAAAGTAAGTACTTTATGTCCCAGGTTTATGTAACCTTTAAATGGTAATTATTTATTTATGCCAACACACTTATTGCTGGTGTAACCCATCTAAAGGTTACTTAAACCCGGGACATTAAGTACTTACTTTGTAAGTCGCCCTTGGTATATTTATCTCTGATGTGAGGTTCCCTTGTGGTCTAACTGGGAAAAGTACAAATCAGCTGGGGAATTTAATGTCATACTGGCAAGTTGACCATGGTAGCTTAGTGGTTAAAGTAGCCGCTCAATAAGCAGATAATCTGTGGTTCAAATCCCGGCTATGGCATTGAATTTTTCAGTCCTGATTCCATCTCTTAAAACATTGTCCACACATGGCTTGTGTGTTTAAAAACACCAGCAGTAATTTTATTGGCATAAATAAATAATAATTACAAATATCAAAAGTCATCTTTGTTGGAATTTTATTACTCTTCCACTGGTACAATTTAATGATTTGCATAAATTTCCTTGTGGGTTGTTTTCTGTTTTTGGTACTACTTACTTGTGTGAGAAAACATTCTTCAAAATGAAGTACACAAAACCGATAAGTACCTTAAATCTCATTTAATAATTGGTAAAGTAAAATTCATCCACGACTATAAACTATTGTTAGTGGAAAATCACAATTACAAAAATGTTAGTGTTTTTTACAAAGTGGACATTAAACTGTTAGTGGAGTTAATTTAAATTATTTGTTAGTTATTATACTTAAGTTAAACTTTCTGTGTATTATACTTGTGATTAAGCTTTACCTAGCAAGTAAATAAAACTGAGTTATCATTCTGTGTTTTTAATCACACTTATCACAGTAACAATAAGCTATTAGCTGTTGCGGGCCGGATTCATCACAATGGAGAGCCAAATTTGGCCTGTGGGCCATAATTTGGAGACTCCTGATTTATACCAAGGCAAATGCATCACATTATATCACAAATGGGAAAATACACTTACATAATACAAGGAAAAAGGACAAATTACATACCACCAGCGACAAAACCAAACTACAATAAACTACAGTTTATATTTTGAGAGGTAGAACTGGAACTTAAAAACACCAACAGTAAGTTTGTTGGCATAAATAAATAATAATTACAGTTTATACGTTTCACACTTACACGAGGGGCATCTCAAAAGTAAGTTGCACTATTTTTTTAAAAAATATCAAAATGTTTAAATATTTTAAAAAGTGTATATTTTGAAAGCTACATTCGTACCTATTTTTCACATAATTTCCTTAAACCTCAATACATTTTTGATACCATGGCAACAGGTTTTTTTAACCTAATGTCAAACCACTCTTCTGCCAAACTGAAGAGCCATCTTTCCACTTCTTGTTTCAGTCCTCGTCATTTAAGAAGTGCCTTTCTCCAAGATGTTGCTGCAGCTCCACAAAAAGATGGTAATCACTCGGTGCAAGGTCAGGTGAATAAGGTGGGTGACCGAAAACATCCCATCAAAACTGCTCAAATAGGGCTCAAGTTTCACGAGCAGCGTGCAGGCGAGTGTTATCGCGGAACCGAAAAACTGTTTTGCTCAACTTTCCCCTCTGCTTGTTTTGTATGGCTCTTCTGAGTTTTCTCAGCACCTCACAATAGTGAGCAGCTGTCATCGTGGTCCCATAGGGCAAATAATTAACAGTACTCCCTTTGAATCTCAGAATATCGTTGCCATGACCTTGCCAGCCAATGCAACAACTTTTGCCTTTCTTTGGTGTTGCCTCATCCTTTCGTTTCCACACCATACTCTGTAGTTTGGATTCGGGTGTCCAGGGATGGATCTGTGTTTCGTCCCTGGTCATTATTCTGTCGAATAAGGCATCTCCCTCATCCTCAAAAAATTCAATGCGGCGCTAACTCTCTGCTCCTTGTGTTGTTCTGAAAGCATGTGAGCCACCCATCTTGCACACACTTTCGATAGACATAGAGCCTCGGAAATAGTCCTGCGAAGCGATGCATGGCTTATTTCAATATAAGGAGGAAGTTCAAACAAAACTGCATCAAGTGTGAGGCGCTGATCGGTGTTCACAACTGCTCGAACCTTGTCAACAATATCCGGAGTGCAGGAAGTAGAGGGTCAGCCACTTCGTTGCTCATCGTGTAATATTGTTCTCACTTCAATGAACAATTAGCGCCAACGAGAAACCATTTGTCTCGAAATAACGTCTTTTCCATAAACACTGCACAACTCACGATGAATTTCAACTGGACATTTATTTTTTCCTGCCAAAAAACGGATTACAGCAAAACCTTTGCAACTGGCGGTAGGAACGAGTGAAGTCTCCATTGTTACTGCCATTTTAATGTTGTTGTTGTTGTTTTCTAGTGCCTTGCATCTGGCAATGAATCCATTAGCATTCGTGCTTTCCAATACTTTTGAAGTGTAGTTTCTTCTGATCTTAATGCTTCACAGGTCTTCAAGTGATCTTCGTTCATTTCTGCTGGATCGTTACACAGGACACATATTGGTGAAGCTGAGATACCTATTCTGTAGAGATGACTTGCTAAGCAGTCGAATAGGACTCATACTCATGTACGTGGCTTTCATGTAACTGTTTTCTTAACGGGCACCAGTTTTACAATGTGGCAGTTACATCACCCGACTTAAACCCCCATTTTGCAAGGGGGACCACACCTATCGTTGGTCAACGGGTCCATCGGACCTGGCCGGGAGGACTAAATAGGTGGTATTTAGATCCACCGACCTTCCCCTCATGTGCCTCTGAGGGACACTGTTGTGCTGTGATAGGCCAGCACATATGTAAATGGCATTTCCTCCATTTTAGATGAAACAGTTATACTGCTGTGATTCGGTCCCCAGAGCATCTGTTAAAAGCAGGGTGCACCACGGGCAGGATGAGGATGGGAATTGGGTAGGAGAGGCTATAGAGGCGCATCACTACCCCTTACACCCCCCGTTTTAATGTCCAAGCAATAAACTTAGGTGCCTAGGAATGTTACAGTGTTGCTACTACACCCATACCTATATTCCCTGGGACTTTCAGACTTTTCCCGCCTACCGTGCAGATTTAAAAAAATAATGCAACTTACTTTTGAGATGCCCCTCGTACATTTTTTTTTTTGGCAGTCCTGGCAAAATTCTATAATATATTATGACAAATTATTTAATTTATACAACTTTCACTTATACAATTTTTGCATTTATATGATCATAGCTTATGTCCTCAAGAGCAAAATGCACTATTTACACGTTTATGACGGTTTCGTTCTTAAAAATCTCAAGAAATATTTGAAGCAGAAACTTTTGACTTGCACTGTACATTTCTCGGCAAACACCTCTCAGTGTGGAAGTGAGAGCAACCTTGAAGCTATTTTCAAGTACAGTTGTGAAATACCACCGTATTTGCTTCAGTCATTTGTGCCCTGTGCTTCAGTTATGATTAACCTCGTTAAGGAATATGGGTGAAAGGAAAAGGAGATGCATTACAACTGCTGAAAAATTATGCATTTTGAATGTAGTGGTGGAAAGTGGCAACACGAAACGCACAGAAATTGCTAAGAAATTAGGGATTGCTCCATCTACTGAGAACCCGTACAATAAGCTGGTGGATTTTAATGACGCTGTTACTGCTTTATGGACAAACATTTTGTGATGTGCCATAGCCTTTCTGAGGAAATAATGGCAGAATTGTACCAGTTTGAAAATACTGTTCATGTCGTAGCCGGGACCAACAAAAAACAAGCGAAGATAATAGACTACTTCCTAAAGTGACTGAACTTTTCTCATACATATTTTTATTTGGGTGCATTTCTCTTGTGTTTGTGTAGTTTCACATTGCAGATTATAGTTAAACAATTCTATTATTTCTTCTTGTTCACTTCATAACTATAATCCATATGCTCTATAAATTTTCCAATTTTTATTTAATGACCTTCATTTATGTGTTTTTCATACTTATACGTCTTTTTCCCTTTGGTCTCCTGGAAAATGTGTAAACAGTTTTACTGTATTTGAAACATCCTTTAAGTGTAACAGCTTAAAATTATATAGCTATTTACCAGGGTACTTGAGCTAAAATTCCAATTCAAATTACTAATGATCCATTAAAACTAACTAAAACAAGAGATTTTCAAATTACGGTATTACAGACTTGTGTGCACATGAGAATGTCACATGGTTAAATGACTTAAAAGATCTTATTTCTCTCCATCTGCAACTGTAATCATTAGAATTAAGAAGTAAAAGACGTGTTCCCCTATAAATGAACAAATAAATATGTAAAGAGAGTGAATTTTGCCTCTTACCTTCTCCACAGGAATCAACATTCACTGTTGGCTTCAATACTGTCTCTGGTTTAGCCTTTTCCTCTTCTGCATTTGATTTGGGCTCCTCCACTCCAGCAGATTTTGGACTACCTGCTTGAGGTATACTGCTTGCTGCAGGAGCAATGGCGTTACCAGCACCTTGACCAAATCTTGAAATTGCATGGAACATATCCCGCAAACCATCTTTTACTTTTTCTGTTATATGTGGAACTTCCGTTGGAGCAGTGGATGTCTTTTCAGATGACTCTGTCTTATCTTGGGTCATCAAGCTTTCAGATCCTTCCTTCTTAGTGAGAGGTATTTCCATGTCGGTTGCTGCATTGTCGTCTTCCATTTCATTTTCGTCCTTATGACTACCGTTGTCAATGGGAGAATGTGTGTTAAATGCATCACTCAGTGTCATGAGGCCTTGATTACCTCCAAAGCGACGTGTTACCTCTCCGTGAGCTTTAACAAGCTGTGCCTTTATAAGGGAACACAGCCTTACACACACATGCGAGTTTGACACTACTGAAACCTGACTCTGAGCTTCACCCTGAGAACTGCACGATGTTCCTCCCACTGACGATATCGAGGTTTTAGACCTGGAAGATACAGAACTGCTGATACTGTTCAGGCAACCATTATGATTGGTTACATTGTGACCTGTTCCACCTTTGTCATCACCTTGTGAAGTAGTTCCAACAGGAGCATGTGCAGTATGCCTCACTTTGCTCACACCAGTGTTGGTCACTATGGGGGAATTGTAGCACCCATTATACTTGGTATTATTTCCGCTGTCACTCTGGTTATGTAATTTGGATGTATTGCAATTTCCAATGCTTCTCAGACCATTCCCAATAGCAGGTTTCGTTATAGAACCATGCGATTCCTTTACTATCTCCCTTGAGTTCTCTTCTACTTCAGGCACACTTTTATAATAGGGACTTTTGTTAGTAACACTAACCACATCTCGTTCTAAGTTAACTAAATTTTCCTTTTGTAAATACAAGCTATTATTTGTTGAACTGTCTTTATTTGATGCTGCATGGGGGTTAGCATCCTTTACAATAACTATAGGCACACCACTTTCTTTCTCTACTATACAGTCTCCTTTGATATCACTACTTAGTTCCTTCCCATCTTTTAACATTTCTATATCTGGAAGTAATCCTTCTTCTTTTCTCGCAACACCTGTTTCAGAATATTTGATGCAGAATTCAGTATCTGATTTATCCTCAGCTATAGTATTTGAACATGGCTCCTGCACCTTCTCCGTATCTTCATTGTCTGACTGATGGAACAACCGGCTCACTTGATCTGCTACTCTCTGAGCAACATTTGCTCTTCCCCGTTCACGTACACGTTCCAGCAAGCCTTGGAAATGACTTTCGTGGAAGAACGATGTGCCCATTAGCTTGTCAAGATACCTGTTAAATGAACAATAAACATGTGAATTAAATGACATCAAAATAACCTAGATTTACAATGTGAGGAGGAAATCAATTCTGCACTTAGAAGTACTTTGTTTTTCTTTACATCTAGAAGACCAATAGGTCATTTTATTCGAATGAATGAATTTATCTTAAAATATCTACATCACAAATCAGATAACAATCCTGTGAATCAGCATGTAGCTTTCTGTTCACAAATATAATTTATAATTTAACTTTACGTTTGTTTCAACCAGACACAGAAAATATATGTAACAATAAATGCAATCTATACTAGATCCGCTCTAAGAAACACTTTGGTATAACTCCGAAATACAGCACAAGCAGTTGATATGCGAAAACTGATCAGTTTTGTAAACTGATTATTTGATTATTTTATATTTCCAAATAACAGTGAAAAATGTAATGCACTACAATAAAATCATTAATCTTTTTCATTAGTACATTTTAAAAGTAATACCATACAGAAAATATAGGATCTATTTTCTACTCTTTGTTTACCTCAAGTGTGCTTCCTATTTCGGGAGGAGTATAAATATCTACATACCGGGTGGAAGGGAAGTCATTACATTAATTTAAACCAGTGGCAGATCTCGGTATTTGGAACACATTTTGTATCTTATGTTTTTGTCCCTGACCATTTCCTACGGAGATATTTTAGTTTTGTCGAAAACATCCTGGCAACACTGCAGATTCTATGGGTGGTCACATTCTCTGGGTCAGTACATAAACAACATCGCAATGGTGTGTCTTGAAAACAAACTCATACCCTGCCTTGTCCTTCCGTGTTTACTGTATGAATGTAGGCCAATCACAATCGGTGGCTCCCAAAACATTAAATGAAAGCGAAAGTGCCTGACCTGTATACATTCATAAACCAGGTCAATTCCTTGACCAATCTCAATGCAACGCTGTTAACTTACCTCACATCCAAGAGAGCAGCTCGAAGTATTCCTTCATGTGTTTTAAGTGATTAATTATTTCATAACCCTGTGTGATGTCCCACAATTACTACTGAAGCATCTTACAAGTAACAAACTGTTATCTTCGTACATTCTTGTGGAATTACGCGTCCAACTTGGATGAAAAACTATTTTTTTTTTTGAAATCGGCTGATCAAAGAACAATATGCCATTCAACTTTTTTGTTTGTAATGCTTCTATGAAGCACATAGAAGAAATTTAATGACTTCCCTTCCAGCCTGTATATTTGAGTAGCACAGTGGTCATTAGTATATATACACCAGGTTCACAAACCACCAATTTGTACTACTCTCCTTTAATTAACCATACCAATTTACCTGATTGGCATCCTTTCAAGTATCCAATTTTATAATTTTAGAAATGCCTCTCTTGTATGTTTCTTTATCTTTTGTAACAATTCACCCAGCTTCTTAATCTCTTCTGTACTGTTAGACTTTCTAATTCTCATTTTAATTACCTCTCCTGGAAATTTTAACCATCTAACTGGTACACATTTAAGCCTCCATAATTTAGTTTCTTTACCGTCCAAAATAAAATTTAGATTGTTTTCCAATTCCTCACATAATGGGCACTTCTGTAGGTCCATTCCCCATTTAATTCTTCATTTCATTGCCCCAGATCTAAACAATGCCCACCCTTCCCTTTCCAATTTATTACACACCTCAATATATTTTTCCCTGCCCCAATCTTTTTTGATTTGCCTGTAGAGTACCAAGGTTCTCTTATCCCTAATACTACTAAATATCTCTTGTACATTGATATTCTTAATTCTCTGTCTGATCTTTTCCCCAAAATTTCTTTTAAATTTCTCTGTCCCTCCATATACTCCCTATTCCTATTTCCTCTATAATCTTTTCGATAGATACAGCCCAACTATCAAGCACTAATGTTTTCTCCTACATAGTCATACTGTTTTATTAAATTTTGGTCTTCCAATGCTCTGACTCGATACCAAAACTTAATAAATCTTTCAATTATTAGGCCTTTGCTTCCTGTTCTACCGAATTCCAGCAGTATTACTCCCTTAGGTTTTTTTTTTGAATTAACGTCCTCCAACATTGCGTCATATCGGATGAATGAATGAAATGATGCTCAAATGAGCCCGAGGTCCATGGAGCTTTAAGTTACCCGACATTCGTCTTCTCAGGGTAGGGAAAACCTCGGAAAAAAATCTTACCTGGATAACTTACCCTAAGCGAGATTCGAACTCGCGACCTCTTGAACGTGAGGCAGACACGCTAACCATCACGCTATCGAGGCGGGCCTCCCTTAGGTAATGCAATTGGTAAACCCAAAATTAACTGACAAAAACTTCTAAGCATTAAGTACACCCACCTTTCGTCACATCCTCGTACCTCTATCTCATACAACATTTTAGCTTCCACTATTGCCTTATACACACTTTCTAACCATTTAATTTGTATCCCTGGTATTTTGAATACACATGCTCTAATCCCCATCATTGCAATTTTACTAATTAATAATTATTTTGTTATTATTTATTTATGCCAACAAACTTACTGTTGGTTTGAGAGGTAGAACTGGAACTTAAAAATTCAATGCCACAACTGGGATTTGAACCACAGACCTTCCACTTACCAGGTGGCTCTAACCATTGAGCTATTGTGACAAAGTGCCAGAATGGCATTAAATTCTCAAACCAGTTCGTATTTCTCCTCAAATCTAAATGCAGACTGCAAATTACCCAGAATTTTGAAATTTGATGGGTCTGTAAGTACATAAATTAATTACAATGGGTTAAAATTTATTAAATATAGAATTAATTATAGGGAACATGTTTGTTGTGCACAGAATTTACCTAAAATATATTTTCAAGTAGGTAATCATGAAATAAAAATATGTGTTTTGGATTATGTTTATTAAACTTACTCATTTCACATAATTATAATTTCCTAGATTTAAGGTTAGAGCAGCCGCCTGGTAAGCAGAAGGTCTGTGGTTCAAATCCCAGTTGTGGCATTGAATTTTTAAGTTCCAGTTCTACCTCTCAAACTTTGCCCACACACGGCTTGTGTGTTTAAAAACATCAACAGTAAGTTTGTTGGCATAAATAAATAATAATTACTGTTGGTGTTTGAGAGGTAGAACTGGAACTTAAAAATTCAATGCCACAGACCCTCCGCTTACTAGGTGGGTGCTCTAACCATTAAGCTACTGTGACAACCTGCCAGAATGACATTGAATTCTCAAATCAGTAAGTTTGTTGGCATAAATAAATAATAATAATAATTACTGTTGGTGTTTTTAAACACACAAGCTGTGTGTGGGCAATGTTTGAGAGGTAGAACTGGAATTTAAAAATTCAATGTCACAGCTGGGATTTGAACTACAGACCCTCTGCTTACTAGGTGGGTTGTCACTAAGCTTAATGGTTAGAGCACCCATCTAGCAAGCGGAAGGTCTGTGGTTCAAATCCCAGCTGTAGCATTGAATTTTTAAGTTCCAGTTGTACCTGTCAATTATTTTGTTGTTTAACGACACTGTCAATTGCCAGGATCACATAAGTGCCACCGGTGTGCAGGAATTCGGTCCCACTGGAGTTCTTTTACATGCCAGTAAATCTACTGACATGGAGCTGCTGTTTTTAAGCAGACTTAAAAATATCAGTCTGGGCTGGGTTTAAACCTGCGACCTTGGGATCAGTAGGTCAGCATCTAACCAACTAACTAGACTACCTAGACCAACGATGCATTTTTACCTTTAGCTAAAACTGGTTTGAGGTTATTTTTTGAAAGCCTAAAGAAAACTACAAATCATGCTCAGATTTTGACAAACTAATTGACACACTAAATATTGTCATAATTGATCTAACCCATTAACCCTTATTGATGGAGTAGTGCCACATGCAGATAACCCTCACCTGTTATGGATGGGATGGTTCCTTGGACAGATTAGAGCTATGTTAATTTAAACAAAACATTGTTTTGCAGTTATTCTGTAGGCAATATTATTTGTGTAGCAACTGAAGCATACTGTGAAGAAATTTTACCCCTGTTAGCATAATGTTTTACAGGATTTTACAACTTATGTACAGTTTGATTCACATGAGGTGGCAGTCTGATGCACTGTGAAGGAGAAGGGTGTAGTGTTGTGGGAAAATATGGAGACCTGTGAGTTTATTTTGTTGTATTCTAAACGGACAATTCCTAAGTTGAGGGTGTTTTAATGCATGATGCACTGTTGCAGATTGTGATATTTTTTCATATCCTAAATGTTTCTTAATAGTCCTTCAGTTTCTAAGTCCTCATCTTCATCGTCTTTTGAAGAGTCTGTAGCAGTTATCTCCATCCTCTCCCAAGAAATCACTATTCATGTCCCACATCCAATAAACCTAACCTGTGTCGGCTTAATTTTTTTTCACGTGATTACACCTTTCTTGCCAATCCTGTGTCAAAAGACACGCAAATTTGTCATCAGCTAGCTGAACAATGTCCTCCATTTTGAATATAACATTTCTTGTTGCCACCCAGGTTTTTATGGTGGCCCAAATCAGTTCATTTGGGATATTAAGGCGGGAGACGCAAAATATTGCAATTATGTTGGTGAAGACTATCTAGTTTGTAGATAGTATGTCTTGATTTTAAAGGAATTATTAACTTGTAAATATCAGGATTATGAAGGGCAGAGAAGTTAATGACATGGAACTTGTCTGTTGGAAGATTTTGTCTAAGCCAATTTATCATGCAACCTCTTCTGGATCTGGAAGTGGGTACTTTATGAAGGTGAACATATGCTAAGGGACATTATCAATAACCAGCACAGAATTTGGAGACAGGTTCGGAAACAATCGCTCCTTTAACCACTTCTCATAGTTTGAATAGTTCATGTTGCTATGATAGTTGCCTGTGTTTTGGGGGACGCAATAAGTAATACGGATATTGTTTAGATAAGCTTACGCAAGCACTTGGTCAGAATTTCGGCAAAGTCCCACTCGGCAGTGTGTACGAATGGTCACAAAAGTTGCCGAAGTTGCTGTGTTAATGCAGCGCTGCCAACAGCAGAATGTCCCTAGGAGTTTGTTGCCAATAGTAAGTTTGAATGTTTTTGCGGGAGTCGGCAGTATGCTGCTGACCTTCTTAGAAGCAACTAGTGCAACGGATCGCTTTATCAGTATATTAGATTTGGCGCCTCTGTGCTTTAATGAGGAGTCATGCATGCAGTTCCTGTACGACGAGGGCCTGCTGAGGACTCGAATGCTATGCAGGGAATGTGATGTGCCCTAGGGCGAAGCCTACAGTCCCCCATCTGTGCCATCCCAGCGCATGGGGCTCCCTAAATGGATTTTTTCTCCACTCGAAAATTAAAAAATAAATAAATAAAAAAGAACGATAATTAATAAAAATAATATAAATATAATAATATAATACTATTAAATATAATATATATAAATAATATATATATATAATATTAAATAATAATAATACAATAAAATAATTTATGTTGTTTTCTAGTGCCTTGCGTCTGGCAATGAAGCCATTAGCATTATATTATAATATAATATAAAATAAATAAAAAAGAATGATAAATAATAAAAATAATATAAAGATGATATATATAATATAAATCTAATAACATTAAAAATAATAATATAAAATAAAATAAATAAACAAAAAAGAACGATAAATAGTAAACATAATAAAAATATAATAATATTAAATATAATAAATATAATATATATATAATAAATATAATAACATTAAATAATAAAGTAATAATAATAAATATAAGTATAATATATAGTGTTGTATATAAATAATATATATAATATAAATGTAATAATCATTATCATACGCGATAGCGGTATGTCTGTGGCGGCAACGACGCGAGTGAGTGCATTTGTGTTTAATGCGTTGGCAATGAAAACTAGTGTAGTGTAAAAAGCAATGTTGGCAGATGTGAAAATCGTCTGCTAGTCATGCAGTGAAATCTAGTGGGCGATTGTGAAACTACTGTCGGCGCATGCGGAGTAAGTAAGTTCGGACTTAGAATCTGGCTGGCAAGTGGAAAGTGAGCTGTTCTAAACTTGAGCCAGTAATACTATCAATATTGTGATGTGCTACATGCACCCAAAATTTGTATTACAGACACAAGCCTAAAAAAATCCATTGGGTATGTTATTCTCAACCTCTGGATATGTTACCACGTGCAGCTCATGAATTCAACTGATGTTTCCTCCCACCAAAAACAGAATGAACTCGTCCGACCTTCTGCATATCTTTCTAGAGCTGCCAGACATGTGAATAGATCTGTACATACAAGCACTTTTCAATCCTGCTGATTGTATTGCAGTCTGCTTATTCTAATACACTGTAAGACAAAATTCATTAGAAAAGAAGTTTGATTATGTTTGGAACCTTATTTTTAAGTGTATCACAACAAGAAGAATTAAAGAAAATGTACATATGGATTTCTTTGTCCTGTAAATGTTACACAACATGGAACCTTACGGTTGTTCAACCCTGAAATAAACGAGTATCTCTGTTCCGGTCATTAAATTCCAGCTGCTGATTCTGTCTTCAGCTAGCTCGCAAGCAGAAAGTACAGTCCAGGAGTGAAGTGCGAGGATGGTTTGAAAGTTCTGGGAATCACAACAGGTCAGCGCAAGTGCAACAAGTTGCTCACCTAATATTCATTCGATATTGCCTTAACCTCTTGAGGGATATCGACGTGAAATCACGTCCATTTAAAATGACGGAAGAGCGATATGGGCGTGTATACATGTCCTGTGCATTTAAGCATTTAACCCTTATTTATCCCTTATCCAACTCAACTTATTATAATTTTCCCTTTATGAAACATTTTAGTAAGGTCTATATACTTTATTGGCTTACCTTAATATGTTCGTTCTGCAGTGATTTACCTCAAAACAGGGATAAACACACAAGGGTACGTACATCTCCACATTCGCGAATTCCCTTCTTACGGCACACGAAACACTTTCGAAATGGGCGGGACTTCTTTGCTGTTGGTGGTATCCTTTTAGGATAATGTTTTCCTTGAAGTCTGAGGGGTGCAGGGGTTTTGGATTTTCAACCCTCAACGTGGTATTGTTCAATTAGGCTGCGAGTTATTTATAGTCGGTAGTCAAGGTCGGTCATTGTCCTGTGTGGGTTTAGAGAGCTGTCCAAATCCCCAAACGATTGTATATGGTTATATCCAGTTGATGCAAAAATATCTTTTTATACCACTTCTCCCTTCAGCTACAAGCAGGAAAGAATACGTATGTATTTCAACAAAGAAAGACACGGACTCTACTCAGTTACGAAACTCACGTAAGCAAAAGTTGCAATGTTGATCTATTCTGATGACTCAAGAGACCACGCATGCAGTAGTGCTTTATTACACAGTATGCTGATGCATAAGCCACACATACAATGGGTGTTTCTTTACTGTTTCCTTCCGAGAACTTATATTAGATGCGTTCAACAGAGCAAAGTTGACTTTTCACCACAGTGAAACAAAATTGTGCCATTTCAACGTTTTGTAAATACAACTCAACTTTGCTGATGACGTACATTTATACTGCATATAACGAGTTTTATACCAGTTTTTGTTTCATTAAAATAACTTAATATCTACACAAAATACAGCTGTGTATATACGAAGCATTTAACAATTTAAATGCTAGCAGTTCTCGGCTTGCGGACGTTTTAAATGGCCATCGCTCAAGAGGTTAAACACCATGTTACATCAGTGCTCTCTACATAGAGCTGTGGTGGTGACATGGCTCTATTGTTGTTCCCACATAGTGATTTGCAAAGATGGAAAAAAATTGAGATTCAAGCAGTGATTAAGTAAATTAAGGAAAATTAAGTAAATTTTCGTGCAATTTGCACGAAAAACTTGCAACATTACTAAGATAAGTGAAGTTTTTAGTTTCTAATTTGTTCTTACTTTAGAGTGATTAAGTACTTCGTTAAGAAAGGTACGAAAGCAAAGGACAATCATAGCGATTTCCAGAATACACTAGGGGACTGCTCCTCCATATTCAACAGTTGGCAAGTGGACAAATGGATTTAAATTTGGTCAGTGGTACAAAAGCTTGTACAGTGGGTGAGTGCGAGACAGCTGAGAAGGATACGTCATGTAGAGATGAAGTTTTAATGAGTGTTGAGTAATTGTTAGTGTTTGAGAGACAGAGAAAGTGAAGAGAGACAGTTAAAGGAGAGAGTCAAGGCTACAAGAAGAAAACAGTTGTGAGTTGTAATACCATAAAAAACTGTAGACTGTGTTGTCAGTCTAAGAGAACTGTTACATGGTAATTGTTATTGTAAAGTACTTACGATTGTAAGTAGCCCTTGGAGTATTATCTCAGATGTGAGATTCCTTAGTGGTCTACCGGGAAAATAGAAATGGCTGGAGAATTTAATGTCATACTGGCAAGTTGCCATGGTAGCTCAAAGTTTAGAACAACCACGTGTGAAGCAGAAGACCAATGGTTTAAATCATGGCATTGAATTTTTTGGTCCTGATTGTACCTCTCAAAGAGAACTGTGCTTCTGTGCAAAAGTTTAGAAGAAAAATAAAGGGAGCAAAAAGAAGAAATTGGACTGGACCTTTTGTTGCTTTGTTACAATATAAAAAGATACTACTTCCTTTACTTCAGCTTTCATAACAGCACAAAATTTTGTTATTTATAATGCTTAATCTTTTAGGCAGTTTTTGCAACGGGAAACCAAAAAAGGTTTTCCTGAATCATCTATGACCAATACTGAACTACATTTGCTTTTAAAGCTTTTACATTAATGTCTATTTTACTCAACTTAGGACACATAAGTACCACATTATTCTAACCTGCAATCCTTATAGACATCCAGTAATTGCCTCATCACACTTGTTGTTTGTAATGAAGGGTTCTGAGTAAATATTTCTTCCAAGCGTGACATGGCAATGCGCGCTTTCTCTATGTTAGCTGCTAGCTTTGGTTTCAGCATTTCTTCTAAATCTTCTTCAGGAAAACTGGAAAACAATAATCCTTAATTAACATTATGTTTCACACACAAAACAACTAGCCTAGTTACATAAACTGTGTTATTTCACTTATTTCCTAACTGTTAGATACAATCTATTCACACTCTTATCGTTGTGCTGGAAAAAATGTCTGTGTTACAGACACAAAACATTAAAACTGACTTACCCCTAAGTGATGAAACCATGTAAATTAGCAAGTTTATCAATAATAGTTTCGAAGATGGAGAAAATCACAATTTTTAGCACAACCAAACAAAAATTTCTGTATACTGTTAAAAGTTCATATGTTCAGAATACTGGAAGAAATGGCTATGGGAGTACAGCTGACATTATGAAGTGCTTTACCCTTTAATGGGCAGCATGACATCCGAGCAACATATAAATTTAAGTTTTGAGATACTTTATTGGCTCTTTCTTTCCAATTTCTTGTTATGCTAACCCATAGATGGGGAGAACCGACACATTGTGTCACTTCCCCTGCATCATAGTTTTAATCCCTTCCACTGCCTCACAGTGGTTAACTACCACCCTCCTGCTATTGTCTGTCCATCTCAGAGAACCGGTCAGTCCTTCAAATTGTGTCAGTAAGTGGAGGGGGTAAATACTCTATTGCACTGCTGTCACCCCTCTTTCCCATGCCTGTGCTAACCTAAATAGATAGAATTCAAGTATTTGCAGCTGTCTTATATAGTAAAATATTAATCTTTTTTTGGGAACATCAAACACCTATATCAACTTAAAAATTAGCAATGGGAAGAAACTGATTGGAATATTAAATTCAGTTTTACGGAGTAGAAACATCATTAACAATACAAAAAGGATGATTTTCAAAACAATACTACAAAGCATAGTTTTCTATGAAGCGGAAACGTGGACTTCACATCAAAAACACATCAAGAAGTTGAATGCACTGGAGATGAGCTTCTGGAGGTCAACCAGAAATCTCCAAGAAAGACAAATAAGGAACACAGAATTACGACTACTGGAAATGGAAGAAGATATTGTGTTACAACTGAAAGGAGAAGACTCCAGTGGTAGGTCATGTACAGAATACCCAAAATTGTGCAAGAATAGGAAATTAAGAGGAACAGACAGCAAGGATGGTCTACTATTACCTGGATACAAAATATACACATGTCAATGGAGAGATTTGATGCAGCTGAAGAAGACATACATGATAGAGATAAATGGTGTTGTATTATACAAAAACAGTGACAAGTTCTGTATTTAATCTACAAAATTATTTTATAATCTGGTTATATAATTGAATTACATTTGTATATTGTTCTGAAATGTGCCTTTCACTGCTAAAACGTCTAACAGGAATGAAGTGGGGATGTTCCAGAGCAACTCTTAACACAACATACAATGTGTATATAAAGTCATTATTTACTTACAGCAAGTAAGTTCTTGTAACAGCAAATACAAAAAAAATTCAAATTCTTCAAAACCAAAGTCTGAGACTAATTACAGGTGGTATCAAAACCACACCAATACCAGCTATGAAAATACTAACCAACCAATACCCCATTGAATATGAAATAGAAAAAGCAGCTCTTACTCAACACAAAAAGTTGATCAGACTCCCATTCGATACATGGAACAAGAGAAATTTTACACATACACTAAAGACTCAGGAGAACTTTCTTTCCAAAATTCAAGACATTAAGAAGAATATATACCTTCCTAATTCAAAGGAAAACTTCATATCTAAAGTCAATCAGACACAAACATTAGACATCACATATTATTTACATCTGACAGAAGAAGTTAAGAAAAGTGATACTCTAACTAGTGTTCTAAAATTATTGGCATTAGAGACAATCCATACTAGATTTCCAGAACATGAATGGCTCCGTATTTATACTGATGGATCATTGATATCAAACCAAGATGGAGCAGGTGCTGGAGTCACATGTCACCTCTTTTCCTATTACAAATCTTTAAGTTATGGAACTACAAACTTTGATGGAGAAATTGAAGCAATTCGAGTGGCCCTACAAAATCTTTTGCACAGAATTTCACATTTTCAGGAAGCAGTTTTTCTATCAGATTCTAGGATGGCAATTATAGCAATTACTTCCAAGTTAAGATTTAAAGCTTTCATGGCGCGCGTTATTAATTAAGGCTTCACGGGTGATCAGCCGTGTGAAGTTTAAAAACATTGAGCTTTTGGCCATTGTAGATTCTATGGCCTTCATCAGAATGAAAAATGACCATTAGCTTTCCGCTCTCCATATATATACAATGTTAGGTGGGAGAGGGTTGCGTTGCCCTGGCCAATGAGCGGGTGACGATTTGTGATTGGGCCTGCTGTTTCGGGCTATGTTTATCACCGGCCACAGTATTTTCTTGAGGGTCAGTACTTGGTCCAGCATCACTGTATCTACTGACTGCGGACGGGCGAAGGAACTTCGAGATCGTCTGCAGCTGCTTTGAAGAGCCCTCCAAGCTTGCTTAAAAGCGTGAAGAAGGGATTCCGAGAGATCTTCCAGTTCAACAAGCGTAGTGCGCAGGCCGCCACTCACGCTCCCAGACGCCCGGCGATTGCAGCATCAGTTCCCGCCAGCTAGAACCCGCCTGTGCAGGCACACCAACAGCTTAGCTGGGTAGAAGTACAAGTCTGTAGCCAACAGTCACCTGACTGGAATCTAGGCGCCTTAGGGCAGGACCTCTGTACTTCGGGCTTTTTAGCGCCCACTAACTGCTCTTTCTCTTCTACTCAACTATTTCCCTCTTTACTATTTAGTTTTTAAGCTCCCCGTTAGGTCCCCTCTAGGCTTTTACTTCTTCTTCTTTTCCGAAACTCTTCCGAGGTCAAGTTAGGGATTGTTAGGGCATATAGTTTATTTATTACTGTTCTCCACTCTATAACTTCCATCTCTCCATCCCAGTATGACCAAGTCCAAGAAGTCCTCAGTGAAGCGATCTCCTGGTGAGATGCGCACGACCCGTGGAAGGGTCACTAAGCGACAATTGGACGTTGGTGGCCCCTCAGCCCCTGAATCTCCCCCACCTAACCCCATCCCTACTTCCCACCCAGTGACACCGTCCGTGATCCCCCCAGCCGCAGCCCAGGCGGTAAACGGCCCAGCCGCGACGCCTGAGCTCGGCCGGACTCCCACACCGAATCCGTCTGCCCTGAATACCCCCCTCCCTAGATCCCGCTCCTCTTCCGCCGTATCAGTCCCCTCTCTGCCCCCTACCCCGCCTCCTCTCGTCTCCCCTCCTGGCTCTAACCACTCCACACCACCACCTCAGTCAAACCAGCAACCTGCTCCCTTGGCCCCTTCCGTAAGCCCCGTAGCCGGCCCCTCCTCCAGACCAGACCCGGTTGCGGTTCCTGCCCCTACTGCCCCCCTCCAAGCACCCAGGATGCAAGCGCCAATCTACGTGTCTAAACACCACGTCACGCTGTTTCAGACCCTGCAAGAGTTTGACTCCCAATATGCCAATGAAGGCTACACAGTGACCAGGGCCCCGCTGTCGCGGGACTTCCTGGTGCGCATGTCGTCCCCCGTGGACTATGCACACATGTGTGCCTTTCTGCGGCAGAAGGGACTCAACATTCAGCTCACGAGGCAGCAGGACGAGCAGCAATCCTTCCGTGCCGTGATAAAGCACGTCTACTATGATGGGGCGGAGGAGGCCATTAAGGCTGAGTTGCGTGCCGCGCACTTTTCAGTGCTGCGTGTAACGCAACTTAGGCGTTACGACCAGGCCAGAACACCTCTCCCGTTCTATCTGGTGGACCTGGCGACGGCGGACGACCTGGACCGACTAAGGCAGGTCGAATGTATACTCCACTTTCGAGTGAAGGTGGAGATGTACAGGCGACCGGTCATACCGGTCCAGTGTAGCAAGTGCCAACAGCTCAGGCACACAGAGGCGAGGTGCTCGGCCGCGGTTAGGGTGTGCTCCAAGTGCACCGGTGACCACGATTCTCGTGGCTGCGATGTTCCGCCCCCCCTGAGAACGTGCACGCTATGCCTGCGCCAGGGCCACGGAGCCAGGTACCGGGCTTGCCCCGAATACCAGCGCCATGTGGCGGCGGCACGTACCCTCCAGGGGACTGGTAGACACGCGGCCGTGGGAGCTGGAAGCCGGGCGCGGGGTGTATTGCCCGAGCGGGCTCCACAAGTGCCAAGTGTGGCTGAGGTTGTGGCACAAGCTACGGTCGCTGAGGAACCGTCATGTTCCAGGACGCCCCGCCAGCCCCGTGGAGTGCCGCGCATGGCACGGAGGGACCGGCCAGATCAACAGAGACGACCCCGAGAGACCCGAGACCCACGACTACACCACCAGAGGCAACTGTACCGGCGTGTACTTAGCACCGGCATGGAAGACGGCGACCTGAGGGAGACAGCAGGGCACATCCTCGGGTTGCTGATGGAAGCGGAATTGTCGGAGGTCCGCTCCATACTAGCGTCGTATAGAGACTTCTTCCAGCTGCTGGTGACACCTGGATTCATCTAAGTATCAAGATGGCCTATAAAAACTATTTAAACATCATGACATGGAACGCTAGGGGACTTAGACGCAAAAAGACAGAGTTCAAGGAATTCCTCTCCCGTAACAATATTCATATAGCCCTTATCACAGAAACTCTCCTCAAAGACAACCATAGATTCAACATCCCCGGATACACGACACACCGAACAGACAGAGACGGGCACGGGGGTGGCACCGCGGTCATTATTAAACACGATATACAACACGACCTGGCCCCCCCTGCGCAACTCCAAAACTTGGAAACCACCAGCGTACTAATTACACTCGACAACAACAAAGTGCTCATAACGGCGGCCTATGCCCCCCCTGGTACTTTAATAACATCCGATATAACGGACTTAACGCAGCAGCACAATAGGGCCCTAATTGCCGGTGATCTCAATGCGAAACACCAAATTTGGGGATGCAACGAGACAAATAAAGAGGGACGAGCTTTATTACACCTCGAAAACAACTCGGACCTCTTAATCCATACTCCAGAGGAACATACTTACGTTCCATATTGCAGGACACACAGATCTGACGTGCTAGATCTAGCCCTGTCCAAAAACATAACACGCAGAACACAACTCAAAGTTATGAATGAGCTGTCATCCGACCATCTGCCCCTCATAATTACACTAGAGGGCAATGCAGCTCTAATCCCGCCAATTATACGCCCAAACTATAACAGAGCGAACTGGGACAAATTTGCAGACACTGTAAGCAAAAACTTGCCCACTGTCCCATTAAACACTAACGAAAGCACCAACGAAGCGGTCATCCAATTGGAAAAGGCCATAAAAATAGCCACAGCTGCCTCAGTGCCTATGAGCCGGCCTAGGCAACATCAATCTAAACTCCCACAAGACATAACCTCTCTAACAGCCGAAAGGAACAGAGCCAGACGCAAATGGCAAAAAACGCGGCACTTAACACACCTCGAATACGTTAAACACCTAAATAGCATAGTAAGCGAAAGGATCGCAAATCACGTCTCGAGGCAATGGCAGAACACACTGGAGAATCTCGATTATGAACGAGACTCAGTGTGGAAAGTAGCTCGCTGCCTAACACGCGATAAAGTGCAAATCCCTCCACTTCATACAAATCAAAACATAGCGACCACCGACAAAGAAAAAGCAAATGCACTCGCGGACGCACTGCAAGAAACATTAACCCCAAACACCACCCCCTCTTGCCCACAATTCACCGCCGAAACCGAAGAAGAAACGCGCGAATATAAAGACCAAATAACTCACAATAAAATAAGAAAAACATGTCCCAGCGAAATCAAATGGCTCATTAAACATTTACCGAAACGAAAGGCCCCTGGGCCAGACAGCATCCCGGCGGTAGCCTTAGCCAACCTACCCGAAGATGCCATCAAACTACTATCCAAAATCTTCAATTATGTGCTAGAGAAAGGGTACTACCCTGACAGATGGAAGTCAGCTATAGTCGTACACTTTCCCAAGAAGGGCAAAGACCTCTCGAACCCACAGAGCTACAGACCAATTAGTCTACTAAGCATACTGGGAAAACTACTCGAAAAAGTAATACTAAAACGCCTAAATGCACAACTAATCAAACAAAACATAACTATAAATGAACAATTCGGATTCCGCGCTCGCCATTCCACAACCCTCCAACTACTGAGAGCCACTGAACACATCACGCATGGGTTCAACTTCCGAAAATCGACAGGCGCACTGCTACTTGATGTAGAACGCGCGTTCGACAGAGTTTGGCACGCGGGCCTGCTCAAGAAGCTCAAAACACTAAATATACACGACTCTCTAATTAAACTCATCGCAAACTATCTACATAATCGGACATTCCAGTCCAAAGTTAACAACCACCTCTCTTCACCCCGCCCTATAAAAGCGGGAGTCCCACAAGGAAGTATATTGGGGCCGATTATCTTTAATATAACAATGAACGATATCCCGAAAACACCCAACACGAACTTATTCATCTATGCAGATGACACGGCAATCGTAGCGCAATCGGGGAAAGTCGAGTTCATACACAGGAGGCTACAAAACGCCCTTAACGAGCTACAGGATTGGTTCACCAAATGGAGAATTAAGGTGAATGCCAAGAAAACGCAGGCCATCATATTTACCAAAAGAGTCAACCATAGACTAGGAAAACACCAGCTTCCACCACTCACCATATTTGGAGAGAACATTGAGTGGAAAAACACAGTCACCTGGTTAGGGCTTAAAATGGACCAGGGACTCACATGGAAGCAGCATATATTCCAAATAAGGGGAAAAGCGAACGCCCAATTAGGCAAACTATATCCCCTTATAAACATGAACTCGCATCTAAAACTCAAAATGGGACTAACATTATATAAGACGCTTATCCGCCCTATACTCACTTACGCTGCTCCGGTTTGGGGATATGCCGCAAAAACACATATTATGCGCCTACAAAGGTTACAAAATAAAATACTGCGAATGGTAGCAAAAGTGCCCTACACGGCACCAGCGGACTTACTTCACGACGAATTAAAAATGCACACGATAGAGCAATTCATTAAAAAGCTCTCACACGATACGTATAAACACTTGCATAAACATCACAACCCTTTAGTAACGAACCTAGGTAACTATACCATGGAAATTTACAAACACGCTAGACCGCTAGCGCTTTTCGACAGAAATTTAACTTCAAATAACACGGAAGTAGAGGAATTCTTGAACAACCTACTACACGACTAAACGAAACTCTGACAGAGGACTGTTCCCTCGCACCTCACAACTAAACCTTCCTTATTCCCTGTTTCAGACCGCAGCCTGCCACAGAGCCCTACAAGCCCTCGGCAATGCCGAGGCGGATCGGGAGAACTAGGGCCTCCCACCAGTGTCCTACGTGCGCGGTGAAAGCGGGCCACCGTATGATGGAGTAGGACACTCCGACGACACGGCGAGACCAGGACAAACGCTTATACAAGACATGCCTGCCTAGGGCAGACAAGAAGAAATCTAGCATGATAACATTTAATCCAAGCATGCGTAAAAATCACAGACCATTAGGTGATTCTAACGACTTGCAGGTACATACCTGTGCAACACTAGACATAAGCCTAATTATTGCACGAAAATATCTTTTCACTCCAACACTAACATTAGCTTATCTCACAACGACTTGCAGGTTTCACCTGTGCATCGCTAGATATAAGCTCAAATATTGCACGATCAACTTCAGTTACACTAACTCTAACATTAGCAAATATTATAACGACTGGCAGGTAAACACCTGTGAAACACTAGATATAAGCTGAAACATTGCACGAATAACCTCAGGTATGCTAACACTAACATTAGCAGGTAGTATAACGACTGGCAGGTAAATAAATACCTGTGCAACCCTAGAATTAAGCACCACACAAATTACATCTTGACTAACAGGCCTATGCCTGTGCAACCTAATCATAAGTAAGCGTAACTGCGTCTAATATCAATACAAATTTAACAATGCATTTATCTCTCTTGGTCATGTCCAGGTTTCATGGGCATTACCAAAAAGTAACAATTGACTCGCTCGCATGAACACATGCCAGCTTAAAGCTTTCAAGTACTAACCGGGGTGCTATGCGGGACCCGACTAACGCACGATGATGCACGAAACCTTAGCATTGTACGAACTAACACGTGGAGGGGTTTTTTAGTGAGTAACCCTCCCCCTTCAGGGCGCAGGGACCCTCACACTGTTGGCCTCAGCATGTCGGCCTCCGCCTGTAACGGGTTTTTCCCCTCCACGGTAAAAGTCCTGCCTGGACAATAGCCATCAAACACATCCACAACAGCAACTACAGTGATTCTGAACCAAGTACTGACCCTCAAGAAAATACTGTGGCCGGTGATAAACATAGCCCGAAACAGCAGGCCCAATCACAAGGCAGACAAAGAAGAAATCAAGCACGATAACATTTATATTAAGCATGTGTAAAAATCACAGACCATTAGCTGATTCTAACGACTTGCAGGTACATACCTGTGCAACACTAGACATAAGCCTAAATATTGCACGAATAACCTCTAGGCGGCGCCGTGGCCGAGCGGTTAGCGCGCTCGCCTACCACCTAGGCAGCCCGGGTTCGATCCCAGGGACCCGCATGTGGTATTCGTGGTGGACGAAGCGGCGTCAGGGCGGGTTTTCTCCGGGTGCTCCGGTTTCCCCCGCCATCTCATTCCACCGGTGCTCCATCTTCATTCCATGTATCATCAGTGTCATCGCCTGCGGTGCCGTAGTAGTAAAAGCAGGCGTTAAACACTACAACAATAACGAATAACCTCAGGTATGCTAACACTAACATTAGCAGATATTATAACGACTGGCAGGTAAATACCTGTGCAACACTAGATATAAGCTCAAATTGCACGAATAACCTCAGGTATGCTAGCACTAACATTAGCAGATATTATAACGACTGGCAGGTAAATACCTGTGCAACACTAGATATAAGCTCAATTTGCACGAATAACCTCAGGTATGCTAGCACTAACATTAGCAGATATCATAACGACTTGCAGGTAAATACCTGTGCAACCCTAGACTTAAGCATTGCACAAATTACATCATGACTAACAGGCCTATGCCTGTGCAACCTAATCATAAGTAAGCGTAATTGCGTCTCATATTAACACAAACTTAACAATGCATTTATCTCTCTTGGTCATGTCCAGGTTTCATGGGCATTACCAAAAAGCAACATCTGACTCGCTCGCATGAAATTCATGCCAACTTAAAGCTTTCAATTACTAACTGCGGTGCTATGCGGGACCTGACTAACGCACAATGATGCACGAAACCTTTAGCATTGTACGAACTAACACGTGGAGGGATTTCCTTCGCCTGTAACGGGTTTTTCCCCTCCACAGTAAAAAAAAAAAAAAAAAAAAAAAAAAAAAGGTCATGTTGGCCGACTTAGCCAAATTGGCACAAGAAGGCCTCCGCAACCACCATTTTGCTGGAGCGCATACCCTAGACCTCATTCTGGTGTCAGAAACACATCTCCATCAGAACGACACATCCCGACTCCAGGGCTATCACTGTCTCAGATCGGATCGCGTATGCCGCCTTGGGGGCGGCACATTGATCTTCATGAAGAACAGTGTGGTCCACAAACCCGTCCAGCTCCCTCCACTTCAAACCCTAGAGGCCACGGCCACTTGTGTCCACCTCGGAGGTACTGAAGTCCTGATGGTGTCTGCTTATCACCCACCCCAGAGGCAGTTCGTTCCAAACGACTACATCTCCATCCTCACCCTACATCCTCATGCCATTATTAGTGGGGACTTAAATGCTAAGCATCAGCGCTGGCATAGCGACCCCCGTGCAGACGCTAGAGGCAACAAAATCATTCGAATGATAGACGCGGACCCTCAACTTAGAGTAGAGAGTCCCTGGCAACCCACCCATTAGCCGCGAGATCTAGGTCGGCCATCCGTCATAGACTTCGCAATCATCAAGCACTTTCCATATCATCTATCACTCACATCGGTCAACGAACTTCATTCAGACCATAACCTGTGTTGGCCATCATTAACACCCAGGTTGCCAGCCACGAGGTCCCGATTCAACATCAGAACGTCGACTGGGACTGCGTCAGAAGTTGCCTGAATGGCTCCATCCCCGCCAACCCTAGCATCACAGACATCCCAACCCTAGAGGTTGCGGTCTCTTCCTTCACCTCCGTTGTGAAGCGAACAGTCCACAACCTAACTATCGACACCCCAGCTCCTCTTCATCCAGATGTCCTGCCTTTAGAGCTTCTTCTGCTCATCCGCCGCTCTTGGGCGGCTCGCAGGCACTACCAGAGGCACCGCACGCCCCATCACTTAGCGGTTCTAAGGCGTTTACGCCACGAGGTTCGTCTCCGTCTACGCAAGCACAGAGTGCGCGTGTGGGAGGACACGATGTCTTGTTTGAACCTGGAGGATGCCGAATTGTGGAAGATCGCCAAGCGACTCAGGAACCGAGGAGGGTCACACACCTCACCTATCCGAAGGCACCCAAGGCCTGGCCTATGAACCCCAAGCCGAAGCAAACGTGTTTGCTGACTACCTGGAGAGGACTTATCATCCTAGAGACAATCTGCAGGACCTACACTTCTCCGAACGTGTCCGCCAGGAGGTATGTCGATACCTTCGACGTCCTCATGAGGCGGAGGATCGGCTTCCCATCATCAAGCCTAGTGAGCTCCAGGGCGTACTCCAGCGCCTCGACCGCAAAAAGGCTGTAGGGCCTGACGGGTTAACCCCTGCCATGTTCCGCCACCTTCCTTTCAAGGCCGTGCTCTTTCTCACTAAGGTCCTCCTTATGTGTTTCGACCTTAGTCACTTTCCACGCGAGTGGAGAGAGGTTCGGGTGATCTGCATATTGAAGCCAGGGAAAGACCCGGTTCATCCTGGAAACTACCGATCCATAAGTCTCCTGTCTGTACACTCGAAAGTACTCGAGAGGCTTATTCTAGTCCGCTTGTCTCCCATTCTGGGGGACATTCAAGCCATCCCTCCCCATCAGTTTGGGTTCCGGCCTGGCCACCCAACGTCTCAGCAGTTGCTGCGTGTGGTGGAGGCTGCCGCCCTGGGTTTCCAGGACAAAGCCTATACTGCCGCAGTCTCTCTAGATGTTGAGAAGGCCTTCTCCACGACCTGGCATGCTGGTCTCCTCAGGAAATTGATCCAGCTGGAGCTACCCTCACGCCTCATACACCTACTACACACGTTTCTCAAACATAGATCCTTTGTGGTCTCAGTTGCGGGAAACAAATCTACACGAAGCCCAATTAGAGGCGGAGTCCCTGAAGGTTCTGTGTTGTCCCCTAACCTGTTTAGCGTATATGTGGCCGACATTCCATCCGAGCAGCATGTTAACATAGCCCAGTATGCTGACGACGTGCTGCTATACTGTACAAACAAACACCCTCGCAGAACTTTTCTCCCCATACAATGGCACCTCCGCCTCATCCAAGAGTGGTGTAAGCGTTGGTAATTGCCCATTAACCCGGAGAAAAGCCGTGCCATACTTTTCACCAAACGCCGCTTTCCCGCCAACCTCCCACATTTACTTATCTTTGTAGAAGGATAGAGTGGGTGGATACCATTACCTACCTGGGAGTGAAGCTTGATAAGGGCCTTACTTTTCGGGAACACATCAACGACCTGTCAGCGCGGACCGGCAGGGCAATTGTCTCACTGTACCCCATGCTGCGGTCGGGGATGGCAATTCCCTTAAAGCTACGCCTCTTTCGGGCTCTTATCATCCCTATCCTACTGCATGCCTCCAAAATCTGGGGCATGGCTGCAGATACCCATCTCCTGCATCTACAATGTATACAGAATAGAGGTCTTTGGGTAATCTATTCTGTATGCCGTAGATTCCCTACGAGACTACTGCACGAAGCCTCATCCCTCCCGTATGTGGAGGACGAAATTAGGCGCCGGGCAACTAAATTTTACAACCAGTTTCTACAACATCGGAGCGCTCTGGTTAGGTCTCTTGGGGACTATATCCCTAGAGAACGCATGCTTGTGCGACACCGGGTTCCCCGCATGGCTTGCGGGCACCCCCGGTAACACAGCAGTTACCCCATCAACAGCGCAAGCTGAGCTCCTTGCAGTCCTTCCAAGAGAAGCCTGGAAGTCTAAATATCTTCTCCAAATATCCACATTTGGGCCACCCATTAGCAGTGCCCAACGGTAGTTGCACACTGAAATACCAGCCGTTGAGGAGCATAAATACTATGTTACCTACAATCCCCATTCTTCACCAGCCATCCTACAACATCCTAATCCCGTCCATGAGCGTCAGCAGACTTTTTTCCAGGGGGGGCACATGTTGGAAGTTTGCAATCAGATATTATTAATTCATTATTTTATTGTCAAAATTTATATTTGTTGCAGATAATCGTATTGATTTATGCTAAATAACAATTGTTCTTAATTAAAATACTAGTTTAATAGTCAGTAATTGATTGCACATTAAGTTCACCAACTTCCAAGGGGTGGCCGCGGCCCCCCCTTGCCCCCGGTTCGCGAGGTCCATGATCCCGTCATATAGTGGTTAAACCCTAAAAGGGTAGGTACACGAATGACACACCTCAGGCTGTTCTCAGCCTGCCATCTGGTAGTCAGTCAGTCTAACGGTCATCTTTCATTCTGATGGTCATAGAGTCTACAATGGCTGAAAGCTCAATGTTTTTAAAGTTCACACGGCTGATCACCCGTGAAGCCTTAATTAATAATACTTCCAAGTTGTCACCAAAAAACCAAACTATTATAGAATGTTGGAAAATCCTTACCCATCTAACAGCACTTCAAAAATACCTAGTCTTCCAATGGATACCAGCTCACTGTGGACTGAGTGGTAATGAGAAAGCTGATTTTCTTGCAAAAAAGGGTACCAGCAGTGTACAAAAATCTATAGTTGATCTACAATTTTATGCAGCTAAAAGATTAGTCAACTCTGAATTAAAAAAAATTATTGCAAAATATTACTATGAAAAATCAAAGAATAAAAGACGGGAACTACCAAACATTCAAACAGTAATTCCTCAGTATCCTCGAAAAACAGCAGTTGCAACCTTCAGGTTGATTACAGGACATGATTGTCTGGTAAAACATTTGAACAGAATTGGGATATATTCTTCACCACTCTGTCCTCTATGTGATCTGCAAGAGGAAATGGACCGACACCACCTTCAAATATGCCAGGCCACTTCTAGTGCCCCATCCATCAGTGAAAAATATTGGAGAGCAAGACGATTAATGACTTCATTGTCTCAGAAATCCAGCATCAGCTAACAACAACAATTGTTCTGTTGGAGACAAACCTCTGTAGTGAAGAAATTTCTCAATAATGATAATTAAATTTTGTCAATAAAACTTTAGTGCTTTTTTTATTGCAGAATAAGAAGCAAAATCCATGCAACTGCAGTCAAATCGAACTCCATCGGCATCCAAGTGTGCCATTACACTGGTTATTTTACTTGGGCCTTCCCTTCCTTTACCACAAGCACATTTGACTGCAGTTGCTGTGATTTGAACTTGTGATATTTGGTTTTAAACAGATGACCAGTCCATTACATATTGCTCTAACAATCACAGTATTCAAACCGCTTCAGCTAAGGTGTCTCCAAAGGGATATGAAAACTGGTTTAGGAATTAGAGGAAGAACGGCATATGTAGCAAAATAACTCGGTAATTTAAATTTAAATTTATTGAGTGCTAAAGCATTTATATCTTGGGCTGACCCTTGAACTTGAGCCCAGGCCCTTTTTTCATAGGGCAGCCTCTTAAGATTTCTTACGTATATTTACATTTTGAAGTTTGCTGTTATTTATCACTTTTGCTAATGTTTGTATCCAATTATAGTGCTCCATTTTCACAATACTATTGTTTTCCCCTGATTATAATTGACAACAGAGATATGTTCAACTAAAGAGCACACTGTTGTCCAACACAGTCAATCTTAAAATTAATAATCACTGACAATAACTCCTCACTACCTTATCTCCTCTCTTTGCAATAACGTGTTAAATATGCTGGTTACTTTCTCTATGTCATGCTTATTTAGCATAAAGTTTATGCCCTGTTGGCAAATTTGACCATACCTAGATTCTAGTGTTAATTTGAATGTATTTCTCTGCTCCTCCTTAATGCATACCCAATGTTAACTGGCCATAATATATACTCAATGACACTTTGCCCATTCCTATTCACGCAAGTGAACTCCCCCACTTCATCTTCACCATATTTACCATTTAAACATATTTTGTTTTTCAACCCCTTGCAGTTCCATAATCCTAACCTCCTCCCTTTCTCCCTTCCCTGTTGTGAGCCGGTTCTATTCATAAATCTCTCTAAGATTTTCTTGCTCAGTAGTTCGATTCCCTTACCATCTTTTTTTGTGCTCGCTATGTTTTCTACGACCAATAAGCTTCCATTGGGTGTTGATATAATACTATCCTCTCCTTCTGTCCCACTACTGGCTGACCACACCCTCGCTCCACCTTCTGTCAATTCACATGCTGATTATGCTTCCTCCCTCCTTGGTGATATAATCTTCTTTCCATCTGTTTGTTTCAAGTCATTCATTACTGACGTATGCCCTGGGTCATCTTCCTGACTCTTTTCTGACATAATCCTTATTACGTAACTGTTCCCTTGTGATGACATATGCTTTGACTGCCTTTTACCTCCAGCTGGTCTATGGTTGCACTTTGGACTTCCGCTTGTTGCCAGTGAACTTGGCTCTCTGTGGTCGCCGAGAAATCGAGCTGAGTCGTATCCTGTTGCCATGATTTAATGTCCCTTATTCCACTTTCTTGTTCAACCACTATCCTCCCGTCAATCCAAAGCTGTACATTCCAAATGAAAGTCCTTTTCCCTTCCATTCTGGCTGTCTTCATTTGTTGAATTAATTTCCTTTTCAAAGCATGCTGTTCTGCCGATAAACCTCTATTAATAAAGATGGCTGTTCCTTTTAGTTGTTTTGCCCTCTTCAGCACTTCGTGCACAAACTGCATAGAAGTGAATCTCACCACAATCATTCTTGTTCCTCTTGATCTTCCCACCCTAAAGGCTTCAGCAATTTCCCATCTCTGTAGTACCATCTCAAGTTTTCCTTCCAGGATCTCCCCAATTTCTTGTATGGGCCATACTCCCATCCTTTCTTTCACTCCTGCAATGATCAATTTGAACTTGCGACATCTCTCTTCCAAAACCTCCACTCTTGTTTTCACATGTTGCACCTCTAATCTCATATTTTGTATATCCTTGCCTATTTCATCTTTAATTTCCATTAATTCTTTTTCCACTCCACCCAGCTTATTTGCTAGTCTTTCGTTCCATATTCTTTATTCTGGCCAGGATTTCCTCCATGACACCTTGATACCCATTGGGTCCAGGGTTGATTTCGATTCCACCAATTATCAACAGAGAGCGTATTATACATAGTAGAAGGAATATGTTAGCCATCTCTTCTATGGTTTGATTCCTTTTCAACTCATTCCAATTTTAGCTTGTTGAAGGTTCCAATCCTTCCTCTGTATACTTCAATGCTTATTCCCATTGTTCCTTATTCCCTTTTCCTTCCACTCTAGGAGCTCACTACACATACACATCCTCTCACTTCCAATGCTATCTTTGCACTCTAACTCAGTAATTAAAGGGTTAAATGCTGTTTATTTGTTCAGTCAGAAATCATCTGAAAGTGTTAGTTGTATTCCTTGTAGAAATTAGGATTTAGAGAGATTTCTCTTGATTTATATAAATTGTTTTTACAATTTAAAACAGCAGAATATGGTTAAAATAGCAGTTAATTTTAGCTGCAATGTTAAGCTGCTGCTTTGCTTTATAAACAGCATGCAAATATCACAAATTAATTACGAACCTAACAATTCCTTTTTCATTAAAATTAAAGGAAGTATAGGATTTGAAGCTTTCATGGCAATGATTATTAGTAAGAGCTTCTCAGATTACCAGTCGTGCGATGTTGATAAAGTTGCTTGAGCTTTCGGCCATCTTCACTCTGTGGCCTTCTACAGGAAGTGCTGCATGTCCCCTGCCGGGCAGTGTATATATTCTTGGACAGAGGACGGTGACACTTTACGCTGGCAGTATATAAGCCATTTTCTCCTTATATAAAATAAAATAGGTTAATAAAAGGGAAAATAGCTTCTATACTGCAAGTACTTCTCTGCTGGGCCACTCAGGAAGCACCGATTCCCCATTGGATGGCATCAAGCAGCCCCGCCCCTCCACCAGGCGAATATATACACTGCCTGGCAGGGGAAATGCATCACTTCCTGAAGAAAGTCACAGAGTGAAGATGGCCAAAAGCTCGAACAGCTTTAACAACATTGCACGGCTGGCAACCCAAGAAGCTCTTTATTTTAAAGGAAGTATTCAGAAAAACTATCGTCATAACAGAATAACACAATAATAACTAGGGCTCGGAAGTTCATGCCCTAAAAAACACTGAAATATGCATGCAAACTGGCTCTTAAAAACTTGAAAATATGCCCAAAAATATGCACTATTTAATTAAAACAATGTCCCTTTGCAGTAGACAAACTTCTCCACGTCACAAGATGTTATCGGGGCATATTTAAATGATGTTAACTGCTTCACAGAGAGTAAAGTCTCTTAGTGTGACAGATGATTTTCTTTCGAGAATGTCTTGAATATAGCACATCTGTTTATAACCAGAATTTTTTGAAATTACATAATTCACTTTGTTTTTCACTTTTTGTCCTATGCTACCAGGAACCGAATTTAGATCACATACTGTTTTTTCAAAGACAGTAAGTGATTCATGCAAAGGAGATCCTACAGCTTCCAATGCCGTTATGGCTGTTGGTAAGAAAGAAAAATGGGCAGATATGAAACTAAGATCCTCTTTTAACCCAGTGCCTGACAGAATATTTTGCACAGTTTCTATTGATGAAGCATCTTTTGAGTCCAATGAATTAACAACCTCTTCGGCTATTTCTATGTGCTCAGCATAATATAAAACTGCATTGACCCATGTTCCCCATTGAGTTAACACTGGTGCAGGAGGAAGTCGGATATTAGGTGCTGTTGATCTAAACAACTTAACTCTTTTAGGAGATTTAACAAAAATTCTCTTTGTACTGGATACAAATCTATCTACCAATGGGAAAGAATCATGTATTGTCTCAGAAATGCGATGAAGAGCATGTGCCAAACAAGTTATATGAATTAAGTTAGGAAAAATACCTTTCCGAGTTTGTCCTGATTTTACCATATAAGGACCTGCATCAGTAACAAATAAAAGTAATTCCACATGGCCATAGTAATTTCAAAGAGTCCATCACAAACTGGGTCGCAGTTACATTGTCAGTGGCCGACAATTCGCACACATTAAGAAGATAAGGTGTAGTCTTTTGTTCATTATTTAAAGCACCCACAATTATATTAGCAATAGAACGGGGCTCAGAATCAGGAGTTTCATCAACAGACAACCAAACAAACTGATCCGCTAATTAATTTTATATACTTTTCAATACGCTATTGTAACAATGTCCTACATTAGTCTTACGCAGTGTACTTTCTTCAGGCACATGTTGTCGAGTGTACTTGGTAAGAAAGTTTTTAAATGTTGGATTATTAATTTTGAACAAGGGAATATCAGCAGCTAAAAATGCTTGACACAAGTCATAGGAAAATTCAGCAACCCTACTTCTTAAGCACTCTACTAGCTGTTTTTGAACAGGTTCTTTGTTTGCAAGTTTTCTGATTAAATTCTCCTTTGATACGTTTATGTGCTGAGCTATTTGAAATCTTTTCTCACTCCCTACATTTTTCTTATACGCTCCACAAAACAGTACCCTATTATCTGTAGATATTAAATCACCCGAAAACTCTTTCTGTAAATTAATTAAGCTAGGACTCGAAGTTGGTTTTATTTTCGGCATCTGAAGAGCTTTTTAACATTTTATATGCCCAATTTAATTTGGTGGGAACCAGTTCACAACACTATTACATTTGAAGACCACGACACAACTACTGGTGGGCAGGCAAGCGTTGCTATGATCGTGCTGCTCTAAACATTGGCCTGTATATGTCTTTGTTAACATAAACCTCTCAGATAACACACTGATTATTCTCTACACACATACATATAATAAAAGAATGGAAATGGGATTCACTGCATGACAACATGACTCAGCATTAGTTCTCCCCACCTCGCAAGTTGCATCATCATGTGCAATACTACCAATATGAAAAATGTTATACAGATGGAAAAAATAATTAAAAAAAACCATAAAAATCATTAAAATATGCAATATAGGGGCTATAATATTGAAATATTATGCATTTACCAAAATCAAGCAAATATGCAGTTATATGCACTATAAAATGTCCAAATAACTGAAAATTCCATAATTCATGCACATAATGTAAATGCATATATTTTTAACCTCTATGAAAAAACCTGCAAATGCATGAACTTCCTAGCCCTAATAATAACACAAAGTTTTGCCTTATTGTCCCACTGAAGGTGAGCTTGGCTGTTAAGAATATAAGAAATCACAATTTTTATAACAATCACAAAAGCAAATAACTTTGTGTAGAGTAACTTACACATCATCTGCAATAAAACAGTCTTCAGATTCTGTTTCCCAAGAGCCGTCACTGCTGCCATCATCCCACAGTTCGCCTTCTTCACTGTCATATTCCCCTACTTTGTAGAGGTCCTGGGGCCATGACATGGATATATGGCCATCTACCCACCAAACTCGCACCTAGCAAGTTTAAAAGCCAAATTTCATAAGAAGGCAATACACAAAAGTAAATCAGGTCACAGGATAAATTTGATTACTTTTAAATCTTTGCCTCCATATACCAGACAAAACCGTAAGCAATTATTATGATATCCTGGCACAGTATAGAACAGTGGTTCTCAAACTTTTCTGGTTCACAGGACACTTGTTATGCAGAATATTATATACTGACACTCCGCATACTACAATCACGCATGCTTTAGAGGAATTTCAAACACTAGAGAGCAGTCCACAAAAATAAGAACCCTAGTAGAGGATACATGAACCGGTATCAGAAATGGAGACATTTACAAACTACTTGGAGTTGACAAGTGATAGTTGCAATATTTGGTGTTGTTATAAAGCAGGAATATGCAATTTTTGTACAATATGGAGAAGTGCTTAGTTAAATGCCAACAAATGATTTATCTGGATCAAGTGTCAGTGGCACGCTACTTTTATGAGCAGTCCGTGTGGTGCTCTATGCGGATGTGAGGATTCTTATTCAAGTTTTGAATTTATATAGGCTGAATCTGGAAATAAGGAACTTCCCAAGTGTCTTGTATGGTGTAATAAAAATGTAAAATCAGTATCAAGGATTAGCACCTTGCATTATTTATGAATTATTGATGATGAAGCCAGTTTCCTACAAACAAAAAAATCTGAAATCCTCTTGTTAGCTACAAGAGATATTGTTTCAAAAATTAAAAAACAAGTTATAGAAGATCCAAGTTCTGGTCACAGAGCAGTAATTGCTGATATAAAACTAGATAATACAAATAACAGTCAATGTCACACGAATCTGTATTGGAACTTCAAAAAAGCAGATTGGATCAAATATAAAACTGAACTGGAACATAAATTTAAAGAACAAACAAACTCACAGCTACATGACCAACCAGATCATTTGAACAAAAATTTCTGTAAAGTCATCCTAGAAACCGCAAAAACATATTCCTCGGGGAAGAATAAAAAATTTCAAACCCTTTTGGAACCCCCAGTTAGAAGAACTGAAAAAGCAAAGGGATATAGCTAGAAATACAGCTGAACAAACAAAAAACATATCGGATACACAAATATGGCGGAAGAAATGTGCCTCACTAAAAAAAGAAATTAATACTGCTAAAAAGAATTACTTCAATAATTTCTTAGAAAAAACGGATTATAGGACAGATGGTAACAAAGCTCATAAGTTCATAAAAAATGTCAAGGGTAGGAAAGAAAACAACAGCACACCTATCATACACAACAATAAAATATTAACTAATGATGCAGCCATAGCCGAAACATTCAATAAATATTATACTAATTCACATAAAGTAACAAGAAATAATAAAAAGGAACGTAAAGAATTTAAGAAAGATTTGAAACAAGAAAGAGAATGTAATCCTAACACTCAGTGCAATATCTTTTTTCAAAATTTTAATATGCAAGAACTGAACATTGCAATAAATAATCTAAAAAACAAAAAGTCTCCTGGACCTGATCACATACATCCAGAGTTCATAAAAAAACCTTGGAAAAACAGCAAAACAACAACTACTAAAACTCTACAATCTATCCTGGAAAACCACTGTACCTGATGAATGGCGAAAGGTAATAATTGTCCCACTCTTGAAGAAAGACAAAACAGCGTCAGAAATAAAAATTATAGACCAATAGCTCTTACTAGCATAATAGCAAAAGTGATTGAAAGAATGGTGTCAAACAGGTTAAATTGGTTTCTAGAATCAAAAAATTTAATTTCCCCATGTCAAGCTGGATTCAGAGAGTTCCACTCTACAAATGAACAAGTCTTACTTCTCAGTCAAGAAATCAAAGACTCCTTCAATAGAAAAGAAGATAATTTATCAGTTTTTATTGACTTCCAAAGTGCATATGATTCTATATGCAGAACAAAACTACTAAAGAAAGTAAAAAAAATAGGGATACAAGGTCCAATGTTTTCATGGCTATGTCATTTCCTAACACAACGCTTTATTGCAACCAGATATGGAAGAAACATATCTAAATACAAACAAGTACACCGTGGCTTACCACAAGGCGCAGTGCTAAGCACAACACTTTTTAATATATTTATTAACGATCTGCCACAACAAATACAAGAATCAGGTGTGAAGTGTGCACTATTTGCTGATGACTTAGTAATGTGGACTTCAAAACCAAAAAGCAAAAGTACAGAACTAGAAAAAACCATGCAACAATCCTTAACCAAATTACAAAGGTGGACCAAAGAAAATTTAATGACTGTTAATACAACAAAATCAAACTACCAAATCTTTTCACTAAGAAAAAAGCCACTAAAAATAAAACTAAATTTTGAGGGTCAACAATTACCAGAAACAAAGGAAGCAAAGTATTTAGGAGTTACATTTGATACTAAACTTACATGGACCAAACAAATAGAAAATGTAATACAAAGAGCAGAGAGGCACCTTTCACTGTTAAAACGTCTAACAGGAATGAAGTGGGGATGTTCCAGAGCAACTCTTAACACAACATACAATGTATATATAAAACCATTATTTACTTACTGCAGCGAAGTTCTTGTAACAGCAAACACAAAAAAGATTTAAATCTTTCAAAACCAAAGTTTGAGATTAATTACAGGTGCTATCAAAACCACACCAATAGCAGCTATGGAAATACTAACCAACCAATGCTCCATTGAATATGAAATAGAAAAAGCGGCTCTTATTCAACACGAAAAGTTGATCAGACTCCCATTCAATACATGGCACAAGAGAAATTTAACACATACACTAAAGACTCAGGAGAGCTTTCTTTCCAAAATTCAAGACATCAAGAAGAATGTATACCTTCCTAATTCAAAGGAAAACTTCATATCTAAAGTCAATCCGACACAAACATCAGACATCACATATTATTTACACCTGACAGAAGAAGTTAAGAAAAGTGATACTCTTAGTGTTCTAAAATTATTGGCATTAGAGACAATCCATACTAGATTTCCAGAACACGAATGGCTCCATATTTATACTGATGGATCATTTATATCAAACCAAGATGGAGCAGGTGCTGGAGTCACATGTCACCTCTTTTCCTATTACAAATCTTTAAGTTATGGAACTACAAACTTTGATGGAGAAATTGAAGCAATTCGAATGGCCCTACAAAATCTTTTGTACAGAATTTCACATTTTCAGCAAGCAGTTATTCTCTCAGATTCCAGGGCAGCAATTATAGCAATTACTTCCAAGTTGTCACCAAAAAACCAAACAATTATAGAATGTTGGAAAATCCTTACCCATCTAACAGCACTTCAAAAACACCTAGTCTTCCAATGGATACCAGCTCACTGTGGACTGAGTGGTAATGAGAAAGCTGATTTTCTTGCAAAAAAGGGTACCAGCGGTGTATAAAAATCTATAATTAATCTACCATTTTATGCAGCTAAAAGATTAGTCAACTCTGAATTCAAAAAAATTATTGAAAAATATTACTATGAAAAATCAAAAAATAAAAGATGGGAACTGCCAAACATTCAAACAGTAAATCTTGAGTATCCTCGAAAAACAGCAGTTGCAACCTTCAGATTGATTACAGGACATGATTGTCTGGCAAAACATTTAAACAGAATTGGGATATATTCTTCACCGCTCTGTCCTCTATGTGATCTGCAAGAGGAAACGGATCGAGACCACCTTCAAATATGCCCGGCCACTTCTAATGCCCCATCCATCAGTGAAAAATATTGGAGAGCAAGAGGATTAATGATTTCATTGTCAGAAATCCAGCATTAGCTAACAACAACAACAACAACAACATATGTTTACATCAGGAAGGACAATTCTGGAGATGGTCAGGAGTAAAGGATGTAATATTTTAGATTACGGAGAAGATCTGAAGAAGAATGAATCTAATTGTGATAGTCCCTGTTCATGGACATTTAAAGTTTGCAACTCTGCAACTTGACTGATCATAACGACCCCCTACCCCTCTTTTTCTTTTCTAAATATTCATTCCCTTTTATCAAACCACATCTGATACAGAAGCATATATTTATGTTATTTCTTAGTCATACATTTAAATATGAAATTTCAAGAATTTTTATATAACACAAATTAAAGTGTATTTGGGATGGACATAAAATTGTAGGTGTCATAACTGTAACGTAAGTTACAATAACATCACTAATTTAAGTATTGGTATTAATTTTGAATTATTTTGTACATTAAATGTGACCTAGTTCAGTTACTGTATTATATGTGATAACTTAAGCAATAATATATTTATTTAACTAAGTATAATATGAGTGACCATGCAATGAACCTTCTAGGCCGATTGTGGTTCCAAGACTTTCAGCCAATTTTCATGTCTTTCTTTCTTTCCTTCCTTAATTTTAAATTATCTTATTAAAATGACAGTCAATAACATCTTACCATTCCTTCAGGGTAATTATCCAAAACTTGCCCTGCAGTGCAATTAACATCTTCACCTTCAAAATTTGCCACCCGTATAACTACAGTTCCAGGGCGATACTGGAAGTCAGGATGGTCCTTCAGGTCATAGACACTTACTTCATTCTCTTCCAGGAACGCAGGACTAAAACACAACATTTTAATTTACAAAGATAATGGAAATAAGGAAGAAAGCACCTACATCCTTATAGCTTTACCACTAATATCATTACAAATCTATACGCTGTTCCTTTTAGCTCATTTCTCTATAAACTTTATACTATACAAGGATCAGTCAAACGAAAACGAGACAGACATTATAATGAACATGTCACAGAAGTTGATAGGTGTGTTTAGTAGCGTCCTCCATTAGGAATCAGGAGGATCAGCACAAACGTTCACTGCTGTACCATTTGTCTGTTACACGTGCTCATACTAGGTCAACAAGTCTGTGCACATCCAACATTACTATGGACGCTGGAAAAGGGGAACAGCATGGTGTAGTGCATTTTTTGGCACGTAGGAGTGTCAGGAGGTGAAATTTACGTCTGAATGTCTGCTGTGTACGGTGAACATAGTGTCACATGCGCATGTGTTGAGTGAGATAAACCACATAATTTAGAACTTGAGATAAAATAATTTGTGAAAGAGATGAAATTTTTTACTCTACAGAATAAAAAATTATTAGCTCTAAAACACTTAAGTATTGATGAACTATCATATGAACTATTATTTATTTATACCAACAAACTTAATGCTGGCATGTTTAAACACACAAGCCGTGTAAGGGCAAAGTTTAAGAGGTGGAATCAGAACTGAAAAATTCAATGCCATAGCCAGGATTTGAACCACGGATCTTCTGCTGCTCTAACCATTAAGCTACCATGGCCAACTTGCCAGTATGATGTTAAATTCCCCAACCGATTCTCGCTTTCCCAGTTAGACCACAAGGGAATCTCATATCAGAGATAAATACCCTGAGGGCGACTTACAATAGTAAGTAATTTATGTCCCAGGTTTAAGTAACCTTACTATTATAAGTCGCCCTTAGGGTTTTTATCTCTGATGTGAGTTTTCCTTGTGGTCTAACTGGGAAAGTAGGAATCAGCTGGGGAATTTAATGTCATATTGGCAAGTTGGCCATGGTAGCCTAATGGTTAGAGCAGCCACTTGATAAGCAGAAGATCTGTGGTTCAAATCTCAGCTACTATGGCATTGAATTTTTCAGTCCTGATTCCATCTGCTAATCATATAAACATTTTAAAGATCATGTGCTGCACAAAGCTGCCTTATTACTGAAAAAAATCTGTTTTGAAATTGAGTAGAAAACATTACATGTATTACTACAAAATTTAAAGGAAGGAGAAGCAGCAGTCCTACAAGAATTAATGGATTTTTATTCTACTCTGATAGCCATAACAATCGAAAATGAAAAGAAAATTCTAAATGCATTCCTCAGGTCAAATCTTACTGTGAAGATACTGTATATGCTGTCCATAATGGTAAAGTCAAAACGTTGAAACGATTACGTTGGGAATGTCTTTGAAGAGTATAACAAGCAGTCGCAAAATTATAAATATTATTCATAGGTATAGCCATTGCATTAGTTATGCACAAGTTGAGCTGGAAACACAAGCAACATAATTATACTTCATTATAGAAGTTGAGCATATATCTCTGCACTAATGTTGCTGCTGAAAATTTTGATCAGTAAATGGACAGGAAAACATGTGTTACACGATACTGCTGATTTAAATGCCCTAAAGAAGAAGAGCAATTATTAGATTTACTTGCTGGCAATAGCGAGATAACCTCAAACTTAAAGAAAATGAACACTTGAGGTTATATCAGTAGACCTGGAGGAACAACCATTGGCAACAAAAAAACAAATAATTTAGACTTGTTGGCTCATGCAAGTCAAAATACAGAATCTGTAAATTTACAATAACATTAAACATGGTGCTGTTTTTATAATTAATCCGATGATGGTGATAGTGATGAGCTTTTGACTCTTTCGTTATCTCGGGTCGTGGTACTGGATGGAATGAACATACACTCGGGGTTAACTTTAGTGAAATATTTTACTCGCACCTTCTTGTTCACAGTATTTAAATCGTGTTACAGTAGTAAGTCTTTTATTTCAGTGGATCGACTTCCCTAGCATCGCCGAGATTTAATGTCTGAAAATTTAGCGATATTTCGCTAAATGTGTTTTCTATCACTTTACACTTCGTCTATTTCACGTCCTTTTATTTAATAACACACTTTGTATTAACTAACTTATTAAAGTTAGCTAACGTTTCACTTATTTTACACAAATTAACGGTCTTTAAACACTTAGTAAATTTACTTTCACTATTTTATGACGCACACATAAAAATGCATCCATCTACACCAAAGACACAGACATTATTAACTAGACAATTGGCGCCGCATTACACTTCTTTTTGTGTACCTCCGTGTTTGCGTTCATCAAATAGTTCCCGCATTGTTAGGGAAGCGATCCTTAGCCATTCTCCCTTCGCTTTCAATATTGAACACATAATTCTTTTATTTATACATATATATTAAAATTAAATATGAAAATATTTATGACGTCTTTAAACAAACTTAAATGTTTGTAACAATGAACATTAGTAACACGTTTTCGTCATTTAACCAACTCATACCAACATCAAAAACAAATTACACTCTTAACAAATATTCACATAAACGATTTTCTTTTGGGGTCTTACAATATCCTGTCTCAAACGATATACACAATTTGGATGGTTAGCCATGCTCTTAATTACCAAATGTTCCAATGAGTTCCAATCAATAGTTTACTGAGCGACAGTAATAATTCAAAACAAATAGTACCTTATCTCTCATTAATGAATCCAAACCAATAAATCAGTAGTTTTGGAGACTATGAAACAAAGCCACGAAATCTGTATAGAAGTCAGTCTTCCATTCAAGTCGCTTACAATCTCACAATTGCAAAAGTAGCTTTACAAATTCAAGCTAACAGCAAACCAGATCTGAGTAATATATTCATATATCTGGGGCCTTTTCATATAATGATGGCGTATTTCAAAGCTGTAGGCAAAATCACAATAGATTGTGGTTTAACCAATATTATGGTAGAGCAATCTATTAGCTTCGGGTTGTGTAAATGGGTTTCTTGATGGAAAATGCTTCAATAGGTGTAAGAGACTTCACCCTTTGATGGTTATAGGATTGGAAACTTTACTTTTCAAATCATTTCTAGAAGTAAATAATACAGTGGTCATAGTCAAATGGCTGAAGAAATTGAGAGACTGAGAATTTCATTTACAATAGAGAATGAAAAACTTAATGAACTATTAAATAACTATAATATTTACAAGCAACAAACTCTCAATTGAAAATTCAGAAAACACCACAATTTCATTTTATTTATATTAATCTTTAGATAGTAATTGTTATTTTATGCCAACCAACTTTTTGATGGTATTTTTAAACACACAAGCCGTGTGTGCGCAATGTTTGAGAAGTAGAATCAGAGCTGAAAAATTCAATGCCATAGCTGGGATTTGAATCATGGATCTTCTGCTTATGCACAGTTGCTCAAACCACTGAGCTACCATGGCAACCTGCCAGTATGACATTAAATTCCCCGACCGATTTGTATTTTCCCATTAGAACACTAGGGAATCTCACATCTGAGAAGTGCCCCAAGCAAGTAAGTACTTTATGTCCGGGATTTAATGACATTATGGCCAGTTACCATGGTAGCTCAGAGGTTAGATTAGCTGTATGTGAACCAAAGATCCGTGGTTCAACTCCTGGCAATGGCATTGCAAGTTTCAGTCCTGATTCTACTTGTCATACATTAATTTTGTTCATTATTATTTAAATCTGTCGTTTCCGCACAGAAGATTTTGATTTATTTAAATTTGTACAACCAAAAATCACCAACTTATTTTTCATATGCAATCAACAAAATTATGATCACTGGACAGTTAAATCAGTGACAATTTGCAAAAGGTTGTCGAAACATATCCTGATTTAAGCAACATTGAGGTTTCTTCGGCATTCACAGAATCAATAAATCTTTTTAAAACAACCAATTGATTTAGTTTTGGAACAAACAATGCAGACACAGCTAGGAGACTCACAGGTACAATGTAGGATTATTGAGAAGTTGCTCCGCAGTTTTCTGTAACCAAAATTCCCCTAGAGACGGAAATACCACTGGCACATTGGCTGCCAGTGGTATGAATGAATGTTTCATGAAATAAAGTATATGATAGATTCACGTATGTAATTCATAAAAGGTAATGTAGATAAACAGGATACTAAGTTATCTTGAGTGGTACACACCGACACGGTGTGGACGAACTTGTTGATAATCCTTTACAATTCACCAACTCAATCTCAGCATGTCAACAATCAGCTCTCAGTCATGATATAAGATAAACTACAATTGGTTAAGTAAGAACAAATTAGAAACTAAAAACTTCACTTATCTTAGTGTTTTGGTGCTAACCCTGGGGTTTCAAACTGTGTCCAGCTCATTCTTAAAGCCATATATATAGCACCAAAACAATAAGATAAGTGAAGTTTTTAGTTTCTAATTTGTTCTTACTTTAGAATCTTGTTGCTTCACTATTAATAGCTTCAATTTTCCTTATTTTACAATTAGTTAAGTTTATAAGGAGTGAGTCAGTGAGTGAGTGTGTGTGCAGTTTAAGGGCCCACCGAGGAAGTTTGGGCTTGTGTTTATAAGGTTTGCATAAAGAAAAAGATGTTACAGCAGAGTTAGCAAATAATATGAAAAATATCAACAATTACAAAAATTTATTGACATCTTTGATCAGTTTATCAATCCCTTCAGCGCTGAGGTACCTAAAGATCTCTTAATAAATATTTTGTGTGATAAAGCAGCCTCAAAGCCAGTTGAAAAATTCTTTTCACATTGAACAAAATGGTGAGATTAAATGTAAAACTTTCATTGCTGAATGTACAGAAAATGTAAAAAGGTTTGAGAAGACTATAAAAAGATCTGCTAGAAAACCTTTCTGCAGATTATTAAAAAAAAACTAACATGAAGAATGGCAGTAAAGTGCAGGAATAACGTATTCAAAGAGATTTAGTTGGGCGTATGCTCGATATATCAATTGATCATACAATTGAAATGGCCAAAATTTTGTCATATCCCATAACTCAAATGTCACTATGTTTTTAATAAAAACTCTGGAAAAAGACGTATAACGTAATCCATCTTCTCAGATATATATTGTGATAATTGATGGTTTCTTCTTGCTTCATACTATGACAAATGTCCCCAAACTTTTGGAAGTATCTCAAAGAAAATGTTGCAAATGGTAACACAACTAAAAGCGTTACAATGTCATTTTAACGATACTTTTCACCATCAATTAAAGTTTACGAAAGGTCTCTTCAACATGAATCAACACAGCTGAGGTTTAACATTACTGGACTGGATCAACTTTGACCGACTGACTTTGCAAAAGAATTGAAAAACATACGCTTCAAATGGGCTCGTGTTGATTTTTGTCTTTCACTGGGCTTCTAACAAGATGGTACCTCTTATACGGTCATCAATAATGCAGTTGTGTCTGGTATTGAAGAAAGTTTATTGTGTCCGGATCATGAGAAACCTTACATTACCAATTACCATGTCTGTAATATTGATGCTCAGTCTAATTTTGTGATTCAATGTTCCAATACTGATATTGTAGCAACCATGCTGGGCACTATGGCCACTTAAAAAATGATGGCTCTCACATGTGGATATTGATTGGCACTGGAAATAAGCTGAGGTACGTTGATGCTCCAAAAATTTACAAAAAATTAGGACCGTCTTTATTTCAAAGCCTAACAAGCTTTAATACAATCATTGACTGATTACAACCCAGCTATTTTTAAGAAAGGTTAGCAAAGACCATTCAATATTCTTAGAAAAGATGAAGAACATTAAGAAGCATTCACCAAATGCTGGAGTTATTCAGTGATACCAAACTAGAGGAAAACAATCAGAAATTTGTGATGTTTACAACGTGGCTGGAGTTATTGATGTAGATGTTGCACGACTTCAAATGATCAACACCTCACTGCTTCCGATGTAAATGAAAAATATTAAAAACCTTGATGCAAGCAACTTACCGCCGTGTTAGACTTAACTTCGACATCAGTTCTGGAGAGCACATTACATCGCTAGTCTCTGGAATAATGCTTGCAGAAAGATGCTCGGTATTTTCACTCCTGAAAATAATGGATGGAAGTTAGAGGACAACCAGTATGAATTTAACTGGTTTGATGGAGGCCAATTATTGGCTTTCGTCAGCGAATCGCTTGACAAAAATTCAGGTATTTTGCTTTAACTTTAACTTTCCTTCTTAAATTTGTAACTATTTAATTCTTAATTATGTATGTTATTTGTTTTTACAGAGGAAGAATCAAATAATGCTGCTGATGATGATGACTAAGATATTCAATACTACAATTGGCTGGACGATGAGTTGTCAAATATCAATGGTGATGACGAAAATTATAAAATCACAAGATTATTATTTATTTATGCCAACAAACTTACAGTTGGAGGGTCTGTGGTTTAAATCCCAGCTTGGCATTGAATTTTTCAGTTCAATTCTACCTCTCAAACCACAAGATACTTATTAATTCAAAATAATTAATCTTTAAAAAAAATTTTGTTATAATTTTTACTGTACACTTCCTTTATATCTTGTAAGAAAAAATGCAAATAAAGACTTTTGAATGGAATTAAATGCTGGTAATAAAATTAATTTTCCAAATACATTTAGTATTCAACTTTCGTATGTAAATCAACAATTTATTCCCACACTGTGATTGGTACTTTGTAATTGAGCATTAAAATATGGTTTGATTCTTATTGAAAAATTTCATTAGATCACAAAAAAGCATAAATTTAATTGGACTGTGTTATGAAGCCATCTAATTTAAAACCACGCAGGCGCTCATATTCACAACATTTTAAATGTGTTTGGGAGATGTTTGGCTCCTATGATTTGTCTGGCTGCTTGCAAATACCATTGAAATAGTTCCCTAAGTATCATATATAAAAATCAAGCCTCAGAGTGCAAGTAAACTTATGTAAGTTTTTTGCAGACTTCAAAGCATCTGGCAAAAATTACCGCTGACGGAAACTGTCTGGCAATATCAATTGTAATTTTTAATGCTGTTGTGTAAAATGTATATAAACATCAGCACTCAAATTTTAAGAAAAGGGACCAATTTAAGAGGTAGAACTGGAACTTAAAAATTCAATGCCACAACTGGGATTTGAACCACAGACCTTCCGCTAAGGTCTGTGGTTCAAATCCCAGTTGTGGCATTGAATTTTTAAGTTCCAGTTCTACCTCTTAAACTTTGCCCACACACGGCTTGTGTGTTTAAAAACACCAACAGTAAGTTTGTTGGCATAAATAATAAAGGGACCAATGTTTTTATGTACTTTAAAATACACAAGTTTTCATGGCTGGCATCAAAATAATAAGATGAAATATCTTCCAGGCTGTTTTGCCATGGTCTGTTGGAGATTGGTGTTCCAGACATTTTGCGTACAACTGCAGAAGACATCCTCAGTGGCACTGTCAAAGGCTCCTCAGAGACTACAGCATCATAGTATCAAGATGGTCTTCATGCCCATCAGATAATTAAGCAGTCTGCTATGATCAGCCAATGATTCCCAGGAAGGTCCGTCATCAGCTGGGGTATACAGTATTCCTTGTTGCAGCTTAGTTTATGTCCACGGTTGCAGAACACATTGAGGTAATCTGTCAACATATAGTTAAGTTTCAAGATAGGTGTATCCTTGCATCAACTGGACACTACCATGCTCGGCTACAGCAAGAGGCTATTGAAATCTATAAGCATCCTAACAATTTTAATAAGAAGGAAGAGGCCTTAAGACTAAACAACAACTGGCAACCAGTAATTGAAAGCAAAGAACATCATAAGAAACAGGAAAACAGAGCAAGCCAATCACAACATAACAGCAGTACAAGAGAGATAGACTCCGCCCACCAGCCGCCACCACCCCCTGCCCACTTCTGGCTAATCAGTGGACAACACACATAGTCTAAATAGAGTGACAGGGACAGTCAACGGAGCAGACACAGCGATACCTTCTCCGACGAGTCTTTGTAGATGAAACACCTGGAACACCAATCTCCAGCAGATCATGGCAAAACAGCCCTGAAGATATTTCATCTTATAGTTTTTATGTACCTTTAGCACCTGATACTTGTAATTTGGCCACCGGCCCAAGATGGCAGGTATGTATACCTACAGAGTGTATACTAATACTACAACTCTGTATGATATATTTTGTTACTCTGAATATAAGTAACGTCTGGCTTTTATGTAGTTGTCTGTCTGCGTTGGTTTTCTGTGAATACCGAAATTTATTCTATCCGTGTTTTTGATTAATTTTAGATCTAAAAATGGTAATTTATTATCTTTTTCTACTTCCACTGTGAAATTTATACTTTTGTCCTGTATGTTCAGAAGTTTTAATGCGTCACTGATAAAAAAAAGCTAATAGTTACAATCCAAGAAGCCACAAACAAGCAATTTTCAATAGTTTAACACATAGATTGGTGAACATCCCTCTTTCAGCAGAAGAATATAAAACAGAATATTACAAAATAATTGAAATAGCACAAAAAACGGCTTCCCCAAGGAATTAGTAGATAAAAAGGTAAAACGAGCAGAAAAGAAAAAAATTATTAAAAGAAACTACAACTCTCACAGCAGCAAAAACAAAAATGATATTCAAAAAATTCACATATCATCCATGGGCCTTTGATAAATTTAAAAAAGTGTTCAAGGAATACAACATTCAGCTAGCACCAGTAAACCATTACTCCATAAAAAACCTACTACTTTCAAAGATCAAAGATGCTATTCCACCTAACAAAAAACCTGGCATATACCAAATTGAATGCAGTGATTGTAATGAAATATACACAGGAAAAACCAAAAGAAATTTAGAAATTAGATCCAAGGAACACATTAGGAATATTAAGAGTAAACAATTAGAAAAATCAGTAGTTGCATTTCACTTTTGGACAAAAAATCATGACATAAAGCTAGAACCGAAACTTCTCAAACACACAACCGAAAAACAAGAACTGTCCACATGGGAACAAATCTTTATTTTAAAAAATAGAAACCGAGTATTTAATTTCGACATTCCTCAAAAAGACATTTTCAGTAAGTTCATTGAACCGTTACCAGAAGAAACATCAGAAGAAGCATCACCATCCGCACCATGAAACACCATGGAAACCCAGTTATTGTCCGGTTGATAATGGAGAAAAGTTAACCTTCGAAACGTGTCCCGGAAAACTATGTTGAAGTGTTGTTCAGTGTTATTAATTGACTCACCTTTTAAATTAAAATAATATCTTCTTCACTTTAAACCTTGGTCCATAAACATTAAATTATTTTATAATCACTTATTTGCAGCCGTGCATTAAAAAAGTGTCCACTCTCTTCGAAGTGGGTGGACGAAGAGAAAGTTTAACATTACTGCCTCGCTAGAGTTATGTGTTTGTATAGTCTTGCTTAGCTATGCGTTCCCTGTGACATCATACTTCATTTCTTGCTATAATCGCAAATTTGCTAAGAAAACAATATTAATTTACATTTTTGACATAAAATACACACAAAATAACCCTTAGTTATATGAATACAATTAAAATATAACATTTAACAATAATTATCATATCAATAAATAATGTTCTTGGCAATGAAAGAATATGGGACAAAGTCAAATGCATATAGGAATAAAATCAAGTTCATGATTAATTTGATTTCCTCCAGGGACACACACACATCTATACACAGAGTGTGAATGAATAACATCGCACAAATTTTACTGGTGATAGACAGTTCATAGGCAATCAATTTGAGATAGGAAACCTATGATCTAGGATTACAAATTATAGAACTGTACCTTAAAATTGTTTGAGGGTATGCACTTCACTGCAGCTGTTAACGCATGATGAGAGAACAAGTGGGCAAATTCCGTAGCCTGTCTAGCATAATGGATATGGTACTACGATGCGAAGGTATGCACATATTAGAAGTGTACGTTCAAATATCCATAAGTCCATATTTTTTTATGTTCTCTGTCTCTCTGTCACTCTTTCTTTCTTTCTGTCTTTCTTTCTCTTTCTTTTTTCAAAAGTGCATGCTTAATTTAATTTGATTTACAGGAAACATTTGTGTCGCATTGTAATTTTTCGTTAACGAATGTTTAAACTCTTTGTTTCAAGTTTAACTATTATTTACACTTGTATGACCTAAATAGTAGGTACACACTGAGAACCTTGTCTTTACTTAAATGAGATGGTTTAAGCCTAACTAGCAGCTTAGAAACAAGTAAATAACTGATAAGCACTTGAAAGAGCTACATATGATTGAATTATTATAAACATAAGTTTAATTGATATTAACATTACAATACGATAGGAACATACAAGCAGAACAAAGGAAATGAGTAAGTGCAGGTTTCAGATCTTGGTACCTTAATTAAATCTGATAATAAATTGAGTGACACAATAAGAGAAAAAATACAGGCAGGGAATGAGCTTATTATGCAAATAAAAATATTTTCTCTAATGGAATAATAACCAGAAATACTAAACTCAAAGTTTATAAAACGTTAATAAGGCCAATAGTAACCTATGGGTCTGAGGTTTGATCTACCACAATAACGATGAAAAGGTTTTGAGATCTTTCGAGAGAATAATAACAGTCAGACAAATGTTGGACCTATACATTGTGGTGCACAGAATTGGAGAGTGAGAAACAGTTAGGAAATAAATTATTTAATAGAAGTAAACAATACTATGTGCATTGCATGTGATGGTGGTATTTTACTATTTTAAAGCATAAACACAACATTGCTCTCAAAATGGAAAAAAACTTGATTTCTGGTGCTCATTAGGTCCACAGTTAGTCGTCATAACCATGCGGCCAAAGTACATGTTTTAGAACTGTCCTGTATTTCTGTAGCCGCTCGCCACAACTTGTTATCCATTACAGTGGCGTGCAGCCACAAGTTAAGTCTCCAATTTAAGCACTTTTGGTAACGCTACAATTTAGAAATACTTCAGAGAGACAGCAAGACAGGCTTTACTAAGTTCCTAACAAGCACTATTTTGATTCCAGTGGATAATATTGACATATTTCTTTCCATTTATGATTTATTGGTTGCAATCTCTATTTTGAATACATATAATTTATTAACTTGATGTCATAGACTATTGGTTTCCTATCTCAAATTGATTGTCTATGAACCCTCTATTATCAGTGAAATTCGTGCGGTGTTATTAATTTACATCCTGTATATACTGTTTCATGTTCATTATAGGTTTTCACTCTCTTATACCACAACCTCAGCATGCATAAATATATTGCACCACAGCTTCTCCCATTGATGGAATTGAGTTTATAAGGGTGTTCTACAGCAATTGTTGGAAGTACATTTCAGTAACATATGTATGCCTGAGATCCTCTTCTTTCAGGCAGAGTGGACACTTCGGTGATTCTGCTAAGTGAAAACGATACAGGTACTTCCTTGTTATGTGTCCTGTTCTGCACCTTGAAGCAAAAACGTAGACACTCCTTGGAATGTTATACAGGGTGGAAGTGAAATTATCTGCCAAACTGAAGGAGGTGAGAGAGAGGATGTAAACTAACAAAAAATTTCAATAACTTTTCTTTAATTAAATGCACCGTTAAGTAGATAATCGTGTTTGAAGGTGAGAGTATGTGGTAATGTGTGTTGACCGGGTGCTCAGCTTATATCGGCGGATCAATGAATTATTCTAATGCTCTATAAAAACCATTTAAGTAACATTAGCCATGTATTGAATTCAGAAGTTTTGTCGCAGTGCGCCAGACACCAGGAAATTATGTGAAAAAGTGAGGTTAAGGCTGATTGAACCATATAAAAACATTACCTTAAATCTTACACTTCCGCATAATTATAAATATTTTATTTGGTACGTTTAAAGCTTTGAATATCTGGTCGGTTCTATTTGAGAGGCTTATGCCATGATGAGATAACGGTCTCACTTGAAATTGGATTCTTCTTTTAAATGGCATCCAAAATTGTTTACTAACTTCCGACAGCAGTTGCATTATTATACCCATTAGGAAGTCACAAATATGATAGAAACATAAAGATAAATTTTAAATATGTTCTAATACATATATTAATGTATATGTATACAGAAATACATAAATTCACTTGAAATGAATAAATGAATACACGGTAAGTCCATGTCTACTTACTGCGTATGCACGCTGAGGAAAAGCGAGTTGCCCTATTCATTTTATTTACTAAATGGTAGGGACCTAACACAATATTCACATTCACAATAAATAGTAAGGTAGTTTGTCTGTAACACTTATACATGTGGTGAACACATAGTTTTCATATCACCTGTAAGATGTATGCATGAAGCATTTGTGCCAAGAATGGCAGCTAATGACTGGAGCTTAGGTTACACCTACATTGGATATTTATGTTCCAAATGTGCATTGAAAATTCCAAAGGTTCTGTCACTCTTGCGTGAAACACCTCTTGCGTTAGTAATACTGTTATTCCATACTGAATTTAAGAACGTAATACTATAATTGCTAAACTTTTAGGACAGTATAATTTATAATGTGAATTTACACTCCACTGCAGTATGTTTAAACAAAATGTGCAATTGTTTACACGTTTGGGTCGGTAAGTGTGTAATTCTCTTTAATTTTTGATATATTCAATTTAAAACGGGACTAATGAGCTTTATGCAAGCACGTACTTACATCTAAAACCATTATTTACGTGGTAGCTTTAGAAACAAAAAATGGCAATACTTTTAATAACCAACATTTATTAGCAGTAACAAGTATGCAATAACATTGGGATTAATTTGAAATAAGAGCTTAGAGCAAGTACTCAATACCTGTAGTCAGGCTTCACATCTTTTGCAGCATCGACAAAACAACAATAGCATGGGATTAAGTATACATTCCGCGCGATCTACACCAATATGCAAAGAAAGTTAACACAGTTGTTGCGATGTTGCCACTTCTACCAGAATTAAGAGGGCAACAAATTGTAGGTTTTTTAAATTTAATTTACACAAAAACCGTTGAATATATTGAAATACACCAAAGGAAAAAGTTGTCGCTCATTCAATTTTCTATGAAAATAGCCATAAATCAAGAACTTTTAACCAATAATAATTCAGCCAGGTGGTGATAAATTTTTTTGACAAATTTTTTTTTTTTTTTCTAGAAAACTAAACTTTTCAGCATTTTGATATTAGACTTTCTTGTTATTCACAATACGAGAAATTTGCTGTTAAAATCTGGCAGATTATTTCACTTCCACCTTGTATACATACTTGCTATTTCAGATCTTAATTGAATCGTTTGAGGAGGTATTTGACTGATTTTAAAAAGATGCATTTATAGGGACCATGATCTGCAATAAATACCTTTTGCAATATGAATGTATCATTTCATTATTTTTGTAACATTTTTCTCCCTTTCATATGTTGAAATTTTTATGTACTTTTTAAAATGTGTAAATAATTATAGCAAAATGTCATAACAATCCAAAACAGCCAAAAAGGAATACTGTAAAATTAAACAACTGAAGCCAAAATAAGCAAAAAAGGCAAAATAAAAACTAGCCCTACCATCCATAAATAACATGTTTATCTCTATTTAACTCTTTAACACAGTAAAATCCTGAAATAACATGGTTGTTGGGGGACATGCTTTAGCCCCATGTTATAACAAGTTTGAGGTATGTATATTGAAATATGAGCTTAGAAGTGACAAAAATCGATCCTGCTGAGGTGGTGGGAAACATTTGTGCAATAATAAATTATAGTACACTATAAAGCATGTAATATATAGCAAGGTACACCACTTTAAACTCAATTACACACCAGTTATGCTGGGAAAGTATTCCAGTCGTGTAACTGATCTTAATTTATACAGCACATACAATTACACTCTACCCATTTTACAGTAACTTAATTTTGTATTGTCTTAAAGAAATCAGTAAGTTTAGTTTGGCAGCATAGTTCACGTCTTTTTCTCCATGTATTGTGATTGTAGCAAGATGGAGATGAATACTGTTCAATTCATTTTGCTTCTCCATACATAGAATTATCTTGTTTATGGTATTTATCACTTCACTAACATGCAGAATATCTTCTTCCGTGTGCATATCTCGTTACTTTGGGAAATCTTAGCAATCAGTGGCCAAGGTCAATGCTAGGAATACAGCGGCCACAGTGGCTAAGGTCCATGCTAGGGATAGCAAAAGTATATTCCAGTACTGCTGTTTGAAGAAAATTTTAAACTCAACATTCAAAAATAAAAAATAAATAAATAAATAAAAAAAAAACTACAATATATTTTTGGGGCACATACTTTCCTCTGCGTTAAATCCAAATCCACTGTATTTCAGGCTTATACTGTATTTCCACCCAAATAGAAAAGGCATTTTGTTTAACGCCCAGACTCTAATCACAAGTTTAAAGCTTAACTTGGGTTAAGTTAACGTGATGAAGCCATGAATCCTTTGGATTGCTTAGTGATATGTATATATCTCTATGCATACACAATGTATTCAAAGCTTCCACTGTTTAATATTATGCTACAAATGTGAACAGCAGGTGACTAGGTATATGCTGAAAAATTAGTCTTATTAACTTACACTTACTTGACTTTCAAGCTTGAAACACTTTGCATGCAAAAGCAAAACAAAATTACAGAATCCTATGACAAATGTGTATTTACCTTTAATTTTAGCTTACCGTGGTTCTTCCAAGGATGTGTATGTTTTAAACCATTTAACAGTTGCAGTCCGACCTGCATGATCTACACTCTGTACTACGCCGTACACTCTCATGCAGCTATCTTCCTTGTTCTCTATCACAAAGTCACCCGGAAAGAATTCCTGGTCATCCAAGTGGTGTATAGGATACAGTTGAGTAGAGGGAATACCATATTCAACAGAACCATCCTGAAATGATTATTCATTTGAGGGTACTAGCTAAGTGTGCTAAATTTTAATTGAAAGTACAATTATTTATTTCCAAGATTAACATTTATCTTTCTTTCAATTAAAACCAACTATGCTAACTTTCTGGTTCTTGTTTTATAGGAAAAGAAACCTCTTTTCAACAAGCTATTGTCTCTGGTTCATACTGCACTGAAAAAAAAAAAAGAAAATTACTGTCAGTAGTAGACAGATAATCAGTTCAATATTCTACGAGCAGACTGTGGATGCAGAGAGGTACCGAAATGACATTTTGAACCCATTTCATCATGAACTGACGCAAGAAGAGAAATCATATGGGTGGTTTCAACAACTGCTACTGCCCATACAACAGAGGAGTCCATGAATAAAATTATGGAAGTGTTTGAAGATAAGGGTGATTAATAATGGTGTATGGCCCTCTTGCTCCCTCAATCAAACAGTGTGTGATATTTATTTGTGGACTAATCTGAAAGACAAAGTTTACGAGACAAATCCTCATACACTGGAAGAACTAAAACAAAATATTAGAAATGAAATCGGAAACATTACAGCGGCCCAACTTAATCAAGGGAATCGGAATGTGTTCTTCCAAATATAATGCTTGTTTAGCCAAGGGTGGACGACATTACATGCAGAATTTCTGTAGGAGCAAAGCCAGCTGTGGTACACCCAATCGTGTACAGGCGTGCGTGCACCTGTTAGGTTTTAAATGATGAATCCTGTGCTAATTTGAGTGGCCTGAATCACAGAAATAAAAAAACCATAGTAGTGGTGAATAGTTCAGAAAGTCTAATACGCTTAGCACAGCAAATTTCCATCCATAAATCATAATAAACTGTTACAATCCAAAAATCAAGAGAATTACATTTGATATGGATTTTTATCTTTGTGAAAAATATGTGACACATCCACAATGAGCCTGATAATTTGGTACAGAAAGGCCTAGGGCCAAAACTATTCAACATAAAATATTTGTACATAGATGTGATCTACTTGGTGACAAGCATTTTTGAACATTTGAGAGGTAAAGTCGGAACTGAAAACTTCAATGCCACAGACGGGATTTGAACCACAGAACTTCTGCTTTACACATGGATGTTCTAAGTATCAAGCTACTGTGACAACCTGCCAGAATGACAATGAATTAGATGCAATAATATTAACCGGGCTTGTGGGCCGTGGTCTATTGGGTTCCTTCTTCTTCCCAAACGTTTCGTCTGCGACTACGGCAGACATCTTCAGTGGCGGCGAGGTCGAAGTTTCCTAGTGGAGATCTCAGCACCAACTGTGCTGGTCACCACCAGAGGTGCGGTGACCTCGCCGCCACTGAAGATGTCTGCCGTAGTCGCAGACGAAACGTTTGGGAAGAAGAAGGAACCCAATAGACCACGGCCCACAAGCCCGGTTAATATTATTGCATCTAGTATTGACACCGGCCGTGAAAGCCTTAGAACTTTGATGACAATGAATTCTCCAACTGATTCATATTCTCCATGTAGATTACAAAGGGAGTTTCACATCCAAGGGTAACTTACCATTGTAAGCACTTCATGTTGAGACAGAATATTAGAAGACCCCAATAGAAAATCGTTCATGTAAATGTTTGTTAAAAGTGTATAAATATTAGAATTGTTTGTGTTCCATAATAAAAATAGGAGACGATAATTGGGATCACTTCCCTAACGAGAAAGAACTATTTGCGCGGATGAATACCGCGGATGAAGATGAAAATGGCAGTGTGTCGTGTCAAAACGACGCCAAAAAGTAGTTCACTAGCGTCGGTATCTCCAAGGTAGATGGACGTATTTTTATGTGTATGCATCATGAAATGGTAAAGGTGAATTTACTGAGTGTTTAGAGACCTTTAATTAAATTTTGGCGATGTTAGGGAAGTTGTTCCGCTAACATAAGACTTTCTACTGTGATGTGATTTGGAAATTGTGAACAAGAAGGTGCAAATAAAATGTGTGACTAAAGTTGGACCCAAGTGTATATTCATTCCATCCGTTACCACGACCTTGTAGATAGAAAACGAGTCTCATAGCTCAGCCCATACCATTAAAAACAGCACCAATGTCATGGCTTGTGTGTTTAAAAACACCAGCAATAAGTTTGCTGGCATAAATAAACCACAATTACCATCTGAAGGTTATTTAATCCTGTGACATGAAGTGCTGAAAATCGTTATATCTGGACCTGAGATCAGAACCCTGCTCACATAACCTCAAAATCAAGTATCTATGCGAAACATCCAACTACAGTAAAAGAGGACATCGTTCATCAGCAATTACTAATGACAACAAAGCTGGAAAATGTTGATAACCTCTTCATACTTATCGCTGCAATGAGAGGACCCCAACAGCATGATGCCCACTCCAGCTAGAATCCATTACAACTTCATGTACTTTATGTCCTGGGTTTAAATAATGATACAAGAATATTTTAACAATACTTTTCTCAGGTGCCACTGTCATAACATGCATAACACTGTCATAACACAGTATTTGTGTACCTACCAGGCAGTAGTTAAAAAGTGATATTATTGAGTAGATGGATGTTAAATGTACAACATACATACACAATTTGGTCTCAAGGAGGAAGTCATCTGAAAAGAAACACAAATGCTGGCAAGAAGTATGATGAGTGTTGTGAATCATTTGGAACATCAGGCTGCCAACATAGTCTTAAACTTCTTCCCTACCACTGTGTGTTAAACCCAAGAGAAATGGGGTTGAGTCAAGGAAAGAATATCTTGCTTGAAAATAAAAGTTTTAAGTTGAATGAAGTGTGAATCTTGCTTCCAAAAGTAATTCAGTGGTATCAACAGAAAAGTGGAGTTGTGCATACACATGTGAACCACAATGAAAGTGCTAAAAGATAAAGCTATGCAAACATCTGTAAATTGAAAAATATTGTCTTTATTTTAGACAAAGTGCACAGTTAACATGATCGTTAGAATAATGAGAGCATTTGCTCCAATCATAGATGCTCGTGTATTAATACATATCTGCCACTTCGTTTAGGTTGCAATATTTTTGGAGCCTGCCTCTGTAGCGTGGTGAGAGCATGTCTGCCTCACGTCCAAGACGTCGAAAGTTTGAATCTTGCTTAGGGTGAGTTACCTGGGTAAGGTTTTTTTCCAAAGTTTTCCCTTATCCTGAAAAGATGAAAGTCGGGTAACTTAAAGCTCTATGAACCTCGGGCTCATTTGAACATTATTTCACCCATTCATTTACCATCCGAAATGACAACGTTGGAGGATGTTAAAAAAATTAGAACAGAGCAGGTTTGCTACAAGTATTCCAGCTATGTATTTGTTTGTGCTATTCAATTTACCTTGCACTAGTGGGTTTGACAACCTTAGCATCACTGAATTCGTTCTTCCCCATCTCCCATTTTGTTCTTGTTTCCTTGCATCTCTTACTTTTCAAATCAATTTTTCTTTTGCTTTCCTTAAAAATTCACCCGTGTTTTTATTTTTATTTTTTTTTCTCTAACCATCAGCATTTTTGTAGCTATTTTTGATCATTATGGAATTTTTTCTCACATATTTTTGTCTCCATATCATTAGTTTTTTATATGTCATGTAATGTCTGTACTTTACCTTCCACTACAAGCCACAAACTCCTTTCTCCTTGCCTTTTAACCCTCTCAAGTCCACTGACTCACATTTATCCTTCCTTTTCTTATCTACTGCAATGGTCAACGACCCTTCTCTTTTGCACTACTTAGTTTTTGTCTCCTACATTTGCCCCAATTTCTTTCTGTGTGTTCCATTCTAATTCTTATTGCACATAGTAAAAAAGCACTAGCAGAAGGAAAGACAGCAATGATCAAGTTAAAAATATTAAGTACAAATTACCAGAAATTATGATACTATTTGACCTTCTGTAAAATTATAAGAAACTCTACAGAATTAGAAAATGTATGAAGCGAGTATGTATGCTGAGATATGACTGAAAATATCTTAAGAGTGTAACAACCTTTTGGATCTAAATACAAATTTCATTTTTGAGGAGTATCTCCTGTAAGATCATAGAAGCTCATTAATAATGGAAGCACACATTCCTGAAATGTGTCCCATTAAACAAATTTAGTAAGTGATATTTTAACCCTAGTTTTCTCAAGTATTTTAAAACATGAATATTATTCAAAATAAGGCACATATGATACTATTTTGTGTACTAAATTGTTGAAAACGTATAACCAAGCACATAAATGTTCATTAAGTCATAACATTGCTTTTTAGTAGAGGTATTTTCTTTTGAGGCTACACTTATTTAAATGAAAAGTGGCATATGTACCAAAACAACTGAAACTTTGCCATATCTACAGGGCAGAGTGCATCATCAGTTCCTAGACATCTTATTGGGTGACACTGAAGTCTTTTTGTGTATGGTATGTTCCAAAGCAGTTATCGGGATGTAAATAGGGTTTCAGATCACATGTTTCACAAAAAGATATTGTTTCTTTCCTAACACCTGCTGCTACATAGGTCACTGTTGCGCGCACTTGCAGGACTTTCGTTTTCATCACTTTCCCATGCCCTTAAGTCATTTTCATCTGTTTCATTGAGCACAGATTCTATACAAGGCCTTATTTCATCCTCCCCATACAGTCTCTTACGCGTCATGCTCCAAATCAAACCAAAATGAGCAAAATAATGAAACACAACACAGAAAATTACCCGCTCAGGACGTATTATTCTGTAGCGACTAACAAAACACAAACCTAAGCACAGACGCGCACTTAAATTCATCTAATGACATCTGTTGACCATTTACGTGAAGTAAAGGCTAGCTACAATAGCTTACGCGAATGTATAAAAAGAATTTGTGCGAAACTGACGCGTAACCATGCGTCGCGAATATATGCGCATTTCGCCCGGGAAGGGTTAAGTGTTACTAGGGACTCATTACAAAAAACATGTATTAAATATTTCATCACCATAAACATTTTCCATATCTAAATACATATTTCACTGATGTTCCAGTAATATTCCTATCTGTGCAGTTTGCATAAAGTCAGCAAAAATACTTTTGCAGAGTTGTAACACTGCAAATGGGAGATTCTCTTACAACATTGTTTCCATATTTTGTGAAGTAACTATTTCATATTAAAATTAATATATTTAAACCCATTATAAAAGTATGCCTCAATGCGGGACCAATTATAAAGCACCATTACATATATCTTTTAACCTGCCATAGAACTAGGTTATAATTAAGGATTAGTTTGCCTCTTGCAGAAGCCCAAGTGGAGTCCCAAAGTGGGCGATGGGCATTTACTTCTCCCGCCAATGGAATAGGTGTTGGTAATTGGGAGATCTTCTAAGTTGGCAGATCATCGAACAGAAACAAATAAGTATTCCAAATGGTAAATCGGATTAATGGCAGTTTAATCCTTACAGCAACTGATTGGATATCAAACTATAAGGATAGAGATTCCACATATATATCATCTCCGGAGAGCATCATAGTGCCGCTGTGCACAGGAATACCCTATTCTTGTGTAAAATCACATTGTACTGGGGTATAGCATCTGATTTGAAAGTAGTCATTCAAATGAAGTTTAGTCTGCTGTAAACATACTACCAAAAACTCATTCATACTGAGCAAAGTTCAAGCTCTGGTCAATGTATCCTAATTCTATGTGTATTCCAGTATAGGATAGCTGTGATAACTTACAGGATAAGTTCTCAATTGTATGTCTCCATTACATTGAAGATAGCTGTGATCAAATCAATTTACCTTTTTCCTTTGGTGTTGAGCTAACACCTTTTACTGCAGGTATATTCTGCCACTTTTCCACCTTCATTCTACCAGTATGAACGGAATCCTCCTATTCCATCTCCTCCACAGAAGATGAACCTTTTCCAACAGTAAACTTTTCAAATGAAAATGGAAATCAGCGAAGATGAACATCGCTGATCTTGAGTCCTTCCCAGAAGATTCTTCAGAAGAAGATCTCCAGAGATGCTCGTAGACTTTGAGAACAGACTTACCTTCAGAAAGTTGGCTCTATCATATCTTTATCAGTGATTCATTTTATGTTACAGGCTTGCCACTCTTCTTCATTGAGGTCAACAACTTTGGTGGTGGCGTTGCTGAAGTTTTTTTTTTTTTTTTCTCCCAGTAAAGCACATGGGAGATGCTGATGTCCACATATGTGTTGATGTCAAAGGCTTTGGAAGTGATCTAGCCATGGGAATATTTTTTGCAATTATGGCCCCATTTATATTCCCTAACATGCTGACCTGTCATGGCATGTAATACGTCCTCTGATTGGTAATCAGAGGATATGGTCGGTGAATTTACTTTGATAATTCTCCCGGTCAGGTCGGTGAGACCCGTAAACCAACGACAGGTGTGGTCCTCCAGACATTCTGGGGGTTGTGAGAGAGCGATGTGACCGCCAAAACATAAAAATATGGTGCTCTCTAAAAAGCGGTTACTATTACTGCTAAGTCTCTTCAGTATTTATGTTGAAAAATACTGGAGAGCAAGAGGATTAATGACTTCATTGTCAGAAATCCAGCATTAGCTAACAACATATTTTGTGTAAATGCTTGTAACAGAATTTTCTTGTTATAGTGATGAATATAAAGATAATCCAAAGTTAAGCTCTTCAGCAACCCAAAAAATGTTATGCCTATTCTGCAGATGCAACTATCTTTTTTGGTGATGGACAACTAGCTTCTGTTCAGTGTTTTAAAGTTGTATATCCAAACCTCATCCACAGTTATAGCTGAATGTAAAAATCAGTGCAGCTACTTTCAAAAGCTTCAAATACAGTTATGGTAAGCTTATGAAAATCTACTTCTATTATAATGTTTGCAAGCATGGTACATTTCTAACAAATTGTTTTATAAAACATGACCTAGAGAACTATGGGTGAGAAAATGACAGATCTTGATATGATAATTTTCCACTGTGTGAACAAGACAAAATTTTCCCATTACTTTATAAAACTATATCATATGCGAGGAAAACAAATTATAGTGGTTAAATTGGATAAGGAAGTATAACAATTTCTAATGAAACCAAAAAATTAAAAAAGGACTTAGTTATAAAACAAACATAACTGGATCTTTCGTAGAAAGAAAAAGAAAATTGAGATAAAGGTCTGAAAAATGAGAAAATGTAAAGAAATCAGCAGATAGCAGAGCAGGTTTCATGCTCTATGCTGACCAGGACGAAATGCAAGGTTTCAGTGTTCTTGCAAATGTGGTATGTGTTTGTTAGTTGATGCAGTACAATGTGTATTAAGTGAAATGACTATTCATGTACTGGTATTCCGTTCCCCAAAAAGTATTCATTTGTGATTCATACATCCGTACAGAATCCCCTGATTTAACTCCTTACAATTCTTATCTCTGGGTGAAATTAAAACAGCAAGTTTACAAAACAAGTCAACACACTTTAGAGCAGTGCTCTCCAACTTTCTTATGTGCTCAGGCACATTTAACTCATGCCTAAGGAGGCGCTGGTGCCATCACAACCACCATTAAGGCAAGTACCGCTCTTTTGAGAGGAAGAATGGAAAGCACTGGTTAGGGAAGTAATGAATACAGCTTTAGGTGTACAATAACATACTTCATGGGTATGTACCTGGGAAGGTATGCAGAAGGAAATAGTTTTGTCTTGAAACTTGAATTAATATTAGAAATAGTCGGAGTAAAAATATGCTTGAGGGGTGCCAGAAAAATACAATCATGGGCACCACATTGGACAGTCTACTTTAGAGGAACTTAAAAATAACATTCGTTAAAAAATTACTGCCATTTCTGAGAGGAAACTGCAGTGTATAATGGCAATTTCCTAAGCACATGCCAGAAATGCTTGAACAATGAAGAGTGGCACTTTCAACATCTTCTATCTTGATAAATGCAACTACTTTTCTTTTTAAGTGTTTACTGTTTGTTTCTTTGTTAAAAATAACTTACATAATAAACTATAGTGTAGTTACAGCAGATGTGCTGTCACCCACTCAACGCACATAGCAAGTAGCACTGGCGGCCAGCTGAGAGCTGCAAAAGCTGTTCTACTCTATGGTGATCACCCAGTATAAATGAATGGAAAACGAGCAATTCACTGAACATAAAATATTTTAATACCAATTAAGAATAAAAGAAACAAAAAATAACACTAAAGATTATAATAAATCTTAGAGACTATAAGCTTCAATTGTCTTAAGTACCTGGGCGACCGAGCTTCGCTCCGCTTTTCTTTTCCTTTTTTTAAATCATTTTTTCTTGGGAGAAGATACTTATTTAGATAAACCTGAAAAGTAAAATGTTAACTAAATATAAATTTTCATTCTAATTGTTGGAACTGTTTCCTTGACGTGACGTTTAATATTCTGGCTTGTTTGTTGAAACTGGCCCATTAACAGAGAAATTATGGCCAAAATAAGATTTCGACTAATTGTGACAGTTATACACTGACCAATATAGTAAACTTTCTTTAGGTTTGAGAGGTAGAACTGGAACTTAAAAATTCAATGCCACAACTGGGATTTGAACCACAGACCCTTCACTTACCAGGTGGGTGCTCTAACCATTAAGCTACTGTGACAACCTGCCAGAATGACATTGAATTCTCCAATCAATTCGTACCTATTTCTCCCGGTAAACCACAAAGGCAGTCTCACATCGGAGACAAATTACCCCAATGGTGACTTACTATTGTAAGTACTTTATATCCCAGGATTAAATAACCTTCAGATGGTAATTATTATTTATTTATGCCAAAAGTAAATTTGTTGGCATAAATAAATAATAATTTCTTTAGGTTTTCTGAAAGCTCGACGAGACCTTCAATATCCTGGCTTGTTTACTGAAATTGGCCCATTAGCAGAGAAGTTATGGCCAAAATAAGGTATAGAGTAATTTTGACTGTTACGCGTTGACTAATAGTCAACTTTCTTTAGGTTTTTTGAAAGCTCTTGACGAGACCTTTAATATACTGGCTTGTTTGTTGAAATTGGCCCATTAGCAGAGAAATTATGGCTAAAATAAGGTTTAGAGTAATTATGACAGTTACGTGTAAAATCACGTTTTTTCACGAATGACACCTATATAAACTTAATAAGAAAAACCCTGTCTGAATACAAAATTTGATTGAAATCGCTAGAGCCGTTTCCAAGTTGCACAGAATATATATACAAGAATTGCTTGTTTAAATACATAAGATATCTGCTGAAAGTTCTTGAAATCAGCTATGGCAGATCATTTTTGGTCAATCACAAAATAAATCCAGAGAAATTATTAAAACAATTAAATGGAACCATAGATTTAATGGTTTGGGAAAAGATATTCATTTTGAAAAATAAGAATTGTGTAATGAATTTTGAAATACTGTCAACTGACTTAGTAAGTTTTTGTTTCCATAGGTTGGTAACACACAAAAATTTAAGCAATTCAGGTTGTTATGATGGCAATCAGTATAAACAAGATTCACACTGATCATACATTGCATTTAATGTGAAATTACATAGTCTGCTTAAGAGCTAGAATTGGAACTGAAAAGTCAATGCCACAGCTAGGACTTGAACCACAGAACCTCTGCTTATCAGGCAGGTGTTCTAACCATTAAGCTACTGTGATAACCTGCCAGAATGACACTGAATTCTCCAATTGATTTGTATTTGTCCCGGAAACCACTAAGGCAGTTTCACATCAAGAGACAATTACCCCAATAGCGACTCACTATCGTAAGTGCTTTATGTTCTGGGATTAAATAACCTTTAGGTGGTAATTATTATTTATTTATGCCAACAAACTTACTGTTGGTGTTTGCAAACACACAAGTTGTGCGTGGGCAATGTTTGAAAGGTAGAACGGAACTGAAAAAGTCAATGCCACAGCTGGGACTTGAACCACCTGCCTGGTAAGCAAAGGATCTGTGGTTCAAGTCCAAGCTGTGGCATTGAGTTTTTCTGTTCCGATTCTATCTTTCAAACATTGTCCACACACAGTTTGTGTGTTTAAAAACACCAACAGTAAGTTGGTGGCATAAATAAATAATAACTACATAGTCTGCATTTGATTTAAAGAGCTTTCAGCAGATATTAAGATAAGTGATGCTTATAGTCTCTAAAATTTGTTATAACCTTTACCTTGCTTCACTGTTAATAGCTTCAAATTTTCATAAAAATATAACACCTTTAGTTCCAATGTATTATCCAATTAATGCACTTGTCTTCTTAATCAGATATGATTCTCAGAAGAGTCACCATTTCTATCTCTTTTTTAGGTACAAACATACAGAAGGGGATGGTATACAGAATAGCTATAGGTCGCGCGCTACTTCTTGACGAATGAAAATTTTATATGAAAGGTTGAATGCGAGTCTCTACTCAGCTTTTGCGGGAACGAGAGAGAGGAGGTACAGTCTGCAGTGAGATGACGCGCATGCTTCTGAGCTGAAGTAGTACAACACTACAAATCAATTTATGACACTTGCAGTAATATCAGCCACACGTATTATACACTATATCTCTATAACTGTTTCCACTTAACTTTCTTGCATTTATTCTATTCCCGACATCTCTCCCTCGTCTGAATTGCTATTTTCGTTGCATGCATACATACATCCGTACCGCACAAAACTTCTGCAGTCGACTGTATACACAAACGCGACAGAGGAAAACAGAGGTGTCTGTTATCGTAGCATAAACATTTGCTGACCTGTTTATTAAGGGTAGGCTCACTCATTGGATTTCTGCACAAGGTCATTCGTCAAGAACGAACGCGCAACCTATAATGTACTATTACCAAGTGATTAACATACCTGCCAAACAACATCTGCAACTGAAGAAGTAGACAAAGTTTCAACAACCATCTTTTGTCCAGGTACAAGTGGTACTGTTGGGGCCCTCTTTCTGGTCCTACGCAATTTCTTCTTTTTCAGCACCTTGGTCATTAGTGCTGGCCCACGCTTCTTTTTACCTTAAATAGTCAAAAGAGTTGTTCTACAGACATATCTCTTAGAAACATTTTTACAGGAAATCTACTGATTTCCAGTATACTAAATTCCTTTCTTTTCATGATCTTTTAACAATATGCACTTATAATGCAATAATCTGGACTTGCGATCTCAATTTACTTTCATATGTATTTGCTACTTTGAAGTACTTATCCACATTAATTTGTTTATACATATGCTTGTGGCATTAAACAAAACTGAACTGTTGCATAAACAGACTCAAGATATTAAGAGTGGAAAAGTGTTGTCTGTAGACTTCAAGTTTGGTTCAAAACGCTTGAAAAATAAAAGGTAGTTTGGAATTACTTTCCAAAATATTAGTTTTGAGTCAATCCAGCAAAAGAGCATGATCTTTTTTTAATTTCCCTTCAACATTTGTTGAGAATATGATTAGGGAGTGGACAATCATACAAATGCATGTTGGTTACTGTATTTGTCTCAGGAATTTAGCTATGAACTTGTGGTTGACACAAGCGAACTTGAAATATTGCGCTGTTGTTTCCTCCTCTTGCGCAGACACTTTATATCCTGCTTCAAAAGCAACTAATCCTTTCTTTGCCAGTACAATAAATATTATGCAAAAGACTATCACTAATTATTATTTTACCATATACAGGGTTCTTGATTTAAAACCTAATGGGCACACAGTTTGCCTGTGTGTGATTGGGTGTGCCATAGCCGGCTTTGCTCCTACATAAACTCTGCGCGTAAAGCATGTGTAACACTCTTACCTTATAGAATATGCTGGAAATGTCGTCCACCCTCAACTAAACAAACATTATATTGGGAAAACACATTCTGATTCACACGATTAAGTTGGGCCACTAATATTTCTGATTTCATTTCTAATATTTTGTTTTAGTTCTTCCAATGCATGAGAATTTGTCTAAAACTAAAACCAGGTAAGTGTCCATGCTTTAAAACAAGTGACCCAGTATTACGAATGCATTATTGTGAATGGTTTCTTTCATCAGTGAAAGATAGTTTAATTGATCCACAGCTTCTGTTCTTTTCCCAGGAGGCATGGTTCACCTAAATGGTTCGTGTCAACACTCAGTTGGTGTCCTGTTAGCACTAGATGCATAATCAGTCCAATATTCTACGAGCAGACTGTAAATGCAGAGAGGTACCCAAATAATATTTTGACCTCATTTTATCATGAACTGACAGAGGAAGAGAAATCATGTGGGTGGTTTCAACAAGATTCTGCTACTGCCCATTCAGCAGAGGAGTCCATGAATAAAATTAGGAAAATGTTTAAAGAAGTGCTGGTGTATTGCTCTCATCTAGCAGTGTGTGATTTTTACTTGTGGGGTAACCTGAAAGACAAAGTTTATGAGACAAATTCTCATACATTGGAAGAACTGAAACAAAATATTAGAAATTAAATTGAAAACATTACAGTAGCCCAACTTAATCGTGTGAATTAGAATGTGTTCTCCCGATATAATCCTTGTTTAGCCGAGGGTGGACAACATTTCTAGCATCTTCTGTAAGGTAAGTGTCATACATGCTTTACACACAGATTTTATGTAGGAGCAAAGTTGGCTGTGGCACATCCAATCGTGCACAGGCAAAATGCTGTGTGCCCGTTAGGTTTTAAATGAAGAACCCTGTAAAACAAGCAATTATGATCGTACTTTCAGAAATATCACTAATGAATTATGGAGGCTCAAGAACCATACAATATAATATGGTAGCAACAGTGGCACTGCTTACAATTCAACTGCCTGGTAGACAGTAATTTTGAACGGCTGGTGTTACTCTGTTTACATCGTACCAAGAACTCCCCACTCCGCAGCACAATTGCACATTCAAGGACTAAGACAATCTCCTGAGTTGATGACAGTACAACTCTCCTGATCAAATTATAGATTAAGAGATGTTTCAGTGCAATTCATACCATTTGCTTTAAAAGCATGTACAGAAATGTTTATTTTGCTAATGCTACTTCATTGCATGATTTTTACTCTCCCTACCACTTACTAAGGTAGATAATGAAAACACTGTACTTCATCCAAATATTCAACACTGGAATTTCCCCAGAAACACATTTCATGAAGTCCCTCAGGGAAACTTTTTTTTTAAGAAATTGTACATTTTGTACAGTAAAATAATTATGTTAAATTATCACAGTACTTGATCTCATTCTTCTAAACTTATGACGATATGCATTCTAATTAACTGAAGAGTAATACAATCAATACACTAATGATACAAACCGAGTTGTACTTGCTGCTATCAAAATTCCAATGACAACAATGGTGGTGATAATATTTTATTTTTATTTATTTTACTTCTCCAATAAAAGGGTAGCTCTATGAACAAAGTATACTAAATATACATGTGGTTGAACAATATGAAATAATACAGTATTATTAAATATATAAAATGAAAATAATAAGAATAAAACTGAAGCAGTATAACAATTATCAATAAAATTGGTAAGAATTGCCTTCAGTGTTTAACAGAGTGCTACCAGATAATTCTTCTAAAAAGTAAGATGTTAAGTCACTGTTCCTCTGGCACCAATCATATTACTTTTATACAGTACACTCTCAGACTGACTGGACCGCTCTGTGGCGGCAAGGGATTAGGTGAGGACCGGCACGCTCTCCATGAGAGTTCTGCATAAACAACTGGTAAGTCATGGGCACTAAACATTAACCACTGTACTAACTTACATTAGACTTAACTGAATCACAACAGATGTTGAAATTGATGACCTTCAACGTGAACACATTCCCTATCTCTCTGAAAACAATTCTGGTTTACTTGCAAAAGTTCATGTTGATTAATTGTCTATATTTCTCTTTTGATTTTGTTGTTCAATTCTTTTAATGTGTGCAGATTTAATGGGTACACTTTATTCTTTAAAGTTCCCCATAAAAATCCCATGGAGAAAGGCCAAGGGAACGATGTGGCCACAATCCTCAACTAATTATTGTCACCATCCCACTTCTCAATTCATGCACAGAATTACCAGCAGTGTATGCTATAGCTGAATCCTGTTGAAACCAGTCACGGAAAAAAAATTTAAAATAGAATTTACATAAACGTATAAATCAACTGTTGTGTTGCAGATGTGAGACTGACAATTCTAAGTGTGATGAGGAACTTCATTGATAATATGGTGATTTTGAATAGCCCAGTATCAACTGTTCCGAGCAGAAATGCGACCTTGAAAATAAAACCAGGCTTCATCAGAGAAGACTGTTAAAGGTGAGTCCACGTTGTCATTATGAATAGACTGTTAAAACTAATTACAATAATTAATCCCACTTGCAGGATCTTGTAGTTGTAAAGAATGAGCTTTTAAGTTTCCAAAGTTCGGTGCCACGAAAATGAGTCTTGGAAATGTTGACCTCATGTGCTAAATGTCTTGCGATTTTTATTTATGGGGAATGTTAAAGAATGAAGTGTAAGCATCAAATCTGCACATGTTAAAAGAATTTGAATGACAAAATTACGAGAGAAATACAGGCAACCAATCAACACAAACTTTTGCAAGTAAACCAGAATTGTTTTCAGAGATATAGGGAATGTGTTCACATTGAAGGTCATCAATTTCAACATTGGTTGTGATGCATATGTAAATCTAATGCAAGTTAGTACAGTAGTTAGTGTTCGGAACCCATGACTTGCCGGTCTTTTACACGTAACTCTGGCGGAGAGCCTGCAGGCCCTCACCTGGTCTGGTCGATCTGAGAACGCACGGTACAAGCATTTCTGTGCATAATAAAGCGTCATGGGTTCACATACGCTCTGCTTTTCACAATGGATATCTTCAGCCTGGTGTTTGCCATTTCAACTAAACTGTAGAATTAAATACATCCTTTTAGTTAGTTTTTGAAAGCTATCACATCAATCTTATAACTTGAGCTATTACTGTTCTAATTTTATGGTGTCTTGCACTTATTAGTTCAATGTGAGAACAGGAACTAAGGACTTGTAACTCACTGCGACAATGCTGACAACCCACTGTTCCCAGTATTGCATCTTTCGTGCATCTGAGGAGTCCTTTCTGATGGCTTACGAGTGGTTAGTGGATGGTCCTTAAAGCAATGATTTCCTTTTTGTTGGACATTACACCACTTTTTAAATTCAACATCCCTTAATTTGTTTCTCACTTCCCTGGAGTCTAAGAACATTTTTGCTTATTCATTAATGCTTCATCAGATAATAGTTTAAGTTTACTTGGAGATATTTACTGAAGAAATATCACTTGCATGTAAAATATAAGGATTTCCTTGAACAGGTAGAATTTGAAGATTGACCTGCAGTAATGTTGCTTCCCATTCAGACTCAAAACAATCTAAGGTCCTTTAACTTTCAAGAGCTGCATAACACACTGTCAGGTAGATCTGCAAGGAGTTTAAAATTTATTTTAATGTACCTACACCTTAAAATGTTATCCAAATCTACTAGAAATTTCTTAAGGTATCTGTTTAAGAGTAACTTTATCATAAATCTTTTAACTATGTCTGTGGATTAAAAACAAAGGTACTCTTTAAGTTGACTCCTAAATACTATTCAATTCTCCTGAAAACAGCATTTGAATATGAACATCAGCCGTAAGAAGCTCACTGTTAAGCTGACCTTTAACAATGCAGCAGAGAGCCACTAACCTGAACTAATTGGGACTGAACCCTGTTTGGACTGGCACACATTTTGATTAGGTGGATTTCCATCAACCAACATATTGACATTAAGCGTTTATGTGTGAAGTATTAAAATGATTGAAAGTAGGAAATTAGTATAGTATGCTGTAATTTATTTTACAACTACATTCTGAGGCTCAAAAACCAATTACTGTAATGTCTTTATAAGCACTGTTGGCATCTACCTAGCGCGAGTAGCCTGGTGAAAGTCGGAATGAAAGTTGGCAAAACATTGCTACTTCCAAGTCATTTTAGTGTGTTGGTTCAAAAGATCACTGACTTGACTTCTTAAGTCTTCATCTTTATTTTTTCCTGTTTTAAAATTCGAAACAAATTTGTTAAATATTTTTTTCTGTTTGGATTTTCGGATTAGTGGGGTTCAGATTGGTAGGACTACTGTAATCATGCAAAATGACTTTTTTGACTGGTTTTAAGTTTTAAACCAATCTCTAAACCATAGCCAGGAATTTACGGAATAGCTTGAGCAACCCTCATTTTATTTTACATGCTTACATCAGTGTAAGGCCGTGAGTGGGCTGCATTCTAAGAATACCAGTTCCCCACACCCATTCTAAGCCCTTGAACTGCCATTCTCACCAGTTCAATATGATGACTTGGCTTTCCCAATAATACTATGCTATTGGCAAAGTCAAGCTTAAGATTGTGAATAATAAGGTAGAAGCCATATTCCAGTGCTAGAAAAAAGGATATATTTCAAGGATTAACAGACTCATCATTAGCTCCTTTGTTGTTTATATGATAAAGACATCTTTGAATTTCATTCAAATTAATATTATTCTCAAAAATCTGATGTGCTGCACTCACATGACTTTCTTTACTCTTGTACAAACTGTTTGTACAAATTCTTATTCCTATATCTTCGTCTTAGTTGAGTTAAACATTTGTACAAATTATCTTATTGCTTATTTCCTTGTTGGTGCAAGGGGAAAGTTAGAATACATAAGGCTTTGAGCGATAGTCAAATCTTTTAAAGCTTTGAGATTCTCTTCTCTTTGCACACTTACCACATAAAAAAATGAACAGCAATGATCCATTTCACGAAAGTTTTAAGTTTTCCGAAACTCACACACATAACAAGGAATATCTCCGAAATGGTTCACCCACAAGAAAATTCACTGAGACATAAATTGTGTATTTTAGCAAGATCTGCATTTTTTTATATAGTATGATTTGGTCTATCTCTAACGGTTTACCAGTTATGCAAAAGTCGTCCAGAGTAAATACGACTACAGTGGCTAAGCCTGAAAATTCAAGATATACATTTCATTTGCCATAAAAATATCTCGAACAAATGACATTTTAATCAAAATCGTTAGAGCCATGTTCAAGAAAATCAAAATTTTCGAAAAATTTTCCATTTAAAGGGTAGTTTAGGGTGAGACTATTTTCTTCAAAATCTTCCTGTCGCATCCTTGAAAGACATTAAACTTAAATACCAACTTTGGTTTTTAACCGACTTTTCGTTTTTGAGTTATGCTGTCCACAGACTGACTGACACAGACACACACACAGACCTTTTTCTAAAAATGCTTTTTTGGATTCAGGGGCCTCAAAACATATTTCCGGTGAAATCTCGACATTGAATTTTTGGGTGGAATACAATACTTCCCCTACTTACCAGTAGAGAAAGTAAAAAGTAAATTACTACACTGTGCAACTTTAATTTCTATTATGAAAATTTGAAAACATTAATAAGACCGGCCTTTAAATATGGTTCGAACATCAACTATATTTTTGCTTTTTTCTCCTAAAGCAGGGTCTCTTAGGTACATGCATCAGTGCATCTCACAGTGCAAGGTGTAAAATGCAACTAAGAAAAGTTGACCTCAGTGCAAACCTCTACTGGTCTTTTCTTGATCTCTCTTGCTTGTTTTGCCGTCTTCTCCCTTCCTCACTTATCATTGTTTCCTCCTTACTGCATACTTTTTACATGCGTGTGCAGTGTTAAACTGGTTAATTTGGTTTTTGTGACCAAATCTCTCTTTCTTTCTCTCTTTTTTTTTTGCTTTAATGATCTAGAAAGCACTGGTACAAACCTCATTTTTGCATAAAGAATGCTCTTCTGCAGGATGTAGTAACCTTTCGAATTCATTCTCTTCAGCGTCCCTTATGATCTCACCATATGTTTCTGCATGCTTTCTGTTACAGTGTCTTTCAATAAATGATTTGTTGTTGTTTTCTAGTGCCTTGCATCTGGCAATGAAGCCATTAGCATTCGTGCTTTCCAATACTTAAAAATGATTTTCTTACACCTAATTATTGTACTGCAGATGAGACATTTGGCTCTATCGCCACAACCTTAAAAAATAAGTACTCACTCTGGTTAAAATGGACTTTCGTCAATCTTTGCTTTCTTTGGAGCATATTGCTCCATTATTAGATAATTGTATTGCAAGTACTGTGTTCACTGCTATCAGCACTAGCTTCCCCATTTTTCGCCCTGCAGTGCACGAGTTGAACCGAGTTTAACCGAGTCACCAGAGTACACAGAATCTCTGCATGTTGGATTGCACCTGGTGCAATTAAGCTTTGAGAGGCCCTGTCCTAAAAGAATGCTTAGTTGGAGAAAAGAATTGCATTAAACTTTTCCAAAATCTATATAATAAACTATCTTCTAAAATTAGTATACCATTATACTTCCACCGTGTATCTACATGGTGAGACATGTATTTATTTTTTCTGGCAGATTTGCTGTTAAAAATAATAAAGAATGGAATTATAACATTCTTTTACTTCGTCTCCAACACTGTTACCCTAATGGAAAAAGTTGGTAACACACATTTATAAAATAGATTTCACAAGTGATGTTGCATATCTTTACTGTCCACAATACGGTTTGTTGCACTTGCACGACCATCCTTCCTTACACCAGATTTCAGTAATGTTGGATACTTCTGAGAGAGATGATCTCTCTGCCCCACAACAGTAAACATTTCAGTTGTCAAAAATATTGCACTTACCAACTTTTTCCAGCAGGTCAACGATATGGTAGCACCTCACTGCAAGCATACCCTACAAAGACAAATGAGCGCTATGGATGACCCTTACATTAGAACAGTGCTGTTATGCAAACATGCTGTTAATTCTGGTAGTTAAAATTAGGTTTGTTTTGTGATGTTAAGAGGTCATGCGACATGGTCAGGCTGAAAAGAACAAGGGAATTCAAAAATAAACATGCAACAGCAAAATGTTAATGGCTAATGCATTATGTAAACTTCTTACGAGCATATGAAGATATATATGTGTGACAGGGATTGTGTGTTAAAATGCATCAGAGAAAAGATTAATGCCAACATTCAATATGCCAAGTTAGACATCATACATGTAAATATCATATACATAATTATCAAAATTGCATTTCTTAATCCATGTCCTGAAGTTATTGTGATCAAAAGGAAATATGTTCGAGGTCGATCATGACTATACGATCAACATATCACAATTGAATTGATAAATAGCCAATCAATCGTGGTTGCTATGCCCATAACTAGAAAATAAACAATTACCCCCGTCGAGAGATAATGAATCGTTACTACGGATATATGCATCACAAGAGACAGTCACATATTAGCGCTACCGAATAGGAAATTTGTCGGTAATCCAACGTCAGACTGAATACAGTGCGGGAATAATTGATACCCATAGTCATATCGCAAATATTTTTAAATACTACAGAAAGAGAGGAATAAGGATACTTCTCTTACAAAACCAGAAAGTTCTTGTCTGCAATAGCTTTGGACTCAAAAGTGTTACTTATTGTAAAAGTGTAAAGTTAATTTGTTAATCTATTGTGAGTAAATGGCAATAAAATTGAATTAGCGGAGGACCTGAATATTTATTACTAATAATAATACCTCGCCCTTATTTGTCCGCTTATACCCATAATGCCCTGAAGATAAGACTCATTGCTGCATCGCTAAAAGCTATCATAAAAACCGCTACATATGTATATATTGTTATACGCTCTCCACACTGCAAGCAGTGCCAGAATTATACACATAAAAGAGTGATGTTTGTTATGCTCTGCATCTTTTAAGGGATAACTGTTTTAATAATAATAATAATAATAATAATAATAATAATAATAATAATAATAATAATAATAATGGTAATAATAATGGTAATAATAATGGTAATAATAATGGTAATAATAATGGTAATAATAATGGTAATAATAATGGTAATAATAATAATAATAATAATAATAATAATAATAATAATAATAATAATAATAATAATAATAATAATAATAATAATAATAATAATAATAATAATAATGAAGATGATAATAACAACAGCCTAATGTGTCCCTTGAAGTACAAAGGCCTCCTGCTAGAGGGTAGCTCTGTTTCACTAACGTGGTCAGCTACTCTGCGTTTTAATAGCTTGCAAATAAATGACATACATGGGAAATAAATTCAAAAGTATGTCATAAATCATGGCAACAATTCTTTTCTCGTACACAAGAGACAACATGAAAAATCGAAGATATTGAAAGTTTATGGAATGTACTTTTGAACAAAGCCACCAGATGGAATGTGACCAGAGCTGTGTGTCTAAGCATGCCCCGAAGTTTAGTTGGTACATGACAGGTATCAGGAATGGAGATCACAAAGAGACTTGCCTATATGAAAATAACATTTCTCCACAGCTGGGAGAACACCACACAACACTATGGGAAGCACTGGGTGTGCATGCCCTAACTCAGTCACAGCCAACTCCCAAACATGCCATATGTATATGTACATAGTATGGTGCTGAAGGCCACTGGTCTGTACCATGATATACCTATGAGTCAATTACTACTTCACACAGTGGTATCTGGTATCCTGTAGTTACATTACCATTAAAATATTAAGAATAGGACAGGATAGTAGAGAGGGAAAGTCACAAACTGTGTTATACATGGCTTAATATTCCTCTGGTGCTTGGTATTAAATTATAGACAAAACAACCCATTACAGATCAATCCTAGCCTTATGCTGGGTTTCCAGAAAACTGCCATATAAACAGCTATTCCATTGTACGATTTGAAGCTTTCATGGCGAATGTTAGTGATAAGAGCTTCACGGGTGATCAGCCGTGTTAAATCAGAAACCATCACCCGCGCATTGGTTCGGACAACACAACCTAACCATAGTATATATTTGGAAACTGAGGAGAATTTTCCATCATTTTAGTCCTGAAGATGGCCATGGAGAGTATAATGGCCGAAAGCTCGACCTTCTTAAGTTTAACACGGCTGATCACCCGTGAAGCTCTTATCAGCTATTCCATTCTTTAGTTAATGGATGAACACACTATTCAAGACTCTAAACTTTAGGCAGTTGCAAGAGCAACATTTTACGCTCATTAACTACTCTCTTCTTCAAAAACAGAGGCAGCAAAACAACTGAGCTGATATAGTCTGCATACAGTTATCTTGTGAGACTAATAATGTCGCTGCGCGAAACAATTGCCACATATTCAGATTGCACTTCTGATGTTTTAGAAGTAAATGAGTCGACCTATAGACACTTAGTTTCACTTACACTTACTTTTGTCCGGATGCATTTCGAAGACCAGTATCTTCGTTCTCAACAGATTCTCGACTGGCAATTGAAGAAGAAACATCTGTTGTGGTAGTGACTGCTGCTATCTGGGTTGCTGGACATAAACTTCATTATTTTGTCTGCTTGTTCATATCCAGCAACCCAGAGAGCAGCACAATCACTCCCATTGCACAGCGTGCATTGGGTCAGCACAGTGCTGTATTCAAGCGCATGCACTGTGGTAAGCAGGTTGGTTATGGCTGCCCTAACCTATCAAGTAGTGGCGGGGTCGCGAGGCCTTCAAATGAGGCACAATATCAACTGCCACCAAATGCAGTCTGCATCCTTTCCACTGAAAGTTATTGTATAACCCAAGAAATATTTAAATCAAACATCAGTTTGACTTTATTTATTCTGTATTATTCCTTTGTTACGTGGTATATTGTCAATTTATTGAGATAATTGTCAACTTCAACATTTCAATTATGAGTAGGTGTAGGCTTTCATGGCCGGTGTTCGAATTATGTTTATATAATTAATGATTTTGTGTAATATCATGTTAAAGGTTTTAAAATGTAAATCAACGTTATTTTCTCGGCATGTCCAGGATAATTATAAAATCAAGTATTAAACATGAAATATGACGCCCTCTTAAAGTCATAAGGAGACATTGTTAAGCAAAACAATCTCTGAACAATATTGTCATAGTAACGTATAAAATAATTTTCCAAACTCTTGGATCGATGCATTTAAGGAATTAATAATTATGATAATTTATAAAGGCGCGAATAAATATCTTAAATTTAAATGGAGTTCAGTGAATGTTTTAGTACCTGGGTGATTGAGCTTCACTCGGCTTTTCTTTTCCTTTTTTTAATCGTGTTTTTTTTTTGGGGGGGGGGGGGCGGGGGGCATAAGATATTTAGATAAACTTAAAAAGCAAAATCTTAACTAAATATAAATATTCATCCTAATTGTTGGACCCGTTTCTGTGACGATACCTTTAATATCCTGGCTTGTTTGTTGAAATTGGCCCATCTACAGAGAAATTATGGCCAAAATAAGGTTTCGGCTAACTGTAACTGTTACGTGTAAAATCACATTTTTTTCAGAAATGACACCAACATAGATAAAGTTAAAAAGCAAAACCTTATCTGAACACAAAATTTGATCGAAATCATTAGAACCGTTTCCAAGTTGCGCGAAATATATATACACACAAGAATTGCTTGTTTAAGTATATAAGATTCCGGAACTATGACCCAAGGTAAGAAAAGTTTTCATAGCTATACCGACTGATCACCGAGGCATGCATAAATATCTCACAGTGAGACAACATATGACAAAATAAATAAACAAGAATCAGTTCACAAAAAAACGACACCACCACAAACAAGGATCAGTGATTGTGATGGAACAGTGTGCCTATGAAACGATAGGTGTCAGACACTTAGTACATAGCACAAAGAAATCACTTTGGAATGCTAACTATACAAGCTGAGGGGGAGGGGAAGATCTAAAAATATTCAAGGATGATAGAGGTAGAGTTAGTACGGAGAGGATTCCACAATGAGCCCAAGCTGGATATTGTATGTCAGACCCTTGGGAGGAAGGGATGGAATGATTGTGTACAACAGGTGTGAGGGAACCCGGGTTGGCAGTTTACCGATTTGAGTCTCTAACATGTGTTGGAGATTCATCTTTGCACCAGCGTTTGCCAAGCAATCATCAGTCGCATGGGTTTCAACAACGGCCCCCCGGCAGGTCTGGCAACTACAAGGCCACCCATCTGTCGAGAACAGCAGTTACAGTGTGCAAATCCCCCTGCACTGCTAACAAGATCATTGCCAACACTTCCGATACTGAAAGACTGGATTGAAAGGAAGGTGAAATGAAATGGAGAAGAAATTTGGGCAATATAATTACCCTTTCCAGCATTCGTCTGCTGACCTGGGGAAACCCCCAAAAAACCCATGGGTCAGGAAGGTTGGCCATGGGAATCAAACCTACTACCTCCCAAATTCAGGGATAATTGAGTGTCTGCTGTATACTGAAGTAAATGGTCATGTACACTGTTCAAGAAAAGTAGGCGTCAACAACAAATTGCTAGCACACTTGGCCTTCATTTTCTTCAAAATGAAGTCAAGAAAAAAAGGGAATCTACAAAATGGAAGATTCATGCTTCATGCATCTTCTAATGGACATGCTTCCTCAGCACAGATATCTTGGAAACTGCTGTTGGTAAACTAGTTTAAGAGGCACACTGCTAAGCTATTGAGATTTACACCATTTCAGTATGTCTTGCATGTTTAAGTCAAGCACGTTTGCAACCTATTGAGAGGAATATTGTAGAATATGATGACAAGAACACTATTATACTACCAGTGATATTAGTAACCAATACACTAGCATGTCCTTTGAACTTTCAAGCAAAACCTTTCATCGCACAGCAATATTTAGAAAATTGGCTACCATGTAAAAAGAAAAGTTTTCCTCAGCTGCTAGGCTTATAAAACAATGTACTTACATGGCTGATTTACTATTTCCACCTGGTCATACTTTTGTGCATTATAAACTTACTGCACTAAAGAGTCTCATACTTCATTCCTCAAAATGGACCACAAAGTTTCACTCTAACAAGCATTAAAAACTCAAAAATACAGATGAAGCATAAGTCTTAGGTATTTTATGAACACTAGGCTTTTCTATGGTAACATTTCGACTGGATTTGCAGTTATATCTACGAATCAATGATACATGCATCAGGTTACTTTTTATCTGGCTCAAAGAGTGGTCAGTTCTCCACGGTAATAAGCTTAGAAAAGTGAAAGAAATTCTGATAAAATGGGTAACCTCCTTTCATGTATCTCGTTGCAGGGAGATAATTTTGGCTTGGTTACGTATTGGCCACTACAATTTTATGCATGGTTACCTTTTAAAATGGGATCCTGCTCCTCTTTGCCCACTGTGTGACAACCTTCTGTCAATCTATCACATGCTGCTAGATGTTTCCCTAGTGCATCTTCAAGACTCTCTGCAAGTGCCTGTCAGATTTGCAGAGGTCTTGGCACTCAAAAGAGTTTTGAAGTTCTTAGGAATAGTAAACATAAATCTAAAACCAATGTCCCATGGTCCAACTTTTTGGTCCAAAGTATTGTGTACAACAAAAGTGCATCGTGAGACATTGAGAGTTGGATACAATTTTGTTGCATACAATTTCTACCCTATTTTTTGTATCCGTGTTTGTCTAGAATGTGATCGAGTTGCATCTAATTTTTTCATCAACAACTTGAAAATAGCTGATCAGCATCTGTAACGCAACAATATGGAGAACTGTGCAGGCAACATGTAGTTATGTATGTACGGCTCATGGCACTTTTTAATGTGATGGGTATTTTAATAAAACATTTAATTTTTTCTGGAAGATTTATTAATGATTCTTCAAGACCATTAACATACGAGGGGAGTCTCAAAAGTAAGTTGCGCTATTTTTTTAAAAAATAACAAAACATTTAAATATTTTAAAAAGGGTATATTTTCAAAGCTACATTCAGTACCTATTTTTCAACATAATTTCCTTGAACCTCAATACATTTTTGATACCATGGTAACAGTTTTTTTAACCCAATGTCACACCACTCTCCCGCCAAACTGGATAGCCATCTTTCCACTTCTTGTTTCAGTTCCTCGTCATTTACGAAGCGCCTTCCCCCAAGATGTTGTTGCAGCTCCAGAAAAAGATGGTAATCACTCGGTGCAAGGTCAGGTGCACTAGATGGATGACCGAAAACATCCCATCGAAACTGCTCAAACAGGGCTTGAGTTTCACGAGCAGCGTGCGGATGAGCGTTATCATGGAACAGAAAAACTGTTTTGCTCAACTTTCCCCTCCTTTTGTTTTGTATGGCTCTTCTGAGTTTTCTCAGCACCTCACAATGGCGAGCAGCTGTCATGTGGTCCCACGGGGCAGGTAATCGATTAACAATACTCCCTTCGAATCCCAGAATATCGTTGCCATGACCTTGCCAGCCGATGCAACAACTTTTGCCTTTTTTGGTGTTGGCTCATCCTTTCGTTTCCACACCATACTCTGTCTTTTGGATTCGGGTGTCCAGTGATGGATCCATGTTTTGTCCCCGGTCACTATTCTGTCGAATAAGCCACCTCCCTCATCCTCAAAAAATTGCAAAAAGGCGTCAACTCTCTGCGCCTTGTGTTGTTCTGACAGCATGCGAGGAACCCATCTTGCACACACTTTTGATAGACACAGATCCTTAGAAATAATCCTGTGAAGTGATGCACGGCTTATTTCAATATAAGGAGGAAGTTCAAACAAAACTGCATCAAGTGTAAGGTGCCGATCGGTGTTCACGACTGCTCGAACCTCGTCAACAATATCCGGAGCGCGGGAAGTGGAGGGTCGGCCACTTCGCTGCTCATCATGTAATGTTGTTATCCCTTCAATGAACGATTGGCGCCAAAGAGAAACCATTTGTCTTGATATAATGTCTTTTCCATAAACACTGCACAACTCGCGATGAATTTCAGTCGCACATTTATTTTTTCCCGTCAAAATGCGGATTACAGCGCGAACTTCGCAATCGGCGGTAGGAACGAGTGAGTCTCCATTGTTACTGCCGTTTTAGTATCCAAGCAATAAACTTAGGTACCTAGGAATTTTACAGTGATGCTACTATACCCATACCTATATTCCCTGGGACTTTTAGACTTTTCCCGCCTACCGTGCGGATTTAAAAAATAGTGCAGCTTACTTTTAAGATGCCCCTCGTATATTACTGAGATGGTTATTACATAGCTAAATTTCATAAATAATAAGAAATCCAGTTAACAGTATGTTTAAATTTTATGTTATGAAATGAGTTCAAATTTGTCCATGCATACTAAGATTAAAACCATTACAATTGTTCCTTATCTCTTTCATGTTTGTCCCATATTTATGTCCAAGTGTGTAACTCTGCCTTCGACATGATGTAAAAGATTAAGAAATAAATCTTTGTCAATTCGTAGACAACTGTGATAGTTGTCCTGTGCACTGTTCTCTTCTTTGTAACCATGGCCATGTCCGTCAATGTCTTCTACCTCTAATACGTCTTTTCTTCCTACTGAAACTCGTGGAAATATATTCCAAATCTATACTGAATATAGCAATCACTAAATTAATATTTGCATCTGCCCTGTTTATTTCTGACGTTTGCTACATGAACTGTCATTTGTATTGCACCAAAATGAATCATAGTGCGACAGACACTATTTCTTTTGTGTGCAATTCTATTGGATACAAAAAGTTAAGTAAAAAAGGTTGGACCGTGGAACACTGGATTTAGAATGTTAGATATCTTCATCTCTTACTTTCTCAATCTTTTTATAACTATTTTATTCTGGCGTTTGCTTCTTTGTTTGGTATATTTATGTATGCTATCTTTTTAGTAGTATTTTCATTTTATATTGAAATTCATCTCTGGCTTTTGCCATGATCTGATTTATAAGGACACTGATGACCAGTAGTTGAATGCCCTTAAATCTAATTCAATCAACAAACAGGTTATTTCCAAAATTTATGAGCCAATTAGTTTACACTTTCCAATCACAATAATTTGAAAAGCTTTTTTAGTATACCTGAATTGAACATTGAATGAACACCAGCCTTTAAACATTAAATTCAATACAGTAAAACATAATTTATAGGTTTCGCATTTACATATTGTTTTATACTTGTATATTTCTTGTTCACAATTAAATATGAAGTCCCTAGAAGGGTGAAGCATAGTTTATACATTTAAATATTGCTGTTAATTCTCTCTCTTGATTGCTAAAAACCTTGCAGGAAAAACTGTATTTTATTCTCAGAAATCAAAAGACAACTTATGCTTTTTATCAAAGTTCTAAGGTTTTCACGGCCGGTGTCAATACTAAATGCAATATTAACCGGGCTTGTGGGCCGTGGTCTATTGACGGCCACGGCCCACAAGCCCGGTTAATATTGCATCTAGTAACTTATGCTTTGTTTATTCTTGTAAAAACACTTGATGCTTTTTCATGCTGTGCCAATGAGGTATCACGATGAAAGCAAAGAAACTAAGTATCAGATTGCTGTTGACTGTAAATTTGTAGCCTTGCATTGTCATGTGGTTTTCGATGCACTAGTCTTTAGTGAGATGTATAGTGAGTGAGAAGTATTTACTCACTTCATGTTACCCTCCCACTCATTGAAAAACAATAATTCGGTTTCAATAAACCACTACAACATTGTCTGGAGTAAATTAACATATGGAGGGAAGATAAGAATGCACATTACAATTTCTGGAAAGTTGTGTATTCTGAAAATAGTCAAGGACAACTCTATCTGAAAGTAAGTGGACATAGCCAAAGGTCTTTTAATTTCTACACCTACCTTGAATTCCGCTGTAAAAGTAACAGAGATTGAAAAAGATGCACATGTGTCTGGAGTGTCTATGAATAAGCTTACATACATTCAGGGCAGAAAGCTTGAAAAAATGCCTGTTACAGTGGTTCAAGTAACACAGAGCTGAAGGTATCCTATTGACAGGCCCACATTGTCCGAAAAATCCATGTACTGGTGCTAGGACTCGCTACTGAAGACTTCCGTGTTTCTTTTGACTGGCTACATAAATTCAACATTAGGCACAGAATTGGCAGTCTTGGTGTGCCTGATAAGAGCAAAGGTGTTGACTGTGAAACTGTGAAGAATCGGAAAGAAAACCACTCAAAGGAACTTACAACCAAGTAAGCTCATAAAGATATCTTAAAACAGATGAGACAAGGCATTCCTCAACTTTTTGCTTAAGCACACAATGACTTTTAAGGCAGAGAAAAGCCACGGTAGCAAACAAGGTGTAGTTGGCTTTCCAGTTCCTTCCAAAGCGAACGCTTTATTTGTGTTTCAAGCTACCGCCAAAAGTCAGCTTTCCAGTTCTTTACAAAGCGATTGCTTTATTTATGTGTTAAGCTACCGTAAAGCTAGAACCAAAGAAGCCAAAATGGAAATGCAAAGAGCAGCTCAACCATAAACAGTGCATGTTTATTTATATGCTAGTGTGCAATAGAATTGCAAGCCTGTTCCTGTTAAAGATTGGAAAATTTGTAAAATGCTGCCACTTACCACAAATTACACAAATAAGAGTAAGTTATGGATAACAGCAAAGGCTTCTGAAGACTAGCTATGCAAAGTTTGATGCAAAAAAGAGTGCAAGAGGTCAGAAGATCTTGTTTATCGACAGATGTGTGAGACATCCTACCAATGGTTCTTCCAACTAAGAAATGTAATTGTGGAGTTTCTTACTCCAAATTGTACAAGTAAATTTCAACTGATGGACTGTGGCATATTACAGAATTCAAGCATTATTAATAATAAATACTGGAAGTTGATGACTGTTGTTGGAATCACATTAAAATAGGATTTGAGTCAATTAATAACACTAAATAACACTCACATTTTAAAATTTCCTGGTACATGTTTCAGAGGCTAGCTTTCCTCCATTATCAATGTCCAATATCATTTTAGTCGGTGTGTGGTTGATAATGGAGGAAAACCAGCTTCTGAAACATGTACCAGGAAATTTTAAAAAGTGAGTGTTGTTTAGTGTTATTAATCGACTCAAATCCTATTTTAATGCCAAGCTTTATTATTGCAAGATGCTCATGCAGCATGACATCTGTGGTGTAGATGTTAGAAAGAAAGAAGAAATGAGTCCCATTTTACAGGCAAACAATAAGTTATTGTGCTGTTGGAAATTATAAATATATGTCGAAGTACAAATGATGTGTTTGCAGCTCTTGATTTGTGGTCCAAGAAATGTTCATACAACGTCAAAAAAATCCATTTAAATGTGCAAGTCAAGTCCAAATACTTAATGGCCTTTGTTTTCCTCAGTTGCATGGCAAAAAGTATCAGAAGCTACAATTAGCATTTGCTTCTGAAAGGCTGGATATCAAGTGATGGTGACAGTGGTGCTAATTCCATTAGTGTGAGCGGTGGATCAAAATAAGAACTTAGGCATCATTTGAAGATTATATTGATGTGGATGAAAATGCAACTACTGAGGCCATGACATTTCTGAGATAAATGAAGACATTCATCAGCAAGATGAAGTTAAGGAAGATGATGAGAGAGCAGGAGATTTTGTGATGCATCATCTCAGAGAAGTGCATATACAGTTATAGTTGGACGGCACAATTTAAGCTGGCTACAACTAACAAAAAGCAATCTAATATTATGGTAGCATCTTGTGATAGATCATCACCACAATGGAAACCCCAATAACTTGGGTCAATCGGACACCTCATGATGGGAACAAAGCTTCCCAAAACATGTGTAAGTAAAAAAAGTGATGTTAGTGTTAATAATTCTGACTCAACATTAACAAGAATCATGAACTTTTTATTGATGGTGCACTACAATTATGAATGTAAACTGCAAGGGTTGGATGAGGATGATAAAACTGTAAATATTTTTGGTGTTGAATTAGAAGAATGAGGAGGTTAATCAAGCATTCTCTTTTAAGATTGCAGAAGCAGACTACAGTCGGCGAGAGATAATCTGGCATTTGACAGCTAGCTGATTTACTCATGTGCAAATGAGGCTAGCACTATCTTGTTCAATTGACTAACCGTTGCACAATGAGTTTGTAACACGATTGGACGAGATAGCACTAGCCTCATTTGTAGGTGAGAGAATCAGCTAGCTGTCAAGTGCCAGGTTATTTCTCACCGACTGTAAGTTTGTACATTTTTTTGCATTAGTGCTTGTAATATTAGAATAGTGAATAGGTTAATTTAGCAGGTAATCATTTTTTGTTACAGTAAAAATATCTGAAAACACTTCCTGCAATTTTATTTCTATAATCAGGGGTTGGCCTCTGTCCAAGAATTTTTCCCCTTATTTCTCAATATTTAAGCAGTGTTCTAGACAAAAAATTTGATTATCTCCAGTAATACATCAAAAGACTTAATACTACCTTCCCAAAAAAATTAAAATGACCTAGATATTGACAAACTAACATTTTATTTTATTTCTATGAAAATAGAGGCATCAGGACTTCAATTTTTTTAATTACAATACATATTGTTTGAAGAATTAATTTGATGGTAGAAATATCTATGTTCTGGTCAAGGACTGATTACAACAAAATTTACATGACAAATGTACTACAAGTACAATATGTACTATTATCAATATCCTTACCTATCCACCAACTGATGAACCATTTTTGTTAATGTATTAAACACTGACTTTAAATAACTCGAGTGCTCCAAAACACTTGTATAGTTTGTCACTCACCTTGTGAACCTACACTGCTGCAGCCACTACTAATAGACATAGAGTCTGAAACACTAGCAGTGTCTTCTGTATCCCACTCATCAACAACATCTACTGCAGGGTTTTGTTCAGGACATAGTACTGGACTTCCATTTGTAATTTCAACCATTGGTACAGCAGAAGGCACAATAGTATCATCTCCTTGATTTGCAGATTGAGATGAGGTATCTTTGTTAATACACTCGGAACTGGCTTTTCCTGATGTTTCTGATAACATAAATCAAATACAGTTCATAAATATAGGAAATAGCTTCAAAACTTACCATATGTCACATTTATATCAGAAAATGTGAAATATATTGCTCTATAATGTCGCAAGTGAAGCAGCACTTCTTAGGAATGTTTGTAAATTCTATTTGTTTGCATTTTAGCAGATCCATTGTATGAGAATCTTACAGATATATTCATTTATCGTGACAGATGGAGAACAATGCACAGTGACATGTGGACAAGTTCATTTTAGAGTGGGTGGCAAGTGGAGGAGAGGATGGATCAGTCGCAAGCCAACAAACAAGTGCAGAGCTACAGGATCCAGCACAATGGATAGTACAATGCTTGTATAAACAAAACAAATTGAAACATACACTGAAAACACTGAAGGATATATGCCATTTTATCACAAAATACAGCATTACTTGGTTTTGAATATGACACCGGGTAGATGGTCACCATCACGTTAAAAGCATTCAGTGAATGAGCTGACATTCTTAGCAACAAGGTATGTCTCGCAGCATCAAGTATTTTGGATGAGTGCATCACGGGCGCCCTCTACTCACTCCAGGGTCTGCTATGTCTTTGGATACCCTGGGTTTTTGTTCTTTGCACAAGATGCAGTAGTTTGGAATTGTTGCATCCACCGTACAATTGCCTGATTATCTAGGACATTAACATGTTGTCCCAAACCAAAGCAGTGACAAAAGAGTTGCACTGTGATGGAAGACTTGTTACTTTTTAAAAATGCTTCTTCGGCAAATGTGTGATGCTCTGAACTCCACAAGATCATAATTACAAATGGCAGTCCTTCAATACAACAAACAATTTTGCACATGCGCAAGTACCAACGCCATACTATGCAATTCAAATCAGGCTATTTATTCTCTTGGTTCCAAAAGAGCATATAGGAATGATGATACCTACGAGTAAATTAGGAAATAAAATGCTACATTCACAAACATGACAAGTTATATATAATGTTTATAGACTTATAGAAAAGGAACAAGCATAAGGGTCTGCTAAGAAAATTTGGAAAAGGGTAGCAGATGTGTAAAGCAGGTTAAGAGAATTATCACGGAAACAAACAAATGATTCTGGTGCAACATCCGTTTCTACGCCAGGTAAACAAAGATCAAGAACGCACCCAAATCTGTGAAGAAGTCATTAGTCGTAATCCAAATAATTGTTACATATTGTTACCAACTATAAAAAATGTATTTGTGAAGCTTCAAAATTCTATTGACATCCAAGGTCCTCAACATTAAGAAGGCTTTTTTCTTTCTTTTCTTTTTTTGAAGCTAGGACTTATATGGAACAAAACCAAGCAAAACAGAAATTTCGATGGAACATCATACCACAGGGGCAAGAAGGCTTCAAAGATATAGCAATGAAGGCCATAATATTGTTTGCATAGATGAAACTTGTATCAATGCATCACATACAATGTCAAATTCTTCAGTGGTAACTCATTGCAATGTCTTTCTGCAACAATGTTGAAAGGCTGATAATCATGTATGGTGAAGGAGAACAGAGCTTTGTACGATTTAAAGTCCAACAAAAATGTGGAGTTACCACAATAACATGAATTATACTATGAAAAATGGATCCAAGAAAACTTATTTACCAACCTACCTCATGAATCTGTGCTTGTTACAGATAATGACCCTTATCACAAGGTTAAAATTAAGAAATATCCAAATTTGTGCTTTAGAAGAGACCAAGTGATATCCTGGCTACAGAGACATACGGCTGAAGATGTGTTTAGAAACATTTCCAATGTGAAGAACCCTGAAATTTATCAGTTTATCCTATCCCTGATACAGCACATTCCTATAAAGTAGAAAAAATACTTGAGCAATGCAGCAATACACTCCTAAAACTTCCTCCTACCATGTGCATTTGAACCCCATTGAACTATGGGCTATGCTAAAAAACTGGGTTTCCAAACATAATGTAACTTATTCTAGATATTCTTGGGCTTCAAGCCAGGTGTAGTGATGAAGAGCCATTGACATTTCACAAACACCTTTGAAGATCAAACACCTGGTGAGACTGGTAAAGGACAAACTGGACCTCAATGTACTGGGGGTATACTACACTCCCTGTGAGTGCGGGACCCCGTACATAAAGGGACCATCATTACCAAAGTCAAGGACTATGAACGGTCCATATGCTTAATGCAGCCTGAGAAGTTGCGGCTGGTGGAACACTGCTTTGAAAAAGACCATAGAGCCAACTTCAAGAAAACGACCATCGTGGCAAAATGTAGCAATTTCTGGGAACAGAGGGTTACGGGGGCTCTTGCTATCTCCTCTGAGAAGAGCACCCAGAACCCTCTGTAGTGCAGTTGGTAGCATGCTTGTCTCTGGCACGGAAGACCCGGGTTCGATCCCCGGTACCAGCATGGGGATTTTATCCCGTCTGGGAGGTCTGGCACGGGGTGCACTGAGCCTCAATAGCCCCGGGGGGACCAATTGAGGAGCTATTTGATGGAAAAGTAGTGGCCCCAGGTCGTGAAGACTGCATAACTGTCTGGGAGGGATCAGTTCGCTGGCCACGTACCACCCTCCAGTGCTGCACCCAACCAATGACGCCTGTAGTGGGTTGAGGTGGGCGATGCAGTGGCTGGGTGGTAAGGCTTGGCTCTTCATGGGCTGTTGTGTCCGGGCTTTTCCTCCTGGAACATGGCCTTAAAGTTAGAGATCGACCGTCTCAGGAAACACAGATTCCGTCAGAACGGTGAACCTCCAGAATAGACGTGTTTTCTGCAAGGTCCATACTAGCAGACTATATATCTGATCCTTTCACTCTTGTTAGTCATTCATCATCCTGATGATGGGAGAGATGCACACTCCTGAAACATTGATGGCACTTCCATCACTACACCTGGCTTGAAGCCTGAGAACGTCTAGAATATGTTCATCACCAGGAAAGCTTCAGATCTTGTATAATGTAACTTTTAAATTAGATGTAATAAAACATGCAGATGAAAATGCAATCAATTACAGTGAAAGAACGGCAAGAAGAAGGTAAACATGTAAGGAAAGCTGCACTGGAATTTATGAGAGTCAAAGGACTTCTGGATGCAGGAGAGGAGTTAAGTAATTCACTTAAATGGTGACAATGGGAATAGTGACACTGAACAGGAAGACAATCATGATGAAACAGGACAAGACCAGCTTGCTGAGAATGAAAATGAACCAGAACAGGGCCATCAGGAAGAGAATGAAAACAATGAATCACAGTTTGGTATTGAAGTTATGCCCTAATTTACAATAGCTCCAATACTGGCTACATAAAGCTTCAAGAATGGCCTTTGCCTAGTAAGCTAGGAAGGCTTTGTTTTTAGTCAGATTGTGCATTGCATTCCTCTCTCGTAATCTTATGCATTGTGGGGCCCTAATGACCTAGCTGTCGACGGGCCCTTAAACCCTAATCACTCACTCTTATGCTTTGTGGCAATAGGGGCATAGACTCATCAGTTTGTTACTCATCTTTACTTGCAGGATTTCTGTCAAGATATATGAATACACCTGTGTATAACTTACTTATCAGGGTAAAAAACACAATAGGCACAATGTACACATAAGGCTGCAGACTTAAACATGTTTTAGATAACACAATCTTAACACTTCTAACAGTGACCCTTCCCTGCAGAATGGATCTCTAGCATTAATTTATTTTAGATAAGATACAAATTGCAATAAAATTTGCAGTGTGCTTGGGTGCTTTTTGAATTATCCTGAAATTATAAGTTTTAACAAAACAGATCTTAAGCATAAATATAGCTTTTGGGGCAAAAGGAAAAATAAATGTTTAAATAAAATGAAAAACCTGAAGCTATCAACAGTGAAGTAATATAAATTCACAAATAATAATAAATCTCGACTGAATGTGCAAAAGCAGTTAAGCCAAAAAACCAAATTAAAGATTAAAATCAATTTCCCAAATCCCTTATGTGCCAAAACTCTACACATATTGCAAAAAAATATTGGTTGATTAATACTGTAAGTATACATATCAGGTTGCTTTAGTTCCTGTAAATCTTTGTTCCTTATATAAGGATTATCTGAAGGCTTGGAGGGTGGATGTATGACTTACATGACTTTTCACAGTACATTTTGACATCCAGTTCCACACAAATGTTATATGAATAGTTTCAGTGGAAGATTTGTTTGCTACTAGAATATACAATGAAATTGTATTTTTAAACACGTAATCAATTCTTGTAGTTCCCATGGGTATAAAATACCATCATATTTATATAGAATTCACATATAATAGAACTTGAGAAAATGACAGCATAAAAATAGTACAAGGATAAGGAAACAAGACATATCACTGTGGTAATAATAACCCAAGGTGCAACAGACCCTACCACCTAGCCACTGCATCCCCCACCTCTAAATACCACAGGTCATGAGTGTGGTGCTGTACCGGTGGCCAGTGCCCCAGTCCCTCCTGGCCAATTATGCAGTCTACGAACCAGAACCACGTTTCAATCAAGTAGCTCATCAATTGGCCTCTCAGGGACCTAACAAGGCTGAGTGCACCCCATGCCAGGTCTCCCAGTGGAAAAAAAACCCCACGCTGGGAATTGAACCTTCATCTCCCACTTGGTAAGCAAAAGCACTACTACCGCACTAAGGAGACGACCCTGATATCACTGTAGTATTTGAAAATAATACCTTATAATCGCATAGTAAATATATTTTTTTAGCCTTTTATAAAAGGTTGTTAAATTTAATGAATTTGGCAAAATAGAACATAACACTAAGTAAAGAAAGGAAGACATTTTATTATTATGATTTTAATTGCATATATTACTTTAAATTTTCATGAAACTGTTTTCACCATCCAAAATATAATTAACAATAAGAATACATTCGTCACTCAACATCATCATTGGTATCAGTATTTGGAAATGTACTAAGGGCACTTTCAGATGTTTTCGATGCTCTAGAATTTCCAGAATGTGGCAGAGATAAATGAAAGTAGTTCCAGCAAGTCCTATTTTTGCTAGGTTTACTGCATTTGGACCAGAATACTTCTTAAAGGTTTGATACCTGCAGATTTATTCCCTCTTCTGAGAAAACTGGCAAATCTGTAACTTGTAGTTTAGAAATATTGCCTGAAGGAAACCTTTTGAAAACAGAGCCACAGCATGTCTCTCCAAATGATCTTCTTTCCAGTTATGTCAACCTTTCCTAGCACAAGTTCTTTTCCCAACAATGCTGAAAAGTCATAAAGTTCCTCTTTAGACATATCACTGACCACAAATGGTTTGTTCTTTCCTGATAAACAAGTTGCACCCAGTAGTAAGGATGATGTGTAGGAACATGGTACTTCCATTTCTCGTTTTCTATGATTGCATGATCTCCATCACTCTCCAGGTGTGTATGACCTAGTATTAGGAATTAGTAGTCAAGAAATTGGGGAACTGAGTATTCCTGAAGTGCAACCATACACATTATGGCAATGTGACTGTTTTTGTATTGTCCTTGGCAGGAATCAGAATACATAAGCTATTTTTTACATCTAGATGATGTTTAATTGTAAAGGCAAGATTCTATTCATTAGTCCTTCTTAAGGCTTGTCTTTATGAAACAGTATCCTTGCTTGTCATCACAACGATTTTGATTAAAATGCCATATGTTTGAGATATTTTTATGACAAATGAAATGTATATCTTGAATTTTCTGGCTATAGCCCTTGTAGTCGTATTTACTCTGGACGACTTTTGCATAACTCGTAAACCATTAGAGATAGACCAAATCATACTATACAAAAAATGTAGTTCTTGGTAAAATACACAATTTATGTCTCAATAAATTTTCTTGTACGGTGAACCATTTCGGAGATATTCCTTGTTATATGTGTGAGTTTCGGAAAACTTAGAACTTTAGCGAAATGCAACAACGTTGTTCATTTTTTTATATGTTAATCGTGCAAAGAGAACGGAATCTCAAAGGTCAAAAAGATTTGACTGTCGCACAAAGCCTTCTGTATTCTAATATCTCCCTTGCACCTACAAGGACATAAGCAATAAAATAATTTGTACGAATCTTAACATGGAAATATAGGAATAAGAGTTTGTTAGAATGGTTAGTACAAGAGCAGAGAAAGTTATGTGAGTGCAACACATCAGATTTTTTAAGAGTGACTTACCAAGTCAACCTTTTCTTGGTGCATTTCTTACTCTCAAAAACAAGTATTTTTCATCTTCAGAGATCTCTATCTTCAGCTTAAGTCTACGGCATGTCTGGTATGTGTTCATTTGGTATTTGTAGTTCAAGATCATGAAAAATAGTTTTTTACATCCTCCTACCATCACACTGTCCAGGAATACAATTTAAATATTCTTCCTATAAGTAATAAAAGTGACATGTGATGGTAAATGGTTTCTCTGGGTTTTTACTGAAATGATATACAGAGTTGCAATAATTTATTTTTCATGTTTATTGTTGACCACCAGAGTTAGTTATTTTGCATTACTCAATCTTCTTATTAGTGCAATGAAAATATATACTCCGTCACTAGATAAGTATAGTGTCAAGTTGGGTAAGTCATTTAAATTAGAATGCACAGCAAGTTGTCAGCTCTGTTACTGACTTAACCAATTTTGCACTGTTGGTTTGATGGTGTAAAGTAAGTCAAAAGTGAGAGATTTAACCGTCTTTGCACACACAATTGATGACTTCATGACATACCTCCTTTTGCACACTCATGTTACTAGATTATAAGTGATAGGACTTAACCGATTAGATACATGGGTAGAGCACACAAAATTATATTGAAGGCTGTGGAGAACTCATTTTCGATATTTGACTTAACTGCTTTTGCACACTCAGTTGAGAAATATTAGCGACTAAAACTTCACTTATCTTTTATCCTTATATATTTTTCAACAGGACTAGTTTTGTAAACATCATTTAGAGACCAGAATAAAAGAACTTTTCAAAATATTAAATATAAACAGATTAATAAATGAGCTGTGGCAGATCATTTTTGGTAATTTAATCATGGAAAAAATTGAGGTTAAACTATTAAAGCACTTAAGTGAACCCATAGATCTGATAGTTTGGGAAAAAATATTTTATTTATTTATTATTCACATACAGAGTTTCAATGTTGACATCTTTCTGTGCTTAAAGAATCTTCTTTCTATACTCATCCCTATCCATCCATTCCATTTCTTCCAGTCGTGTTGTTCTCATTCCAGTTATTTCCTATATCCTTGAGTTTCAAGGTCCTCCTTTTCTTCTTCTTCTTCTTCTTCTTCTTCTTCTTCTTCTTCTTCTTCTTCTTCTTCTTCCAGGTGGACTCCATTTTAATATCTTTTTTGGTAATCTATCTTCATTCTTCTAATATGTCCATACCAACTCAGCTGTTTATATCTTTCATAGTCTAATACTGAGGTCTTATTATTCATTTTTTCTCTTATAACATTATTTTTTATTTTTTCCAATCTTGAACACCACCTTAGAAAATCCATTTCCATGGATATACGTTTTGACTCTAAATTTTTGTTAAATTTTCATATTTTAGCTCCATATGTGGTAGTAGTTTTCACTATTGTATTATACGAGGGCTGTTCATCAAAGACAAACTGATTTTTTTCACAGATGTTTATTACTCCAATTCAACTTTACATAATCTTTTTCAAAGTAGTCCCCTCCTACTTCAATGGACGTTTTATAGCGTCTCTGCCAGTCCTTGAACACGTGCTGCAGACCATTCTTTGTCAGGTCCTTGAGAATCGCCTCACTTTTCTTGAGCACTGCTTCAGAGTTCTCAAGTCGAATACCCCTAAGCTTTGCCTTTAGTGATGGGAATAAAAAAAGTCACAGGGTGCAAGATCGGGGCTATAAGGTGGATGTGGTGAATGTTGAATCGAGCCAGAAACTGCATGGCTTCATTTATGACGTGAGGCTGTGCATTGTCATGATGAAGTCGCCACCCAGTCCGAGAAAGCTCTGGTCATTTCTTTGCAATGTGCTTCCTCAGTGTAGCCAATACTGACGTGTAGTATGCTGCTGTAACAGTAGTGTGAGGGGTAACTGCATGCTGGTAAATCATTTCATTCCAGTCAAAAAATGTGATCACCATTACTTTCCCTGCAAATAGAATAACTTTTGCCTTTTTTGGTGTTGGAGAACCTGGCGATTTCCACACTGTGCTGGCTTGTTTTCCTTCAGGATCATAATGATGAAGCCATGACTCATCACCGGATAATCAATTTAAAAAATGCATTCCCTCCATCAGCAAAGAGACCCAGCACCTAACGGCTTATCCCCATTCGCACAGCCTTTTGTTCGGGAGTCAACAGACATGGCACCCAATGAGCACAAATTCGGGTAATATGGAGATGGTCGCGCATAATTGTAAACACACTGCCATATGAAATTCTCAACACTTCACTGAGGTTACGTAATGTTATACACCGATCCTCTCGGACAATCACAGCAGCTGTGTTGATGTTGACTTCAGTCACAGCAGAAGCCGAAACACCAGGCCCACCTTGCTTAACACTGACAAGTCGGCCTTCTTTGAAGTCCTTGAACCACCTAAACACTGTTGCACGAGGTAGTGCATCTTCACTGTATGCTTGCTTCAGCATTTCGTAAGTTTTTGTGGCTGTATGGTTTAAACAAAAACAGAATTTGATTACGCTGTACTGCTCCTCTCGCATCACCTCCACTGTCTGGTATGCGAAATGCACGTAGGGTCTACAAAATAGAGCATTACTATCAACCTACCAATACGAGAGTGCTGCCGCCTACCAACATTGTACATAAAAACTCGCTCTTTTCAAATATTTATGTTACAGATAAGAAACTATCACGGAAGCTACAGGAAAAAATCAGTCTCAGTCTTTGTTGATCAGCCCTAGTATATTTGCAATTTATTCTTTTTGCTTATATGTCTGTTCCACAAGATACTATTCAGCATTGATGTTATAGTTTATTGATTCTTTCCCAATGTAATTTTCCTGTTTATCTTAATCTATTTTTACCCCCAAATACTTAAAATTCTTCACATCCTCTAATACCACCTTTGTTCTTCCAGAATTAAATTTTTGGTTTTTGTTCCACATCCCAGAAATTTGTTTCAGGTCAGCTCCCTGTTCATCATAAAAAGAATGCTAAAAAGCCTAAAGAAATAAAGCCAGACGGATGTAAGCGAAGATGACAGAAGCTATGGAAACGGGCCATTCTTATTGGAACCTGAAATATTTGAGGGGTACGAAATAAAATGATATAATATAAGGAAAAAATATTTAATTTGAAAAATAAGGGTCATGTAATGAACTTTGAAATAACGCCAATTGATTCTGTCAATAAATTTTGCGAAACTAGTGCTGCTGAAAAGTACATTATAAAAGATATGTGAAGCTCGAGTCACTAATATTTATTATAATTTGTTAATTTAAATATTTACAGTTCCTTGTTATATTTGAATCCCTGCCCTCTAGAAGATGGGTTATCACACTTTAACTTAGGGTGACCACATGTCTTCTTTTTTCCAGACAAATCTTTTCTAGTGTAAAAAAAAGCATCTTGATAGATTTTTGGAAATATCAGCAAATACCCCTCTGTTATAGCTAGCAATAAAATTTCAGTTTAAATCACATGGTTTTTCTTTCTAGTAATTAAATATAAAATATTGGCAAAACACAAGCCAAAGTAAAGACTGTATGTACAGTATCATGTACAGTATCACAATTTTTCACTGTACTCTTATGTCGTAGCATACTTCTTGACTAGTAAATGTTTGCTATTGTAATATTATTTATTATTCTGTGCTTCCTGTTAGAGGTTACCTGTGTCTTTTAACTTCCTGTTCTTGTTCGAAGCACGTTGATATTTACGGCTCGGATTTTGATCACCTAAAGAATATCAAAACAAAACTTAAAATAATGAATATGATCTTAAGTTTATTTAAAAATGACCTAAAAGAACAAAAACTGACTTAAAAATTACCTTCATTTGTTGATCTTCTTGCACATTTCACTTGTACTTTATCACTGAAAGCTGAATTGTAATTATCATATTGTAATATGATAGAAACATCTCTTAAGATAACATTAAGGTATGTTATCTCATATGTATTTGAGCTCTCCTTGTGTGAGAATTTTATGTCGTGTTGGCATGTTGACCATGGTAGCTCAATGGTTAGAGTGGTTGGACGGAGACCAGAAGATCCGTGGTTCAAACCCCAGTTATGGCATTGAATTTTTCAGTCTCACTCTACCCCTTCACAAACATTTTTAAGTTTCCAAACTTGGACTGTCTGTTGTCTAGTATTACAGACTTATCCTGAGGACATATGAGCATTTGTTTTGCATGAGCTTTACGCATGTAATGTGTGCATGGCTTAGCTTCACTAGGTATTTAATGGAACAACACGCATGCTCAGTGTGTAATCAAGGTCACAAATCAAAGTGCACATAAATGTGCATTTTAGCAGGGAGCAGAACTAAAATGCTAGAATGCACGTAATCTGCAAGCTGCATGCGCTCTGTACTGGCTAGCATAACCAGATAAGAAGTGAAACACTTCACATTCAGGGCATTGCAGTTGCATTCTGCTTCTCAAAGAGCCTCTGCAATTGTAGGTGGATACAGAGAGATTAATAAGTGAGGTTGAAATTCATCCTATGTTATGAGATACCGCTTGTGATGTATAAACGGACAAGCGTCCCTTTATATTTGAAAGTTCATTAAATGAAAATAACATTGGAAAATAATTAAAAACGTCAACATCTTCATGGAGTGGAGGATACAGTGCATAAAAGTTCTCTTGCTGTTAATTGGGTGTACCCACCGCATTCTTTTTAATACGAGATAGGCAATACCCAGGCAATAGAGATAGGCAATACAGGAATAACTTCATCAGCTTCCATCTTGGAGAACTGAACAGACAATAGAACATGAGTGTTTCAGTCCTGTGTGTTGAGACCTCAAATGCAAACAAATATTAGGTGCGTGAAAGTGGATGCAAAGATTATGCTCGTGTGTCCTCAGTGATATAATGGAAGCAAAACTTCTGGAATTGTGACCCTCACTGCCAACTAAACTCCTGGGCCGAGCAATTGTTTAAGTTTACCGAGAGTAAGCAATGTAACACCTGTGTTTACTCACAAGTAATTATACAGTTGTCTGCATTTAAAATGTTCCCATCTGTGTTTTTCAACAGGAGAAGCAGACAATGCTTATTTTATATTTCTGATATTTAGAACAATGGCTTTATGTTTTCAAAGTTAACTGACAGGGTATTACATAAGCAGAACAGGGTAATAATTGAAAATACAGTTTGTTCATCAGCTTATGGCCCCAAGAATGCAACGAGCGAGTACACTAGTAAACAATTCCAGATAAACAGAGATCTCGTGCTTCTGGTCACTCTTGCTATAGTAGTACCAATCTTGGAATGAGTATTCACGCTAGCTCAAAGCAAAGAAGACACTCAAAATAGCAGAATTTAAATGTTATGTTTGGTTCATGCAGTATGTTTAGCTTACACAACATAAACAATATTTTCAACTACTCTGTGTTTCTCCCACTGATAATTTTCTACCTTTTTCTATGTGTTTTCAAAAACCCTGCCAGGCAGCTTCGGTCACAAGTAACATACCCTTGAGTGTTATATTGTGCAATTTTTGTAAGAATAAGTCACCTGTTACACTTCTCTATTTGTTTTACTTTGGTCCAGGCTAGTTCTATGGGATTGAGATCACACATGTATGGGGACAAACAAATGACAGTATGATCCAATGAAACCCAAAGTACGTCCATTTTAGAAACCTCTTTAGGTATGTTTGTTTCAATCATCCTATAAAGATCTGTTTTACACATAGAACCATAATTTCATAGTAGATTTCTCACCACTCTTAGGTGGGGATTTATTTACTTCTACAGACATTTTTTCTTTACTTCCGAGATAACACTACTGACTCGTCCAATTTTTAACTGAAATGAAAGAGATATAGCATATTAGCAATCAAACATAGCAGTAATAACACTGGATGGAAGTTGACAACTTAACCAGCAGCAATGTTAGCTAGGGTGTTTACAAAACACCACGTGGAAACTCTCTCCTCTCCCCCTCAGTCCCCTAGGGCTATGAGCTGGTGAATAGACAGTACTACTAGAACAGTTTATCTTTAGCTCTTAGATGGCATTTTTATTGAAGATGACCATTGGACTTTTCATGTCTTCACACATTCGTATTTTAAATTGTATCACAGAAGGTTGTTTGTTCCTTTAATTGTATTTTCCAGGTTAGCCAAGGGCTGAAATAAAATGATAAACATGTGGCTCCTCCTTTTACTATTTATCGACATTTGCAGTGTCAATCCTGATCTGCTTCAGGCATTTAGTAGTTAAAAGTTAGTGTTTGAGTTAGTTAAACACAAAAGTAAACCGATATGACAATGCATCAAAGGTAACGTGATACAGTGAAATACACAAGTGATAACACTGGATAATGGACAACAATGCTCAATTATTACTTTGGTAAAGCATAGATCTTCTTGGCTCATCCTTCATAACCCAATTACTGATACCCACAGGAGCCACAGTAAGTCTGTATATGTTGAAAAGAAAAACTTGCGACTTGGAGGAGATGCTGCAATGCTTCCGAGTCCTAATGAACGTTCAGGAATCAGCAGGGCAATTCTAGGGCGATGGTATGGGAAGTCCTGTATTCCAGAAATCAGACAGTGCCAAAGAAAATCTCTCTGCACCACCAGCCTATGTTACATTATTTATCATTGAACGAAGCCAAGGCCATTCCAGTAACTGTTTTAGGCCACAGTGCAAGGGTACATTTCCTAAAACAACCAATGAAATGGCCACAACTTCGTACAACGATAAATAATGTGACAATAGACTGGAGGTGCAGAGAGATTTTTTTTGGCAGTCTTTGTACTAGCTGATGAACCCTCATCTAGGACTTTGTATTGCTAGAGTGCTGTTGCTACTACAAGACTGCTCCTGTACATTTGTTGAATTCTTTATATGGTGATCATAAAATCCACAACAAAACTAAATTGAAACATAAGATGTTTAAAATCTTTTTGTACTCAAACATGTTTCACTGAATTCAATACACTTGCAACTGCTGCAGAATAAGGGATAAGTATTTTATTCATACAGCCAAATCAACAAGTAACAGACTTTATGTACAAAGTGTTAATTACACAATCACATGGAGTCTGGAAGCTACTCATTAGTCTTTGTTGGTCATGCTGTCTCAGTTTCTGCGGCAACATAAGGGAGTAACCATCAAGTATTTACAATAGCAAGAATATTAATTGCCAGGCATACAAATTTCTAAGCACAGTACCCACTAAAAAGAAGAATATTTGAAGTGCTTCTAAGCAAGGACGTCGTGAGTACTATCGCAACTGCCAATAAGAGCATGCTACAATGTAACCATATCGTGTCCTTGTGCATGAGAGAAATGAAGATAGTAGCATGCACTGCAGTGCAAGAAAAGTTTTCCTGTAGATGCTACCGAGAGCTATTAAGAGAAACTGTATATTACAACCTAAGTAAACTTTGACTACTCAGTAAAACAGGTAACAGAAATTAACATTTATTAAGGATTATTCCAGAGGGATAGCCAGGAGCTCATGGTCATGCCAGCAAACGTCCTCACCACCATCATAACTCTCTCTTCTCGCACAGATTCCTTCCTGTGTCACTGTTTTTTTAAATTTATCACAAGTTAGATCTAAAGTTTCTTCTCTACCTGTTTCTTTGATAACATTTCTTTTCTGGAAGTTCTACATGTTTAACACAGGCAGCCCACTGTTGTTTTGTTTACCTTGTCAAGTTCTTCGTTGACAAGTCTTTCAATATCCACTACTTTAAATGTATAGTTTCAGATAGCAAATGGACATTTACTTGAGCACACGAAGCTCAATCAGATTGTACTACGAATGATAGAGATTTAATCCTATTATTTGATATCCCCTTTTGAGCTCATACACACAAAATATACGTAAAATATAATTGTATGTGTGTATATATATATGTATACCGAACAGCTGAGGCTAAAATTATATCCTTTTTTTAATACATACTTCCACAATCATTCTTTATATCAGACATGAGTTTCAAGCTTGTTATAAACTATGAGGGTTGTCCGTAGAATAAGGTTCCCAAGGATCTGCAGTCGTGAGGAACGCTGTTACAGGTGATCCAACAACACTGGCATGTAGCTTGGTTCTCCCTCACCCAGTCCTCTGGCCTGCGAGCTGTCTGTGATGCTCAGTCTTGTCTTGGCAGCTGTTAGAAATGGAGTTTCCACTCACTTCTCCCGCCAGGTGCAAATTGCACTTTGTGGTGCATTTTTTGTGTGCAAAAAGCCTGCACTGTTGGACATTCATTCCCAACTGTGTGAAGTGACAGAGAGCAGGTATGATCATACAACATGTGTGCAAATGGTGCAGAGAATTCGAAGACAGACATTCAGACATCCATGACAACCAGAATTCTGAACGGCCATTGGTTTCGGACAAAACGATTGCAAAAGTGGAAGAAGCAATGCTGAAAGATCAAAGGGTGACGGTTCAGGAGATCTGCGACATGATTCCTGATGTCAGCAAGACCTACATTCACAAAATTTTGATAGATCAGTTAGGATATACCAAGTCGGGTCCCAAGAATGCTTACGAAAGACCACAGATGAAAATGTGTTAAAGTGTGCCGCAAATTTCTTCAGGCCTACGACCAATCTCATTAACAAATTTGGATGAGACACAAACACCCCCCTTATAGCCCAGACCTAGCCCCAAGTGACTACCATCTCTTCCCTGTCTTGAAGAAACTCTGGGTGTGATGCATTCCAGAACCAGAGAGGAACTGAAAGAGACTGTGCTGTGCTGTGGGAGAGTTCTAGAATACAGGCATAAAAAAGATGGTATACCACATACAAAAATGCATTGATCAGAATGGCGATTATGTCAAAAAATAGGAAAAGGCTAAGCTTTCCAAAAGTGTATAATTCAATGTCAATAAATGTTTTTTATTGTGAAAAAAATTGGGAACCGTATTTTACGGACAACCTTTGTACTAATATTCAATTATTAATCTAATAATTACTATGAGAGATGAAGCTTGTTCTGATTGGGCAACACTGCACGTCTGTGACTTGCTACTGCTACAGAGCCTCTGAAGGTCATGTGCAGCAGGTTTGACATGAATAATAAACTACTCTCATCCTAGTACAAACTTTGTGCACTTGCAGACACCACTCAGACCCTTTTTACCTGCCTGTCAGTGATGCCATGCCTTTGTTTTGCATTCTTTGTAGTGATAACAGTTTGAATATAGATAACTTGAAGCCAATTCTTTAAGAATTTCTATGGCTACTAATAATTAATGTGATGCCTTGTTAAACATTAAGATATACATGCACACACATGCACACACAGTCAAGGTTACCGGATCTAGTACTCTATGTCCACGAACAGATAGCTGGTTTATTCTTCTAAAATATGTTTGTATCACAGTAGCTGGATTCTTGGGCAGCTTTGAAATTCTGAACCAATATGAATAATTTTTGAGAAGCTGTTATTGTTTCACTGATGGCTTTCAGAGTGTTAAACGCAAAACTATTTAACAGTATCCAATTTTACAATAAATGCTACATAATGTACCTACTACTCCAGCTGGTTGGTTAGAGATAATTAAATTTGCTCAATGATACATTAGTAGAACAGTAAAGCTACTGTACAAGTTAAGCCACTTGATTTGCAGATGGTACAATGGGAAAAAAAAAAAAAAGGATTGTGAAAACTTTTAAGGCTAAAGAAAAAAGAAAAACTTATTCTAATCAGGAATTCAAATCATATCTAATTGAAGTTTTCTAAAAAGCACATTAGTTACACATGTGACCTTGAAAAAAGAAAATAGCTATTTCATTGAAGTAAATCCCAATAAACATGCCTAAGTTTGCACAATAACCTGGCATATTTTATCAATATCCAAGCCTCTACAATGTTTTAATCAAAGCTGCTCAGGTATGAATTTAGTTTTACTTTTCTGTAAGAATAATGAAACAAGTTTTAATGTTCCCTACAGTGCTGTGAAACCACTACTTTCCAAATGTTGCAAAAGAACCATAATTATACTTTAGCTGTTCTTTGTTGCTATACACACCTAAGTTTACACCATACACAGTAACATGACAAATAAAATAAAGATAAACTTAAATAAGGAAATAATGAAGCTATGAACATTGAAGCAACAAGAATCTAAAGTAAAAACAATAGAAACCAAAAGCTTCACTTATCTTTGTAATACTTAAAGTTCTTTGGTGCTAACAAGTTTTGAGTTGACAAGTTGTTAGCACCAAAGAACTTGCAATATTACAAAGATAAGTGAAGCTTTTAGTTTCTAATTTGTTTTTACTTTAGATTAAAGATAAACTTGCTTAAACCTCTGGCACAGGACAAGTACACTTCAAAATAACCAGAATGCATTCAGAAATGATTATTTAAATATAAGTGGATTTCAGAAATAGCACATTATAAATTTGTAAAGTACCTTATTCTAAATATGTAAGACTATGATACAATGAAGCATAAAATTAATATAATTTGAGTTGAACTAACACTGTTTATTACTAGTATTTACATACAACACATTTCATTAGATCCTTCCTAACATCAGTTTATGTCAACTGCTGGATTTAGCAAACTCTGGTGACAATTGAAGGCATCTATCTCTGTGATCTTGAAGTTTGGGTTCTTGCCAAATGTGGTGTTAAAATTATGAGCTTTCCATCCCATTCTTTATGAAGATATATTCCCACGTGGATAGCTTTGTGGCTATGTGGCCGAGCGGTTAGAGCGTTCACCTACCACCTAATTGGCCCAGGTCTGATCCCAGGGACCCACATGCGATATTAGTGGTAGATAAAGTGGCATCAGGGCAGGTATTCTTCAGGTCTCTGGTTTCCCCCACCATTCATTCCACCAACTGCTCCATTAGCACCTTTCCAATCATTGATTTTGCCTGTATTTAATATCATCCTCTTCCTCACTCTCATACCTGGTGCTATGCTCCCCAACAGGCATCTGACCCTAGGCACTAGCTTGTAAGTCCTAGATACAATGAAGCATAAAGTCCTACATCCAGGGAGGGTAATCAGGTAAAGAAGAAGAAGGATAACTCTAGTAACTAAAAGTAATCTGAACATTAGGCTTAAAGAACATTTTAGGAACATCAGAAACAAAGAAATAGAAATATCTGAAGTGGTATACCATTTCTGAAAGGAGAATCATCATATAAAACCTCCAGCTCAACAGCCCTTGGTGGACCAACACTTATTGTCCGGCCGCTGCATCCCCCACCTCTGCCCACTACAGGCATCAACAGTAAAATGCAGAACTGGAGTTCTTTTTTTTTAAAATTTATTAATGTCCTCCAATGCAGTGTCGTATCGGATGATGAATGAAATGGGTGAAATGATGCTCAAATGAGCCCGAGTTCCATGGAGCTTTAAGTTACCTGACATTCGTCTTCTCAGGATAAGGGAAAATCTCAGGGGGAAAAAAAACCTTACCTGGATAACTTACCCTAAGTGAGATTCAAACTCGCAACCTCTTTAACGTGAGGCAGACACGCTAATCATTACACTACTGAGGCGGGCAGAATTGGAGGGTGGAACGTGGTCAATGCCCTGAGCGCTCCCAGCCAGTTATTTGGCCTTTGCGACTGGTGTCACCACTTCACCAAGTAGCTCCTCAATTGTCCCTTCCGGGACTTCACAAGGCTGAGTGTATTTGTGCCAAACCTCCCAGTGGGGGATCAGGGATTGAACCCAGTCCTCTGTGCCAGAGGCAGGCACTCTACCACCACGCTATGGAGGCAGTCAGAATCATGATATAAAACAGGAAATTCATTTTAATAAAAGTGTTCATGGTCCAACGACACTATCCACATGGGAAAATATCTTCATAGAGAACCCCAAATGACCTAGTTGTCAATGAGCCCTTAAATGTTATGTCTTTATAGAGCAACATGAAGGAAAATTTGTCAAATTCTACACCACATTTGACAAGAACCCTAACTTCAAATTCATCAGGTCACCATAAGAGGCGTCTCAATCATCACCAGAGTACACTAAATCAAAATCCAACAGTCGACATAAGCTAATAACAGGAAGATTCTAACAAAACACATTCTAAGTAGAGACTAACAATGAATGAAGTCTAGAGTGTTCGACTCAAATTATATCTTAAAATTAGTAATTATAAAATAAAGCAACAAGAGAGCACTAAAAATCTGTCCAAGTTTACGTTTCCCAGAGGATTAAAACCAAAGCTCTGGATTCTTACCTTTATTCTTTGGCATTTTTGGACTGCCAATTTTGGGACTACCAATTTTTGCTGGCAATAAGGCAACTGCAGGTCCATTTGTGACTGAATTGCCAGAAGCAATCAAGTCATGTTGATATCTTCGCCATTGTTCTTTGGTTATTACTGTATCCTCTGCTCTAAAAATGTAGAAGTTGCGATCTCCTACTTGAAGAGTGCATGGTTCAAAAACGTTTAGTAGCTTAAGTCTATGGAGTAAAAAGAAAACAGAAATTCAGAAAATTGATCTTGTCCTAAGAGCAGACTTAAATTATGAAGGAACAAAAGCCTCTTGCTTCATACAAATTTTTATCTTTATGAAAGTTTCATCCAATTTGAAAAATTCGAAGCTATAACCACTACTGGAGCCATGGATACAGTGTTGCTATGTCTGTTGAAGTAAGAGCAAATTTGATTACAACAAAAAAACAGGAGAAAACAGTAGATTTTTAACCAGCAATTTTGCTTAGTGAATGCATATTTATGACATAATAATAGTAATGATGATGATGATGACGATGATGATTTGGTCCAAAATTCTTGCACTTTAGAGTTACTGCCACATGCAATGTCAGTATTGTGCAATAGCCTCCATTCTGTATCTACATATTTATTAGATTTCTTCTGCTTTCACCAAATTAGGAAACCAAGAAGCAAGTGGTGCAATTGACTGAACTGTCTGGATTTTAGCTTGTTCTAACACTTCCAACATTGTAAGAAGGGGATCATTTAAGGAAAAGCGACAGTATGTTGCGAACTGATTCAACGTACAAATCAATACAGCCTAATTTGAAAACTTGTACATGTTTTGCAGAAACAACAGATGTTGTTGTTGTTAGCTAATGCTGGATTTCTGACAATGAAGTCATTAATCCTCTTGCTCTCCAATATTTAATATATTGATAGAGCAATAGCAGTATAGTAACCGCTTTTTAGAGAGCACCATATATTTATGTTTTGGCGGTCACATTGCTCTCTCACAACCCCCAGAATGTCTGGAGGACCACACCTGTCGTTGGTTTACGGGTCTCACCGACCTGACCGGGAGAATTAACAAAATAAATTCACCAACCATATCCTCTGATTACCAATCAGAGGACGTATTACATGCCATGACAGGTCAGCATGTTAGGATTATTGTATATGTACATACATACATGCAAACAATTTTGTTGTTGTTGTTTTCTAGTGCCTTGGATCTGGCAATGAAGCCATTAGCATTCGTGCTTTCCAATACTTTTGAACTGTAGTTTCTTCTGATCTTAATGCTTCACAGGTCTTCAAGTGGTCTTCATTCATTTCTGCTGGATCGTTACACAGGACACATATTGGTATACTGTTTATCTATATAGGTGATTATAATAATCTTTTGTTTTTATACACGAAGGAAATATGTTGCCTGAAAATCTTTTTTGGAAGAGCGAACTATATGATGTTAAGGAAAATAGTGTTTAAAAATGGAAAATACATTAAAAGCAGGAGATTTTGAAGTTCATTCAGTTTTTAACAATAGATCAGTAGATTTGCAAAAAAACAGATCTCCTGCAAAATCAGTGGACCTGGCAACCCTGCATGGATACGAGGACCACCATTTATATTTTGAGCTTAATGATAAAAAAAAAACAGTAATTTATCATTGAAAATTGCTTTATTGTTTTTCAAAATATTCTCCTTTATAACCAAAACACTTTTGCATGCATTTGAGCCATTTGTCATATTTTTTCCAATCTGCTTAAGACACCTCCAAAGCACATCACAGCTACTTCTACTGATGAAAATCATTGTCCTTGCATTTTATTCTTGATGTTTGGGAGCAAAAAGAAACCATTGGGTGCCAATCAAGGCTGTATGGCAGATGAGTAGGGACACTTTTTTTCGCATTAATGATAAAAGCGACAAACATCATAATAAATCAATTTCCCATTATCTTTCCTAATTATGTGATATTGATCAGTAAATCAATATTATTTTAGCAAATTTTAGCAATGAGCACAGATTGAAGCAAAATTACCTTATTTTGCAAAAAATGCAAAATTCCAGTCATTTTTAATATGTTGTTAGCTAATGCTGGATTTCTGACAATAAAGTCATTAATCCTCTTGCTCTCCAATATTTTTCATTGATGGATGGGGCATTAGAAGTGGCCGGGCATATTTGAAGGTGGTCTCTCTTGCAGATCACATAGGGGACAGAGTGATGAGTGTTTAAATGTTTTGCCAGACAATCATGTCCTGTAATCAACCTGAAGGTTGCAACTGCTGTTTTTCGAGGATACTCAGGAATTACTGTTTGAATGTTTGGTAGTTCCTAGCTTTTATTCTTTGATTTTTCATAGTAATATTTTGCAATAATTTTTTTTTAATTCAGAGTTGGCTAATGTTTCAGCTGCATAAAATGGTAGATTAACTATAGATTTTTGTACACTGCTGGTACCCTTTTTTGCAAGAAGATCAGCTTTCTCATTACCACTCAGTCCACAGTGAGCTGGTATCCATTGGAAGACAAGGTGTTTTTGAAGTGCTGTTAGATGGCTAAGCATCTTCCAACATTCTATAATAGTTTGGTTTTTTGGTGACAACTTGGAAGTAATTGCTATAATTGCTGCCGTGGAATCTGAGAGATTAACTGTTTGCTGAAAATGTGAAATTCTGTACAAAAGATTTTGTAGGGCCATTCGAATTGCTTCAATTTCTCCATCAAAGTTTGTAGTTCCATAACTTAAAGATTTGTAATAGGAAAAGAGGTGACACTTGACTCCAGCCCCTCTTCCATCTCGGTTTGATATCAATGATCCATCAGTATAAATATGGAGCCATTTGTGTTCTGGAGCAATTTTTAATATAAAAGTTAGTGATTGAGAAGTAGAAATGGAACTTATAAATTCAATCCCAGCTGTGGCATTGAATTTTTAAGTTCCAGTTCTACCTCTCAAACATTGCCCACACATGGCTTTTGTATTTAAAAACACCAACACTAAGTTTGTTGGCATAAATAAATAATAAAAGTTAGTTCCCACTTTCTTTTAAGTTCATTCCTGTAAAATGTTAAGTTACACAAAAAGAGCGTAAAACTCTCAATTACAAACATAGTGAACTAATGGCTAATGATTAAGGAAGTTGAGGATTCCGTCATTAGTGAAGTGATGGTCTGGATAGTCAAGGATAGTTTAGCATTCTTGGCAACTGACCCCTTTTTACCTGACTATACTGAGCGTGAAAAGATGGCTCTGGGTTGAGAAGTAGAAAGGGTAGGGAATTTTCTGAAAACAAAATGCTTTGCACTTGGGCTTTTCACTGTTTTCTTTAAATATGACTTCTTAAGAGACTATTTACTATCATTAACTCAGAAGAATATCTTTGTTCTTGTTCACGCAATCACACTTCCTCACTTCAAATTGCTTAAAAAATGCGATATTATTGCAGAGTATTTAGGTTTGAAAGATTTAACTGTACAGCATATCTATTCTTACCAGCAAATTGATATTATGCAGCCATTAAATGCACAGAAATTAATGCATTTAGGTTTTGCAAATGCTGTATTGAAATCTACTTGGATTTCCCATTCATCACTTGATGTGGAGAGGTATTTGTCGAGCTGCAATTTAACTGTTAATGATCGAAGATAACTGATAAAAGAAAGCAACATTTTAACATGTGCTTTGTTGTCTTTCCAAAGTAAAAGTGTGTAATGTTTCTGCAATGCATATTGTGACATGGCTTCTCCATGTCATTAAGAATCCTTGATTTTTCAGGGAGGTTGCCATGGAGACAGTTTTTATTGGTAAGAGTTTTTTGGAGAAGGTTAAGAGACAGAAAGCAGTAGTGTGGCTGTACTTGAAGGTTGAGATTAAATGTGTAGTTGTGTTATGAGCAAATAAAAGATTGAGATTTTCTGAAATTGTTACAATATGTTCAATGTATCAGAGCACTATAGTACCAATAAGAAATAAAATTAGAGTAACATTACTGTTTTGTAGTTATTGTAGTTTCCATGGTACACAACTTCTTCCATTCTAAACTCTAATACATTAAAATGTATATTAAATACATTTAATAAAAAATATGCAATACCAAAAAATAAATATAGAGATATATGTATATATAAAATACAAGCCATATATTACGAAAAAAGCAAAAACAAAATCTTTCACAAATTTCAAAAAAGATGAGTGCAGGAAAACATTCCCCCCAGTGGTATTTACCACGAATTAAAATATTGCACAGTTAAAGCAACAACACTAGCCATATTGAATAAAAAAACACAAAAATTAGAACTCATTTTGCAAAATTAAAAAAAAGTTAGCGAAAAGATAAGATGAGCCATCAATTTGATTTTTTGAGTGTTCAAATAGTTGGTTAAACGAGATGTGTGAGAGCTTGCACTGTCTTCACAAACAATCTGACGGTGACTTCCGCAAACAAATGGTTTTATAGCATTCAGAATTTTACTTTTCTCAAAACAGAAAAGAAAAAGAAACCAGGTGACTATTTGAGAGGTAGAATTTTTCAGTTCCAATTCTACCTCTCAAACATTGGCCACACATTGTGTTTAAAAACACCAACAGTAAGTTTGTTGGCATAAATAATAGGTGAGAATTTAATGCCATTCTGGCAGTTTGTCACAATAGCTCAGTGGTAGAGCATCCACCCGGTAAGTGGAAGGTCTGTGGTTCAAATCCCAGTTGTAGCATTGAATTTTTAAGTTCCAGTTCTACCTTTCAAATAGGTGACTATTTGTTTCAAAAGGCTTCAAGCGCCAACAATTTTTGTTGGACTCGGTTCATCTTGTAACACCTATAAAGTCGACTGGTATTTATGTTCCACCTCATGTGCATAGATCCATGATTTGTCACCTTTTACAATCTCATGTCTTTTCAAGCACTGCCATCATATTTCTTGAACTTTTGTATGCACCAATTGACAGAAGCATCTTTTTGAGATTGCATCAAATTATGTGGGATCCAACAAGAGGGAACTCCTTTCACGTCTAAATGTTCATCCATATTTCAAACATGCGGGTGGAACTAATGCCTCTATCTCACAGTATGTTGCATTATCAGTTTTTGCACAGCATTAATGTTTTGTAGCACAAGAATTGATGTCAGACAACCTATAGGAATTTTGTCACTAAGCAAATGGCGGCCACGATTAAACTTATTATATCAACACTACTCAGAGGCAAAGGATGGATGGGGCTTTATTGTCAAATGTGGCAGTGGATCGATGCACTCATCTTGATAATCCAAGTCAAAAGTCTTTCACGAGCATTTTTACAATTCAATTTCATTTTTTCGCTGATACACCATTTTCAAGTCACTGTAAACAACATAAATAACTCTCTTATAACAAAATATCTAAAGTAGATTATGGTAAAAAATGTCTACTTTCCAGTGGAAAAGTCAGCTGGTACCCACAACAATCAGTGTTGTCAAGGCTCAAAATATAAATAGCACCTTTCATATTTGTGTTTTTATGTCAGTGCTCTATTACTGAGTTATCATGACAAGACATATGGAGGCACAATTCACTATTACAGCACATATCCAAAGCACAAAACTTTGGCATGGAAGGCAGAAAATGTGTGATTTGATTCCTTGTTGCAGCAATTATGAGGCATGTCCAGAAAGTAACTACTGGTTTGGAAAAAAAGGCCTAAAATATTTGTTTACAACATTTATTATAATCGAATTAATCATCAACTTGACTTTATTCATATATATATATATATATATTTGACTCTGTTTGTTCCTTATCATTCTGTCATTGCCAAGAACATTGTCTATTTATAAGGATGATAATTATTGTTAAATGTTATATTTCAATCGTATTTATGCAATTAAGGGTTCTTTTGTATTTCATGTCAAAAATGCCAAAAAGACAAATTAATATCGTTTTCTTAGCAAACTCCAGATTATAGTGAAATGCAAAATATGACATAAAAAAAGCATAATTAAGCCAGTAAATATTCAAACACATTACTTACACGATGCAGTAACATTAAACTTTCTCTTGGTCCGCCGACTTTGAAGAGAACAGACATCTTTTTTATGTAAAGGTCAAATAAAAGATTGTTGAATAATTGAGTATTTGTGGACCAAAGTTTAAAAGTAAAGAAGACATCACTTACAAACTTAACTTCGAGAAGTTAAACCATATAATGTGTAACAATACAATTAAATTGAGATATAACAAGATAGACAACGCATTTAGCAAAATTTTGCTTAACCTTTCGATACAAAAATCTCCATCGTGCTAAGAAATACAAATCAGTGAAACTAAATATTGTGCCACTTATTTAAAATACTGTAATACTCTACAAAGGCGCAAATGAAAAATTCAGCAAACATAAAAATCGAGTCCAATAATTCATTGCGCCCTGTACTGTGATCTTAGATAGAAGAGTGTCATCATAGCAAATACCAATATACAAAAACTGCATCACATGAAAGAGCATTCCTTAACATATTTTTCAACATAGTTGCCACATTGTTCAGGCATTTGTCATGCCAGGGAATCAACTTTTGTAAGCCCTCTTCAAAGAAAGAGGCCGCCAGGGACAATTTCATGCAAAACAGGTTTTAAAATTTGTGGAAGCCCATCACAAAGCATTCTTATTGTGAACTGCCTGTTTTCAGGAATTGTTTCACTCACTTGTTCAAATTAACTATCAGTGACAACAGAAGACTGCCCACTACATACTTCTTCATGAACACTGGATTGTCTATCGAATTGCCTCACCATTCCATCTGTCATTTCGTTTTCACTACAAATCTCTATAAGTTGACGAATTTCTGCTGGCTTCATATTTCCTATTATGAAATGCACTTAACGGTCAGCATGATCAGAAATTGTCTTTAACAGTCTGAATGATCACTAACAACTGTAAATACAACACGATATGACTGTAATGGTGTCAGGAGCAGACAATGAACCAGAAAGACAAGTGCACAAGCGTGTAACTGCAAATCTATCATTGCGGTGGCAGTAGAAGGAAACGGTACTTACTTTCTGGACATGCCTTATAGATTTTCAATCTGATTCAACTTTCCAAAAGCTTAAGATTACAAATGAGCGTATCTCAGTTATTGTCACTTATTCTAAAGCAGCCTCATTCAAAGAATGGATTTTTATTATTATCCTACAAAAGTGCTCTTTGTAATTCATCCTTTTACTGCAGAGATATTTTCCACTTGATGACCATTCCTTGCTGAGAAATTTTTAAAATTTAAAATGCTTTCTATTCATATAACAGGCAAAAAGAATATAAATATTATCAAACACTCATCTAGGAGGCTGTAAACTGATTGAATAATCCACTTTCTCAACAAAAAAATCAATCAAAAGCTTAATTTAGGCCACACGCAGTGCTCAGAAGTTAGGGTTGTCCACAGGAACCATTAATTTAGATATAGGTACTTATTTTAATAGGTAACATTATCAATCACTAATAACTATAAGCGCTACTACATAGAAGTGTCATAGTGGAAAAAAAGTAAATTATAATAGGGTTCTCCAAAGTGCATTTTACTAAATTTATTTCAAATCTGAATATTTGCCAATCATTAATAACTCTAAGCATTGACACTATTAAAAATAGAAATATAATAGTGAAAATGAGAGTATTTATAATCAGGGTTATCCAAAATTTACAGTACTAAATTTGTTCTGAATGTGAATATTAGTCTTACACTTATAAGAAAACTACCTCATCCCAGTATTTTTTAGAACTATTTCTCACAAAGAAAATGGTAATACCAATTAGTTTCTTTAGCAATGAGCTGTACAATTTGGAAAGGAAAAAAATAATTTAAAAACATAAAAAACTGTGGCACTTTCATCTACATTCACTGAAATACCTGAATTATGGTTATAAAAACCATGATTTTGTGGAACACAATTGCTCCTCAGCCATTGAAACATTGGCACCTGTGTATCCTTTGTGTGTGGCATGTCTTGTGGTGGTGGATCATTTTCGTCACTTTTCTCACTGTCACTTATTTTTCCGGCATCACTATCAATACATTCACTACCACTTTCACTTTCCTGACTACTGTAATCAATATCTGACATATCAGATGGCAAAGCATCAAATTCGGCCAGTAATTTATCATCGCCTAAAACACACACCTGCCTGCTAGGCCCGGCCATGTTTTGTACACCCATGAATACCCACAATCACATGACCCCACGCCAGCTGCAGTACTCTCAGAGTAAAATGCATATGCAAGCCTTTGTATTTTAAGCTGTAGATGCCACTATAATGCAGAGAGCTCTTTGGAATTGCTTCTTCATAATCCTAACAGATGACAGAACATGTTCAACTCAAAGTGTGTACAGAGATTCCCTTCAGTGTCTCATAAGGCTTGATCCTAGCGAGCACTCAAGCTATGTTTTGGCCACCACACAGGTTTAAATGCCCTGCCGTCTATGCGACGGCCAACGAAGTGAAAATGTTAAGAACAAGAAGTACAAATCAGGCAGGAGTCGATTTACAGTGAAAGAAGCTCTCTAGGTCTGGCAGAAAAAGGAATTGATATAGCAGTTCAAGAGTAGATAAACCAAACAATTATAGAAAGGGATAAAGGTCTGGAAGAGAAATTCAGACAAGTATAGATGAAACACAAAAGGGGAAAGAAATGGAGATCATAAAACTAAATTCTAAACTTACAAAGGTTGAAAAGTATGAAAGACAGAAGTAGAAGGTACAATCTAGTAATTTCAGGAGTTGAACAACAGGGGTGGGAGTTTATCAAGGTTTGGGAGATCTATTAGTGAACAGATTATAAATACATCTGAGAAGCTAGATTTCTGATGCATCTTGAAATACCATTCATTGATTCTGTCAACAAATTTGTTTTGCTTTTAGTGGTTGGTAATATGATAGGAAAAAATATATCACGTAGCATCCATAATGAAGGCAACCATGATAAATAGCTGCATTAAGAATGTGAATAATGATTCAGAAACCTTTAGCATTCACAATTTATGCCAAACATTCGGGCAATGTTGCCAAATAAGGGTTTAGGGATCACATAACACAGGGCGTCAATGCATGAGAAACAGAAGCCAGCAGTAGTAGCAGATAAATTGCATGATTGAATTGTGCAAAGAACATCTTAGGAATCCTAAGTATAAACAAGTGGAAAAATCGGCAGTGGTCGTGCATTTTTTGCTAGAAATCCATGTAATCAATTCTAAACCTACATTGTTCAAAAGCATCTCTAATGCGAAACAACTAACAACTTGAGAGAATATATTCATTCTGAAAAATACAGAGTCTTCAACTTTGAGTTGTCCCAAAATGGCAACCAACCTCTGCAAGAAATTCCTGGAAGACACCAGAGGACAATAGCATTACAATCTTCAACACGACACTGTTCCAGCAGTCAACATCAGGTTGAGAAAGAGAGCAAATGAGCTCTTGAAACATATCCCATTTTTAATAAGCGACGTAGTATCAGTAAATCTGATTCATAAAGCATATATAACATCAAACATGTGTTAGAGAAATTACTTCATACTTGGCTTCCGAAACTCTTTTCAAACCATGTGTAATGTGTATGCAGGGTTGCATTCCTTGGTGTTAACATTCCTGCAATCCATGTCTAACAAGATAGACGGGCTATGGCACACACTGAAATGAGTTATTCTCCTAGTCATGGCCTAATGAAATAAAACCACAATTGCCTAAAGGTTGACGCACACTGGTCCATTATGACCGGAATGGAATGGAGCAGAAAAATTCTGCGAGGATAGGATTCGTGTTATTCTATGATCAAATGCACTCTGGCGCGAACAGAAGGATATCGTTTCCGATTGTGCAGGGAAGGATACTTGAGATACGGCCCTCGCGGAAGTTCTGCTGGCGACTAGTGGTGTTCGTAAACAATCGTTATCTTATGTATGCATTCGACTGTCTCAACATACACTGTATTGCACGTACACACATAAACAGAAGCCAGCCATCTGCAATAATGAATGATGAAATTCCTATATTGACTGAAAAATTATAAAGAATTATATGATGCTTCAGATACCAATTACCACAACCAGATATGCTGTGAAGTTGTCTGGGAGGAAATTGGAAGGAAAATGGATTATTCAGGTAAAAACAAGTAATCACTATACTAAGTTTACGATGCTTTCGCTGTTCTATTCATCCATGTTTGATGACCAACCAAATTTTCTGGTAAGGATATTCCAAGCAGTAGGCATTTAAGCTACCAAGGAAGACGGACGGCTGCAAATTTCCGTTCTGTTCGTGACAGACCAGTGTGTGTCAACCTTAATACATCCATATTCTTAGCAGGGCGCTAATGACCTAGAAGTTGAGCACCCTTAAACCCACAAATCATCATCATCATCATCATCATCATCATCATCATCATCATCATCATCATCATCATCATATTCTTAGCAACTGAGACAGAATATGTGGTCAGACCCCAAAAAGAAAGCGTTTATGTAAATATTTATTGTAAATATAGTTTATTTTTCATGTTGGTAAGGATTTGTTGAGTACAGAAAGTGTATTCCATTGTCTCACTGTTACGAGTAATATTTGTTTAATAATGTCATAAATGTTAAATAACATGTTCAAATTTAATATGTATAAATATAAGAATCATTTATATTTAATATTAAAAGTGTAGGGAGGATAGATCGCTTCCCTAAAATTACAGGAACTATTTAGCGTGTAGGATGATATCATAGAGTGCTCTGCAGGAAATGGACATATACGCTTATGAATACAAACGCGTTATGTACAAGACGCTAGATTTTTTCTTAGCATCGTAGTGTCCAGAGAGAGAAGACATGTTTTGTGACAAGCGCAGATGTGGATGCTAAAAGTGATTTAAAACAATAAATAACGAGAAGAAACCATTAAGGAAAGTTAATTAAAGTGTTACACATGTAATATTCAATGAGAAAGGTGCAAATAAAAGTGTTATAGAAAAGTTATATCCTGTGTCTGCATTATTTCACCCTGTACTACGACCCAAGATAGTAAGAGTCCCAAAGCTCAGCTCATTCAACGATATATTAAAAAACAGCACCACAACCAAAACAATTGCTCATTGAATTTATTCAAAAGATAAGTTTTATCATGAATGTATGCAATGTTAGCCATCAATCAGACTACCATTACTACATAACTCTGATTCACAATACAGCCTTTCTCATTAGCCATGCTGCAATCACGACCGATTTGCCAACTCCTGCTTAATTGAACAATTTTTGCTGTAGCTATGCTAAAAAGGTAAATTACAATGAACAGTAAATTAAATTACCTTTTTAAATCTTCTCCTTGAACAAGGAATTTAGGCTGTTCCTTCTCAGCACCAGCACCGTCCTTTGAGTATGCTCGACACTGCCAGTGTACACCTACAGAATCAGTTCGCACTTCTTCTACTACTACTTTTATAATTCTGTTAGCTTTATTGCGTTGTGTTTTTAATTCTTTGGTGCAGTGAATCCATTCTGCATCTTCAAGGCAGTGCAAGGGTCCCCATAATGTCTGGCCTGGATAAAAATCAGCTCGATGGCTTGAAAACTCACAATCCTGCTAACACAAAGTTTTTTATTATAGCTCCTCACTCTTTATGAAACAATTTGCTGTAAAAAGACTGTTAATAGCTCAGTTTTACAGTACTGTAGTTTAGGAACTCTTTCAGATATGTATGTCACTAGAATGCCTATTATCTGCATCTTTTATTTTTACTCCTACAAATTCAAGTGATGTATGACAAACAAGAAACACCAGCTATTTTGACAAAGCAAGCTGAACTACCATGCTACAAGAAAATCCAGTTCTATAAACAAATATTAATACAAGGGTCCTTCAATAAATAACCAAACTAATTTAATTGTATTTAAATAAACTGCCCTGGAGTTGCTAGTGGTGGAAAGGTGAATCCTTCCTCTAGCAGTGCTGTGAGTGCCAGTCATGCAGAGTGAATCAGTTGGGAGCTAGAGCCCGATACGTGAGGTCATGTTTACTGCACCCACCATGGAACTTAAATTGCAGCAACGCGCATCAATAAAGTTTTGTGTTCTGTTAGACAAAACTCCAACAGAAACCTTTGAAATGGTGCAGCAAGCATACAAGGACCAAGCTTTAGGCAAAACACAAGTCTCTGAGTGGTATAAACGTTTTAAAGGGGGTCATGAAGACCTTCAAGATTCTCCGCACCCTGGAAGACACGTAACAGCAAAAACGGAAGTCAACATTAACATAATTGACATAATTGTGCGAGAAGATCGTCGCATAAAAATTTCGAAAGTTGCAGACATAATGCATTTGTCTGTTGGAACTGTAGATGACATAATTTATAATGATCTTGGCTATCAAAAAGTTGCAGCGAAATGGGTACCGCACGTGCTGAAGGACAAACAGAAGGCTCACCACGTCATGACGTGTCAACAATGGCTTGGAAGGTTACAACGGGAGCCAGACTTCCTGAATGGGGTCATCACTTGTGACGAGAGTTGGTTCGACCATTACGACCTGTTAACAAAACAGGAGAGTTTGCAGTGGAAATATTCATTGAGCCCTAGGCCTAAGAAAGCAAAAGTTCAGAAAAGTGCAGGAAAGTTAATGCATCTCGTATTCTTTGACAAACAGGGCATTCAGTATGATCATGTTGTAACTAATCAACGCACAGTGACATACTGAAGGGACCACTGAAGAAAAAATCGTCGAAAAGCGACCAGATCTCAGAAGGAGAGGATGGATCTTGCATCAGGATAATGCCCCTGCTCATCGAGCTCGTGCAACTCAAGATGTCATCGCAGAAATGGGCATTGAGATCATGCCTCATCCGCCTTATTCTCCAGATCTCGCACCATGTGATTTTCATCTCTTCCCTAAAGTGAAACAGGAGCTTCGTGGTTGCCATTTTTAAAGTGATAAGGAGTTGAACAATGTTGTCATGGGTATCCTGAATGGACTGTCCAAAAATGGGTTCAATGAGTGTTTCGAACAATAGGTAAATCATTGGAATAATTATATTTCATCAGAGGGAGAATACTTTGAAAGTGTGTAGCTAAATATTAGTGAAATAAAGCCATTATGTATCAAAAAATTAGTTCAGTTATTTATTGAAGGACCCTCGTATATAAATATATAAAACCCAATAGAGCTTTGAAAATGTGATGGAGGCATCATGAAACATATATTAGCAGCATATTAATTCAAGAACTTGCAGCAATTTAAGGTAAGTGAAGAATTTAGTCTCTAAGTTTGTTTTTATTTTAAAAGGTAAGATTTTGTCCTGATTCTTTGTGTTATGGTTGGTCATGTATATGAGGTGATCACAAACAGCACTAGTTGTAGGTAAACACAAATAGTGACTTGTTTGGGGAACTGGTCTTGCAAAGAAATCCACTCAGTTGTTCATTTTCTGTGGTCAAACCATGCAACCGTGGCTGACATTCACTGGCACCTCGTAGAAACTTATGGGATATTATAGTGTCTGCTCAATATATTGCAGAATGGTGTTGAAAATCTGCGGTAGAGAAAACATCATCTCGCTGTTGAAGCAGTTTTGCTGGGACATTATGGACCATTCTCCCTAAAGCCTGGACCACGCTCTGAGTGACTTTCATCTTTTTCCTCACTTAAAGAAACCCTAAGGTGCCAACCATTTGCTTCAAACGAGGAGGTGAAATACTTCACAACAACGCGATTGAACATGCAAGGACAGGATTTTTACCAGGATGGAATATTCAAACTCATCCCATGAAACAACAAGTGCCAAAACTGATGTGCATACTATGTGTAAAAATAGCCTAAAATATGTCCTATCAGTTGACTATATGGGTTGTACGAAATAAAATGTAAAAATTTTTTGTCGATCTGGGTGGCTTAGTTTGTTAGACACTGGCCTACTCATCCTAAGGTTGCGGGTTCAAATCCAGCCCAGACTGATGGTTTGTAAGTGTGCTTAAAAACGACCGCTCCATGTCAGTAGATTTACTGGCATGTAAAAGAACTCCTGTGGGACGAAATTCTGGCACACTGGAGATGCAGATGTAATTCTCGCAACTGACAGCAACGTTATACAAAAAAACCAAAATTGCAAACATTTCAATGGAGGCTTTGTCACCTTAGTTTCTGATCACCCTTTGCGTATTCTAAATTTTCATTATTTTAACATTTTTCTTGTTATGCCACACAACTTTGCTGATGTTCAGCCCTAAGTCACAAAAGTATCTACTGACTGTTAAGATTACAAAGACAATTCATCACATCTTTACCTATATTTATGTATAATAAGTAGGGCCCGGATTTTTAGGTTCTTAAAATTAACTTTTAGTTATTTTTGTATCTTAAAAAAGTTTCTTTTAGTTCTTTAACCTCCTGAAATAGTTTTTATATTATTATTGTCTATTAATTTTATTATTAATTGTCCTCTTTTTATAGCAATGTTGCTGATATGTCCTATAGATCCTTTGTGCTGCTCAAAATGCGATTTTTGGTCTGAGGGCACCTGGAAAATACGTAAATAAAATTATAGTTTATACGCTATGTACATTATAACAGGTGTTTAATCCTTACCTGGATTCCAGCATTCGAGAACAGGTCGTACAGGTTCTCCTGTACGGTATGTTTATCTGCACAGCACCTAGCCACTTAATGCGACTTTATCTGTGCAGTATAGAAGTTGTTCATGTTTGTTCAAGCTTTTGTGCCTGTGGGCATTGTTTCTTTCGCTTTTGGCAGATTTGGCAAAATATTACTTTGCCATTTGTGGTGAAGTTCGGATCGTTACCTATCCACTGACAAATCAACCACCTTCGAGATGAGCTGACATTAGGCATGACACTGGCTCCTTAAATTACCTGCTTAATCTAACGAAAATTAACTTCTAACGATGTAGCAATTGTATGCATTAACAATACGCGATAGTCGACTGAACACAACGGATACTGTTTTTAAACTGATTGGTTTGAGTTTATGACGGGTTCTCCTAAGGACTCCTTTCCACTCGACAACAATCCCCACATTCCTTGCTTGCAACAATACAGAGCTTGGTCCCATATAGCTAAATACAAGTCAGTTGCCTCTAGCATTGTTGTCATTACTCCTCTAAGCATACATAAGCGAAAAGACGTAGCAAAGATGTAACAGTCAAAGTCCATTCATAATTTCATAAACATTTCATTTTCCCATTTTAAAATAGTTTTTTTTTTTTTTTCATTTTAAAATAAATAGGAGATTTAGCCTCTTTTAGGTTTTAAAGTCTCATTTAGCCATTTTTAGGTTTTATAAGATTCAAGCATTTGGCTTCGATGATCATGAAACAGATAATTAAATTAAACCACTGCAGTTAACTACCAAGGAACAAAATAGTTAAAAAACTAAGAATCCGGGCCCTAATAATAAGGTATTCTTTGCAAATTTTGGTAGACAATATAATAAGATACAACTCCAGCAATAAACAAAGGTGAATGATGCCACATCATTCTGGATTATACTCTAGTGGCTGACTTTGTGTCTTCAGTTAGCTTCCACAAAGTACATCAAGCAGAAGTGAAATATGTAACAAGGTATCTTCCTTTCACAGAAGTTTGAAAACAGTGTTGTTATGATCAATTTAATTTAAAAGGTGAGTCAAATAATAACACTATTATTTGATTCACCTTTTAAATTAAAATGTAACAAGGTTTTCTGCATATTAAGCCTATAGCTGCCTAAATTTTTTGGGGGAAAAGAAATTAATAAATCCAATTTCCTTTACCAATAGCAAATACATCCAATACCAATACTTACCTGTGGTAGGTTTAATTGGTTGCAATTTCAGTAAATATTTGTTTTAGGTTTCATTCAACTGTGATGAATAATAACGGAATACTGTACATTTTAACCAATCTGTGTGAGTTAAACTTATGGCAGGATTTAAACTGTTTTGCTGACATACAGTGGTAAGGCATGCTTTAAATTGCTGACAGTGAACGGGTTAAGTGCTCAAGGAACCAGTGGCGGCTGAAGCATGAGTGCCAGCATTACTTCGCTTTCTTTTAAGATGTTTAATTTATGTCCCATAACTGTCAGATAGGGGATTTCGACGATAGTGAACAAAAAAATGGTTGAAATGATTGGCTATCGATGCAATATACATATAGGATAGAAGGGCAGTTATTACATTCCTTCTAATATGTGCTTCACAGAAGCATTACAAACAAAAATGTAATGGCATTTTGTTCTTTGATCAGCCAATTTCAAAAAAATAAATGGTTTTTGTTCCAAATTGGATGCATAATACCACAAGAATGTACAAAGATAACAGTTTGTTACTTGTAAGATGTGTAGAGCAACTTATTTCTGACATAGCTTCTGTAGTAATTATGGGACATCACAGGGTTTCGAAATAATTAATCACTTAAAAGAATTAAAGGAATACTCTGAGCAGCTCCTTCAGATGTGCAGTAACTCAATAACATTGCGTTGAGGTTGGTCAGGGAATTGAACTGGTTTCTGGATGTAAACAGGTTGGTTGCTTGCAGGATCATGTAACATTTTGGGGGCTAACACTTCTGATGGCATACACTTGCACAGTAAACATCGAAAGGCACAGCAGGGCATTTGTTTATGTTCTCAAAACACACCACTACAGTGTTTAAGCACTAACCTAGAGAAATTGACACCCACATAATCTGCAGCATTGCCAGCTTGTTTTTGACAAAACTAAAATATCCCCGTAGGAAATGGTCAGACACAAAAACATACGACACAAAATGTGTTTGAAATAGCGAGATCTACCACTGGTTTAAATTAATGTAATGATTTCCCTTCCAGCCTGTATATATCACGTCACTAGCAATAACTTTCTTTCACTGCACATCGACTGATACTAAGCACTACCTACACTATCAATGCAGAACTAATCAAATCCATGGGATTAAAAATGTAGTGACTTTTTCCTAAGGAAATGCCAAGCTACCATAAAATTTACACATAGATTACAGAGCAGCATATAAGCTGAAGTTACTCATGGTTATCACCAAACAATGCACATGGAAAGCAGAATAAAGAATTTTTGGCTTCACATTCACAGAATCATTTATTTTTCATGTAAATGTCTTATTTAGCTCCTACAGGTTAAAACAGTCACCTTTTTGTTCTATATTTATGTGCAGATCAGGAGCAGGCCTTCCCATGTATTTCAGTTACACTTTGTTTTCTAACGATAAAGTAGAAAATGGACTAAAACTAAACTCCAGCATGACAGCCCATGAAGGGCCAAGGCCTACCGCCCAGCCACTGCATCCCCCACCTCTGCCCACTACAGGTGTCATTGGTGAAGTGCAGTACTGGAGGGTGGGACGTGGTCAGTGCTCCAAGCCCTCCCGGCCAGTTATGCGGTCTTCTCGACCTGGGGCCGCTACTTCTCCATCAAGCAGCTCCTCAATTGGTGCCACCGGGACCTAACAAATCTGTGTGCAACCCATGCCAGACCTCAAAGAGGGGATAAAAATCCCCTTGCTGGTATTGGGGATCGAACCCAGGTCCTCTGTGCCAGAGGCGAGCACGCTACTAACTGTGCTACGGAGGAGAAAATGGACTACTGAGTAAAAACTTTCTTTATTCGTGTTAGTTTACATAAAGAGAAGATTACATACTCGTGTATTTCACAGTTTTCCTAGCTGAAGCAGTCTTCATTTTTAGTCGCCTGCTGTAGTATTCGCAATGTAGGTAACGTTATTAGAGAATAATGATTAATTTAATTTTAAGTATGAACAATGGGAAATGAATGACGAATATGACATTACAAAACACAATTTTCTGCAAAGTTTTACACTGCAAAGTAGTTGTAAGTGCCTTATTTACGATGTCTCATCTTAGGTTATATGTAAGTTGGTACCAGTGGCAACTATTGTACAGAGCATGTTAACACCCAACTTTTTGACACCTTGCACACTTTTTAGTAATATTTTCTATAAATGCTATTGCAAGTAACACCTTGTTCTACAATCATATATTAGGCTACTACCTGTTCCCGTCTCACATTGTATACTGCATGTACATTTGCAGTAATTAAAAATCTACTGCATTTTCCTTTCTTAGATAATGTTGATAATGGAGAAAAGTTAAGCTCCAAAACGCATTCCAGAAAATTATAAATTTAAGTGTTTAATGCTATTGACTCACCTCATAGATTAAATCTACTATATTTACTCGTAAATCTTCCACACAAATCCTCTAAAACTGATCAAGACATGACAGCAGGTTCAGTAGCACAGTTTTACTTGTGCACGTTTTATTAGTATAATAATTATCATAATCATTATCATTATAAAAAAACTAAGCCCCAGCACAACAGCCCATGAAGAGCCAAGCCCTACCACCCAGCCGCTGCACCCTCCACCTTGGCCCACTGCAGGTGTCATTGGTGGGGTGCAGTATTGGAGGGTGGTACATGGTCAGTGCCATGATCTCTCCCGGCTAGTTATGTGGTCTTCACAACCTGGGGCCGCTACTTTTCCTTCAAGTAGCTCAATTGGTCCCCCCATGACTAATGAGGCAAGTGCACCCCATGCCAGACCTCCCAGAGGGGAGTGAGTGAGTGAGTGAGTGAGTGAGTGAGTGAGTGAGTGATTAGGGTTTAAGGGCCTGTCGACAGCTAGGTCATTAGAGCCCCTCCCAGAGGGGATAAAATTCCCATGCTGGTACTGGGGATCGAACCCAGAGTGGTGGTGGTGGTGGTGGCGGCGGTAATGGTAGCACTTGTATCAATTTTATAATCATAGTATACAGCTGATGCTATTTCACATATTCAGAACTATCTGACTGAAATTTGTGAACATCCAAAAGGTATACTCGCAAGCCGCTACTGGTTAGTACATTTGATTCACACGTGCTGCCAATGATAGCCATGGCAGAAACTAACTGGCACAGATTTTGCCCATCTCCTTATCCCTCCACTTGCCGCTAGTGTCTTGAGTGAACGTCCGGTGGCACAGATCCATAGAATAGTATCATAATAGTGTTGCAAACTTAGAACTAGCGGCCCCTTCTGTGGCTTTTTGTTGTTAGGCAAGACATTTCATTGTGTCTTGAAGAATATTAAGCCTAACTACATTTAGAGCACACAGTTTAAAATACATATTTTCCCCCCTTTTTTTAAAGTAGTGCCATAGCATGGACCCCAGAGTTGCCCATGCAAGGAACCTAGAATTGTCTACATAGGGGATGATTACTAAGAAATAATGTACTTTAACCTCTTCAGGGATATGGACGTGAAATCATGTCCATTTAAAATGACGGACGAGTGATATGGACGTGTATACACGTCCTGTGCGTTTGTGCATTTAACCCTTATTTATCCACTATCTAACTCAACTTATTTTAATTTTCCCCCGTTATGAAACATTTAATTAAATTCTATATGCTTTACTGGCTTACCTTTATATGTTTCTTCTGCAGTGATATGCCTCAAAACAGGGATAAACACACAAGGGCACATCTCCACATTCGCCACAGATCATCCCAGTTTCCTTACGGATTCCCTTCTTGCGGCACACGAAACACCTTCGAGATGGGCGGGACTTCTTTGCTGTTGACGGTATCCTTTTAGGATAATGTTTTCCTTGAAGTCTGAGGGGTGCAGGGGTTTTGGATTTTCTACCCCCAGTGTGAAGAGGCCTCTCAACCTGGTATTGTTCAATTAGGCTGCGAGCTATTGATAGTCGAAAGTCCAGGTAGGTCATTGTCTTGTGTGGGTTTAGAGCTCTCCAAATTACCAAACAATTGTATATGGTTATATCCAGCTGGTGCAAAAATACCTTTTTATACCATTTCACTGTTTTTCGTAAAGAGGGATATGCTTGCAATACCTGATCTACTAGATCGACACCGCCCATGTGCATATTGTATTCCTGGATAACGTCAGGCTTGAAAATGCACATTTTGGTATGGGCATCTGTTTTTCCAGTGTCAATCATCAAAATCTTAGAGCTGCAATTGGATAATGCTGTAACTACCCTCCTGTCCTGCCAGGCAAGGTAGGTCAAAGGTGGGAGCTGACGCACCTCCATTTCCCCTCTCCTTAGAGCCTTCGTATTCACATCTTTTGGCAAACCAATACGATTTGAATGTACTGTTCCAATTGCATTACTCTTTCTTTTGTGTAAGGCCATGAATAATTTAGGAGAGCTGTACCAGTTATCTAAGTACCCTGATCAAGCACAGGTTCCATTAGGTGCATTACTATGGAGCCAGATAAGCCCAAATCTTTGTCTCCAGTATTGTCAGTCCCTTGACCAGTGTAAATGCAGCTATTGTAAAGATATCCCGTTTTACTTTCACAAACATCACAACTCTTTATGCCAAATCTAGCCCTTTTTGTTTTGATGTATTGCTTCCAACCTAAGCGGCCCTTCCAAAGTATTAGGCTTTCATCAACAGTGATCTTTTCACCAGGCACATAATTTTCTTTAAATTTTGAAATAATATAATCGAAAACAGGCCTAATTTTGTGGAGTTTGTCATTTACATTCTCTGTGCAGGTGAAATGAAGGAACCGCAAAATTGACGTAAACCTGTTATTTGACATGCATTTTCCAAAAAAAGGAGTAGCTAGCATGTCATCTGTGGACCAATACATGTATAATGCAGGTTTACGAATAACACCCATAAGTATAATTAGACCAATTAGCCTGTAAATCTCATTGAGTGTTACTTCTGTCCACCTTTGAATTCTGCTCTTAGGACCTAATTTACCTTTAGAGAGCAGGTCTTCCTTCACCTTACACGCATATACATTTGTTTCCGAAACAATGAGAGACACTAAGTCGGTAGTAAAAAATTTTGTAAAATTGTCAATTGGTTGGCTGTCAGAAGTCAGCTGAGCCTGGGATTGAACACCAGACCCTGTGCTCGTGAAGATGTGCCTGTTTGTGTTGGAATTGTTTTCAGCACTCCACAATGCTGACTCTTCACGAACACCTGAAGGAAGGGAAGTTGGTCACGTTCTTCCTCACTGCTACTTGTGCCTATATCCTCCACACCCCCCTCAAATTCGGAAAATTCGCCATCAATATCCAAATCGCTGTCACACAGCAAGAAGTCCTCCACATTAACGTGTGTAATTTCAGAAGCCCTTACACTTCCACCACTCGCTAACCTTTGTGCAACACTGCTTGTTGATGCCATGTTTTAGCTCTGAGATGTAACACTCAATAGCTTCTCACTTCAGCTACAAGCAGGAAAGTATACGTATGCATTTCAAGAAAGAAACAAACGGAGCCTGTAAGCTATATCCAAGTTACGAAACACGTGTAAGGAAAAATTGCAAACCTGCTTTATCCTGATGACTCATAAACCACGCATACAGTAGTGTTCTATTTCACATTGTGCTGTGATTTGCTGACGCATAGCTCACACATACAATGGGTCCACTACTGTTTCTTTCCGAGAAATTATATTAGATGCGTTCGACAAAGCAAAGTTAACTTTTTACCACAGTGAAACAAATAGTGCCATTTCAACGATTTGTAAATGCAACTCAACATTGCTGATGATGTACATGTATACTGCATATAATGAGTTTTATACCAGTTTTTGTTTCATTAAAATAACTTAAAATTTACGCAAAATACAGCTGTGTATTTAGGAAGCACTTTTAGCGCATTTAACAATTTAAATGCCCTGCGCTGGATATTGGGTATCCGTTCTCGGCCTGCAGAGCTTTTAAATGGCTGTCGCTCAAGAGGTTAATAAGAAGAAAATCCCAACTTAAAAATTTGTTAAGTTGTCAAAAAGGCAGCTTGATTGGCACCAGAAAAATTTTTAAGTCAATTTCCAAGATTCAATAACAGACTGAGGATGCAAACAACAGTTCATGAGGCATGCACTAGGCAAGATACCAAAGTTGGACTGTGGAAGGAGTATTCAACTCAAATTATTAATTTGTGCTTCACTGTGTATGATGTCCCCTCTGCAACACCAATGTTCTCTTACTTCCAGCAACGGCACTTTTGCACAAATATTAGTTTCATGCAGTAAAATGCAGTACAACTTACACAGTGTCTCTTTTCATTGAAATCTTCCAAACCACTTGCTTCTATATCATTGATAACACAACGAGAACCATCAGAGCACTGGATAAGTAGTTTGGAATGAACAGTCTTGATACCACCAACCCAGGAATCTAGGCATGCTGCAATGTCTGTAGCAAATTCCTAAACATTAAAAAACAGAGAAACTTGTATTAGTTTCGTTCATACAAATCAATGAAGTATTCATGTTTGTATATGAACAAACAACAAAACCATTTGCAGTATCTCGAAATTGTTGAAAAAACTGAAAAATATAACTACTAGGGCTCGGAAGTTGAAGACCTATAAATTGGATAAAAATACCTAAAAATATCCAAAAGAAAAGACCTAAACACTGGTAAAAAGGACATAAAGGGCTGGTCCAAATTAAGTAATTATTTCAGTTTTAATTACATATCTAATGCATATGTCTGAAAATACAACATTGTAATGGTATGCAACAGTGACAAAAACTACATTAAAGAAATGCTTATGATCAAGAAAACAATAATGGACATTCTGGAGAAAGAAACTGAAGTAGGCATGTATTTTCTAATGGAATATTTGCACTAAGACACTACAAAGGTCTGCATAAAAATCGAGATGACTTAGAACATTTACAAGTACTTGGCAATTTTCTTTTCTCTGCGGTCTGAGGGTCTCCCCTTGCATATTTCTCAACACTCAATATGCTCCTGGACATGCACCTTGCAATATTTGTATAAAAGGATGCTTCCATCAGGAGAAAATACCTCCGCACCAAATTGAGATACCAGTCGCAAAAAGAAAGTTTTATTAGCCTTAGTTTTAGACATATTTAGTAAGTATTATTGTACAATGTTTTATTTCCATTTGCAAATCTCTTGAATATGCAGATAATTCATGTTAATAAATTGAAAATCTTTCCAGTTTATCTGAGGGTAGACATGGCGGACCACAAAAGAAATGAAATCATAGAGTAGCTGGGTCTAGACCTCATTCTCTATCATATAAAATACTACCAAAACTTTGGATTACCCACCTTCAACACATGACATCTCATAGAATTACAATCATTCCTACCCTCAAGGCAAAAAAAAAAAAAAAAAAAAAAAAAAAAAAAAAAAAAAAAAAAAAAAAAAAAAAAAAAAAAAAAAAGAAACAACAACATTGGGACATTCCAAAAAATGCTGGAAGAAAAATTGCTGTTTGAGACCATAACAGGCAACAAGTTTAATACTTGCAGGATGACAAAGATAAATTAAAAAAATTTCAACACATTTGTGTTAATGTCAATAGTAATAGAGAAACAATTTTTAAACAATGTAGTTAAATAACTGTTAATGGCACTGAGGAAAGTGGTAAATTCAGAGATGAATTATGTGGAATTTACTGTAGTTATTGTTTCAACTGGAAATTGGAAAGGGAGAATTTCTCTTGAATTATGCGGGTTGTCCGTAAAATAAGGTTCACAGTTTTTTTCACAGTGAAAAACATATTTATTTACGGTAATTATTATTTATTTATGCCAACAAGCTCACTGATTCCACCTCTTAAATATTTATTGACATTGAATAATACATTTTTGGAAAGCTTTATAGACTTTTTCCTATTTTTCGGCATAATTGCCGTTCTGATCAATGCATTTTTGCATGTGGTGTACCATCTTTTGTATGACTGCATTGTAGAACTCTCCCGCCGCATGGGGAAGATAGCTTGAAACAGTTTCTTTCAGTTTCTCTCCGGTATATATTTTCTTTGAAGAAAATTTTAAACAACTTAAAAATAAATTAAAGAGTACAATATATTTTCGGGGACATACTTTCTCCCGCATTAAATAATAATCCAGTGTTTTGGGCTGCACTCTTTCAGGCTTCTACTGTAAATAAATGAGACAGTATTTTAATTAAATGTCTGAAGGGATTTTTGCTATAAGATTCCTATCATATGATTTCACAATACCAGAGTACTGGTTTTAACTTATGTCCCAAGAGTTAAAGGCAGCTAAGTAGCAGTCAAAAGCCGCTTCCCTCGCAACATGCAGACCTACTTATGCATCAAAACAAATAGGATGCACAGGCACGGCCAACTACTGTATTTGTTTCAAGAGTTTAGCTATGACCTTGTGATTGACAAATGAACCTGAGATAACATGCTAGTTTATCCCTCTCGCTCTGACGCTTTGTACCTTGGTTCAAAAGCGGTGTATCCTTACTTTCTCAGAACAATAAATATTACGTGAAAGTGCATAAACAATACATTATATTATCACCAGGGAAAGGATTGGATTGGATTGATGGAGTTTAGGGGCCCGTCGACAACTAGGTCATTTGGGCCCTAGGGAAAGGATTTATATGTAAATACATATTTACTTATAAAGCTAATATTATTTATATTTTGCATTGCCATTATGTTTCATATTTCTCCATATTTTACAATTTAGTACATATTTTAATTAATTTCCATATATTTTCCATATTTCATAAAAAACAGCCTATCTTAACAATAAAGTAAAACAAATTCCCATTAAAATACATTTCAACAATGAAGTTTTAAACATTCCTTTCAAATGAGAGCTATTTGAAAATTAAGGTCCTCAACAACCTCAATGGTCCTCAACAATAGGAAAGAAAGTCAGACACTGTATTATGCGTCAGAATACTGTTGCAAACTCATTGTTGCGACTGGCGGCCGACATGCACAAAGAGACAGATAGTGCAATGTGGAGATAAAAGTCTTGCCGAAACAGATAAAGATAGATAACCGGAAGGTGCAGCGCAGAGATAAAAAGCTTGCCGAAACAGATAAAGATAGATAACTGGAAGGTTCTAGTGCCGTCTTGTTTGTTACACGAAAATACAGGTAACTTCTTGAACAGTGAGCGGAGCTATAAAAGAAGCCGCAAATGGCCAGTGAGGGAGAGTCGAATTGGAACTGATTCGTGTGCCTGCAGCTGTTATCTTACGTCATCTTGCTGCCAAGGGTTGCAAATTGGACTTTTAATTCTATGAACCCACAAAGTCACAATACACATTGGTGGAGTTCATTCTATAAAGACGGTAAACATGCCAAAAGTATCACATCCAGTCACTTTAAAATTAAAAAGTTACATTTCAGAATTTAAAGATGATGGTTTATCAACAGACAATAAAATATTATTTTGTAATTTCTGTCAGTGTGCAGTATCTTCTACTCAAAAGTTCCTGGTGCAACAACATATTCAAACTAGTAAACATCAGTCTAACAGACAACGAAACTCCAAGCAGAGGCATTTTTTTTAACAGAACCAACAACATCGAATGCAAGGTCTGAGTTCAACATCAAGCTCTGCCTTGCCCTCGTCTCTGCTGACATTCCTCTCTACAAATTGAAAAATGAGATCCTCAGGGAATTCCTTCAGGAATATACTCAACATACAATCCCGGATGAGCCAACGCTTAGGAAGACATATGCTCCAACCATCTACCATGAGGCAGTACGGAAGATAAGAGATGAAATTAAAGATGGTCCAATTTGGGTTTCTATCGATGAGACTACCGACAAAGAAGGTAGGCTTGTTGGCAATGTAGTTATTGGTTTGTTAAGAGAACAATATTCTCAACGGATTCTTTTACACTGTGATGAGCTAGAAAAGAGCAATAAGAAAACTGTAGTTAAATTTCAACGAAGCTAAGTACAATAATGTGTTACTCTTTATTAGTGATGGTGCACCTTATATGCTCAAAGCTGGACAAGCATTATCTGTAGTTTATCCTGAAATGATTTACTTAACGTGTGTGACACATGCATTTCATCATGTCACAGAAGTGATAAGGGGCAATTACCCTAAAGTAGATTTGTTGATTTCATCAGTGAAAAAAATGTTCCTCAAAGTTCCCAGTAGAGTTAATGAGTTGAAAGAAATGTGCCCTGATACTCCATTGCCACCAAAATCAATTTGAACTAGATTGGGAACTTGGCTGGAAGCGGTTGAATATTATGCTGAACATATAGACTCTATTAAGAATGTTCTACTTGCATTGGTTTCTGAAGATGCAGTCTCAATTGATACTGCAAAAACAGTTGCCTGTGACACAAGTGTGAGGAATGACTTAATTTACATTAAGAACATATTTTCACGTATCATAAAAACACTCAAAAGTCCCCAAAATAGGCACCTTTCACTTCCTGAAAGTTTTGAAATTATAAATAGCACGGTGGAACAATGGAATCGTGGTAGAGGTGAAGTTGCAGACACAGTAAGAGCTAAGGTGGACACTATACTTTCAAAACACCCTGGATATGAAGAGCTACGACAGGTTGTTGCTGTGATGAGTGGTGATTCAACTTGGACTTATCCTCAGCAGACATGGTGAGATTGAATGCACCGGTTACTTCTGCTGATGTTGAACGCAGTTTTAGTCAGTATAAATCTGTCCTCAGAGACAATAGAAGAAGATTCATTTTTTAGAACTTGAAAGAAATGTTTGTAAACCATTGCTATATAACACAATAGAAATTGCATATTCAAAATGTTTAGTTCTTCCGGGCTTGTAGGCTGTGGTCTAGAAGGCATGGTGCATGCCTTCTAGACCACGGCCTACAAGCCCGCAAGAACTAAATATTTCAAATAGTCAAGACACCGGCTGTGAAAGCCTAAATAAATATAATAGAAATTGTGTTTTGTTTGAAGTTCACATACTGCCTTCTAGACCACGGCCTACAAGCCCGCAAGAACTAAATATTTCGAATAGTCAAGACACCGGCCGTGAAAGCCTAAATAAATATAATAGAAATTGTGTTTTGTTTGAAGTTCACATAATAATTTAAAGACAAGATATGTCCATTATTATATTCTTTGGTTAGTTTTATTAAAATATATCAATATTTAGCATAGTCATTTGTTTTATAATTATAAGTCCATATTTTGGTAAAAATAACTGCATATATATTTACATATTTCATACATTTTTAGTCCATACAATTCCTTCCCCTGATTATCACATCAAACAAAGCAATATTATGATCATACTTTCAGTAATATAACTAATGATTTATGTTTATTGGAGACTTGAGAACCACACAATATAATATTGTAGCAACACTGGCACTGCTTACAATTCAACTGCCTTGTAGACAGTAATTTTGAACTGCTGGTGTTACTCTGCTTACACCATATCAAGAAGCTCCCCACTCCACAGTACGATTGCACGTTCAAGGACAAAGACATTATCCTAAATGAAGGACAGTGGTCCAAGGTTCAATTCCAGGCTAAAAGGTGGACATTTTTCTTTAGCTAGGTTATTCCCTATCCTTCCTAGAGTATAGAAGAATGAACAAGAGTCTAAATATGTGTGTGAAATTAATTTTTAAAAAGAAAAAACCCAATGTAAAGAAAATCTAGTTACATAAATAGTAAAACGAGTGAACATCATTGCCGATGAGCAACTATTCTAAAGGAAAAGCTGCCGATATGACCTTAGATGTTAAAGGTCATGGAGCCAAAAACATTATTTTTCAAAACTGATGGAAATCTTCTTGTGCTCAAAGGCAGTGTCTTAACAGAATGCCATAAACTTGTTACAACTATTCTTGGATATTTTGATTATTTCTTCCCGTATATTATATTTGTGGTTCTTGTAATGTTTGGGGATTAGATTGCTTTGTGTTTCAAACTGCCGCACAAGAAAAATTGCAAAGATGTGAGTCCTGGGGATCAAGCAGGAAAAATCCCCACGCTGATTACTGTTGCCAAAGAGGTCAGCAATTGCATTCAAAGAAGTGTGAGCTGTTGGGCTGAAATATACAGTAATCTGAGGTTCGTCGTGTTTCGTGCTGAGCCATAGCTGCCTCCTGCTTGCTGCACTAACTTCAACAGAGACTTTTGTGGCGAATATTTTAACCACAGTGGCATCATGGCGAAGCAGTTAGAACATTCACCTATAGTAGGTACAGTTTATTGAGATATCCCAAAAAACTACCTTGACATTCCCCCCCATTATGGTGCAGTCTGGTTACATTTGGTGATATTCCATCAGTTAAGTTGCATTAAAGGGCGCACGAAATAAGGCACATGAGTATCTCCAATCCCTAATCACCTAGGGTGCGCTGTTGCCAGAGCATATCGCTGTGCGAAAGAGAGGGAAGATATGCACATGAGAGAGTAGCAAAGGCAGTGAAGGATTGCAAGGTGCCAAATTTAAACCAATCATAACAATTTCTCTCCCTTTAAAACAAGACGATAGCTCTGTAATCCTATAATTTGCTTCAAATATAAATTCCTCGTCTAAGCAGGCAATTTTCATTTGCAATCTATTGTTTCAAGGGAGTTTATATCCATCATGATGAAAGTTGGGCCTAAGTGATTAAACTTACAATCCTGGCTTTTTAATTTTTTATTATATCCGATTTTCTAGGAACGTTTTCGTGTAAATAGTTTTGTTATCAGAGTGAATATGAAAGAGTTACGCAGCGATTTAAATAAAATTAAGTGGTTACACATTTGAGCCATTTTCTGATATTTCTCATATTTTTCTAACATTGTGATGCAACATTTCTGCTTGTATGCTAATCAGTTTCTAAATTGGTATTCTAAGTAAAAATGCACATTATTTCTTAGCAAATGCCTAAGCACAATTTCTGACCAGTTTTTATGATTATTTTTCCACTGTGGCTTTCTCAGTTGTGTATTTTAGACATATTTCAGCATTTAAAATGTTTCTTACGACGCAATTTGTAAGTTATCGAGTGAAAGTACAGAAATAGTTTCCCCAATAAGTGCTAACTAAAATTTGTTATGCAGTTATTGATGTAAGACAAATGTGTTACGACAACATGCTCATCAAAGTTTGGTATATAAACATTCTTTTTTTTTCAAAGCGGAACGCACAAAATAGAAACAGTTGAACAAATTAATCTTTTTAAAGCCCAGTTGTATTAAAATTCTATTTCTTAGTAAACTTACCTTACAGCTCAAGCAGGAACATACACATGCAGTATTGTTTAAAAATTGTGAACATTACATCGTGAGGAGAATTGTTTATAAACTTACATTTGTGGTTTAAAACACGTAATCCAGGAATGACTTAACATACCTGCACCAAACTTTGCAGCCACGCTTCTTTATAACAGGTACAACGCGAGTTATAATTTTAGAACACCCAGGAAAGTACTTGGAATTTTCGAAATTCGAAATTCCCAGCATTCCCCTTCAAATACAATACCTAAAACTATATACTTTAAAGAACATATAGGTACTTGAAATCACGAAGTTCACTGAATGTTCACTTACATTGTATGCCTTAGCTGTTGGCACCAGACTCTTTTTAAATGCAGGGTTCGTACGCATTTCTTTTAGAAAAGTGCAAACACACTAAAAATAATTGCCCGCACATCTGAATGCCACACTTTCCCTTTCGATCTCCTTGCCTGTAAATCACTAGGTTTCGATAATGCCATGTTTCTTAACAGCAAAACGAGTTACAGCAAATGTAACAACCGAACACCTTTCGTTTTCTGCAGACATGCTCTCCCTTGAGAAGAAAATTATTTGAGACGATAAACAAGCTTGATGCAAGGCAAGTGTCGTTTGCTATCACTGGTGGTAGTGCTTATTTAACTACTGATGTCTTGGGCTACAGACCACCTAAAATATTGTTTCTTTGACAGCCTGGTTCAAAATTTTCAGCTCTTTTCAACTGAATACTTTATAGTAATGAGCCGTTGCTGGATTTATTGAGTGCAAAGAGAAAAGTGAAAAGCAAATATTGCACTAGCCAGCACATTACCAAACTGGGCAACGACGCCTCTCTAGGATAAGCTATTTGCTCTCGCACATCTTCGTCTAGCTCTGCCTCGTGTGCCTTCTTATTCTGTACGCCCTTTAGTGCTGCCAACTGTTACCATGGTAAAGCTACGACCATAGCTGGTGTTCTTGCATCTGTTATGTTGCCACAGAAGCCCTAGCTTATGAATATGTTGCAGCTTATGAATATGTTGCAGAGAGGCCAACCGATAGATTTTAAAACAAGATTCTGTTTAGACGCTGTATTAATTAATCTGTGGACATACTGCTCATCTTTGCATGATTTTGTCAAGAATTCTTTTAGAGCAGTGTATGCAGTTATAGTTACGGTTGTTATTTTTGTGTACGCTATACAGTAGTGCATTAAATAAATATTATATTTAGCGCTCAGAAGTAATTTTATGCAAAAGTGTTATTACAGAACAAGATTATCTGAAGGTATGTTCTTTGTTGTGTGGTAACAATGTTCAAGCATTATTATCGTTCGAAAGTGTGATACTTTAACCCTGTGATATTTGAGGTTAGAAATGCCTTTATTATATACATTGGCAGGAATGCTTTTTGGGATACTTTCATCTGCTGTTTAGTGTACTGTCGGCCATGTTGAACTTTTGGGAACTGCTGATAAACTGTGTCTACTATACAACCTAGGTGGTCCAGGTTTGATTCCAGGAACCTGCATATGATTTGTGGTGGACAAAGCGGCATCTGGGCAGGCTTCCTCAGGGTTCTCTGGTTTCCCCCACCACTCATTCCACCAATTGCTCCATTATCATCTTTCCATCATCAATTTCACCTGCATTTCATATTATCCTTTTCCACGCTATCATACCTGGTGCTTGGGTGACTATCCGCTTCCAGGTCTTCACTCTGGTCAATAGGTTCCTGTGCTCCCTGACAGACGTCTGACCCTAGGCACTGGCTTGTAAGCCCTAAGGGGTATAAGTCCTACATAAGGGGAGAGCAATTAGGTAAAGAAAAAAAGAAGAAAAAAGAAAAAAAAAGAAAAACATTCTAACTGCACACTGATATGGCTTTTAAATTTTCTTTTCTGGTCAAACAATGATCCTGTACTTCTGAATTTCTTGACTATTTTATAAACTGTACTTCTATTTGGGAGATCATGTAAGGAAAGCATTCCCAAATGTTCTATTAAAGTTGCAACAAATCTTTTTTCTGTAGTAATGTAGCTATGCGTATTTCACATCCTATGAAATTTTCATTCACACGAATCAGTTCTATACTAATGGAGCTAACTTGTGTTACAAAGTGTTGTGCAAGTTCCTCAGGCATGTAAGGATCAGAGGTATATACCTTATTATTCAGTGTTTCCCAAGAATAAAAGTTGTAACACACTACAAGCTGATTTTTAAAAGAAGATACATGACATGTCAGCTTCTCCACATGGAGAGCTGCAGTGTTGTCAAGCAGCAAACAGCAGATAACCCTTAATACTCGAGACATATAAACAAACGTTCAGGTTTATCTCATGGCACAGCGAAAACATGCAGATGTAATCTATGTTAACCTACTATCAAAACAAAGGTAGTTCGTTCTGATTATGAATAAAGTAATTTGGATTCACTGTGGCCAACGGCCATACAATGCTGAAAACGCTGGTTCTCGTCCAATCACCAAAGTTAAGTAGCATTGGGTGTGTTCAGTACTTGGATGGGTGACCACTTGGAAACACAACGTGCTGTTGGCATAACCTTTATAGCCAACGGTCATATCATGCTGAAAACACTGGTTCTTGTCTGAACACCGAAGTTTAGCAGTATTGGGCATGCTCAGTACTTGGATGGGTGACTGCTTGCGAACACCACGTGACATTGGCATAAGCTTTAAGTGAGGGTGCCATGGCCGAGCAGTTAGTGTGTTTGCTTACCACCTAGGCAGCCCAGGTTCGATCCCAGGGACCTGCATGTGGTATTTGTGGTGGACAAAGTGCTGTCAGGATAGGTTTTCTCCAGGTTCTCCAATTTCCCTGCCACTCATTCCACTAATTGCTCAATTTTCACCTTTTCAATCATTGATTTTGCCTGCATTTCATATCATCCTCTTCCTCACTATCACACCTGGTGCTTGGCTGACCACCTGCTTCCAGATCTTTACTCTGTCCTGTCCATAAGTTTCTGTGCTCCCCGACACGCGTCTGACCCTAGGCACCGGTTTGCAAGCCCTAGGGCAGGCAGCCTCAACTCGATGCACTGTGACATCATATCCTTCAGCCCGATGCCCGAATGTGTGGAAGCGGGCAGAAATGAAGGTCAACGGAGATAGAAAAACAGTCAGTGGCGGAATAATTAAGATTTACAACATTGGAAGCTTTGAATGTTTATTGAGTGTTGACTCAGTATAGAAAGAGAAATAAACATACATTTACCTAGATGCTTAATAGAGCAAATTTAACATACCATTTCATAACTTATCTGTCACTTATATTACATTTAATACTTCCGAGTTCAATTTTGATTCAGACGTCGAGTTTTTTATATACTTTTCCCCCTAATTATCTTTTCAATATTTGGTGTAATTGTCTTTGAAGTACAAAGACGAAGACTGCATTTCAAGTTGCTGTCAGATAATTGGCTTCTGTGACCCGGTTTACAGTGTTTCATTAGCGAAAAGAATTGTTCACAGAGGTAAGTAGAGTCAAAACATATCTTTCTTTCATAGAAGTTTGAAAACAGTGTTGTAATTAATTTAATTTAAAAGGTGAGTTAATTAATAACACTGAACAACACTTACAACATATTTTTCCGGAACGCGTTTCGAAGGTTAACTTTCCTCCATTATCAACCGGACAATAACTGGGTTTCCATGGTGTTTCATGGTGCACATGGTGATGCTTCTTCTGGTGTTTCTTCTGGTGGCGGTTCAATGAACTTACTGAAAATGTCTCTCTGAGGAATGTCGAAATTAAATACTCGGTTTCTATTTTTTAAAATAGAGTCAAACATGCTTAATATGTGAGCTGCTTGTCTGTGTAGTCGTGGAAATCTGGACTCAGGAAAGTTTAGATAAAAATCGATCAAGTTTCTTTTATGAACAAAGGAATCCTTCATTTCCCAATCATATTGCAGGTCAATAAGTTCTAATTGAAACTCTGTAGGAACGTTCTCGAAGTCTACGGTGAAAGGAGTGACAAATAATGGAATATATGTAGATTCCATAGTTTCCAGCTCTTGGAATCGCACTCCGAATTCTCTGTGTAGATCATTTAGTACGCTTGCATATTGCTCAAGCGCTGCAAATTCCAAATGTTGAGAAGCTGATGAGTTTTGAAAAGTGAGATGTGTTCTTGTTGATTAATTGTTGTTCCCACAATGCAAGTTTGCGTTTGAAGGCCAGTACAGAGTCAATCAGGTGAGTAATAATTTGTCCCTTGCCCTGGAGAGAACGATTAAGAACATTGAGGTGTCCTGCGAGATCTATTAGGAATGCCAAATCACAAATCCACTTTGAATCACTAAGTTCGGGAACAGGCATACCTTTTTCTTCTAAGAACAACGCTATTTCTTCCCTTAACTCATAGTACCTTTCCAGTAACACACCCCGGCTTAACCACCTCATTTCACAATAATAAGGCAAGTCGCCAAATTCACTATTGCATTCATCAAGAAACACTTTAAACTGGTGATGACGCAGTCCTTTTGACCTAATGAAATTAGTGGTTTTCACAACAACACTCATCACATTATTCAGTTTAATACGCTTTGCACATAAATTCTCCTGGTGAATTATGCAGTGAACAGATATGATGTTTTGATCAGTACCAAGGTCCTTTATTTTGTCTCTAACACGGCCTATTAGACCAAGTCTACCACCGATCATAGCAGGAGCTCCATCTGTAGCTATAGATATCAGTTTATTCCATGGAAGTTGAAGTCGATTTAAAGCTTCCTCAACACATCGGAAAATATCTGCACCGGTTGTAGCACCCGTCTTTGGTACTAAATCCAACATTTCTTCTGTGATCTGGAGATTTATATCCACACCTCTCACAAAAATTACTAACTGTACTGTGTCACAAGTATCTTGACTTTCATCTAATGCCAGAGAGTAACAAATGATTTACATCTCTCCACCAACTGCTCTTCAACATTGTTGGCGAGATCTGCAATACGCCGCATAACAGTAGAGGAAGATAAACTAATGGATTCACATTCTGGTATACGTTTAGGGCAAACTTCATCGGCCATCATATGTAGACAAATTTTAGCAAATTTGCCATCTTTAAATGGTCTAAGTTGCTTAGCAATTTCAAGTGATATTTTATAGCTAAGACGTACAGTCGATTCACTTATTTTATGGTCCGTATTATTGTCAGTAGCCATAGTGTCTTTGAGTTTCTCTATCATCATGTCACGTTCCACTCCATTATAGCCGTCGTATTCACTGCTATGAGCAGCGTATTGCCACTGTAGTTTATACTTTTTAATTGTTTGAACAACCCTGCCACACACTAAACATTTCGCGGCACCCCCTAGGTCTATAAACAGATACTGTTGTTCCCAAACAGAGGAAAAAGTATATGGCGAAGATGGGCGAGGATTAGATGAGGTAGCCACACTTATAGATGTTGCCATTTCTGTACTTCATGAACCGCCACTGCACACTAGTTACGCACGTTCATTGCTGGTGCACTCAGATAAACAACTGTAACACAATGCCCGCTTGCACACACAGATATGCTGACTTTGCCCGCTGCCCGTATTTACGTGAGTTGAGGTTGCCTGCCCTAGGGGGTGTAAGTCCTACATAAGGGGAGGGTAATAAGGAAAAGAGAAGAAAGAATTCACTGTGTCTTTGTGTCTTCACAAGTGTGATTCTCTGTCTATTTTGCTGTTGAATTTCTCTCTCCCCCTCTTCCTCATGATTATACATTGAAACTAACATATATAATATATTTATGAGTAGGCATACCTAATTACATATAGAGCCTGTATTCCTTTTATATCGACCTCGTCACTGTCATCACTATTGTGCTGTTCCTCCTCTTCACTGGAATCACAACTGAAACTATTGCCAAAGTGGATAATCAGCTAGTCCATACAATCATCGATGCCATCCAGTTGTCTGACCTCTTCCAGTACTCTTTCCACATACATTACACAGTTCTTTCACTTTCAAGGTGTTGCTTCTTTTACTGCTTCCCTTGTGAGTTGTTCCACTTTAATCATGGTGAACGTCTTATTGTGTCTTGCAACACAGCCCTCTTTACTTATGCCCAGACTAGCTCGATGGGGCTTTTTTTTATAGTGCTTAACGCCCGCATTTACTACATATGGCACCGCAGACAGTGACACTGATGATACATGGAATGAAGATGGAGCACTGGTGGAATGAGATGGCAGGGGAAACCAGAGAACTTGGAGGAAACTTGTTCCAGCACCGATTCGTCAACCACAAATCCCACATGCAGTTGCCTGGGATTGAGCCCGGGCCGCTCAATGGGATTGAAGTGACAATGATAAGGGGACACTCTCATGACATGGTGACCATGTTGTTTTGCCAGTTCATTGATAACATATTTTGGGTTGGGTTTGTTTTGCTTTACTGGCAGCAGCAATTCCCATTTTCTCATAGCACTGTCATATGCTACATTGGCCATGAATCCTAGGTCTACCTCTACTTCTATGTTCACTTCCATGTCCACCAACTGTTACTTCCATAACTACATCTTTTAATACAAAAGTTTTAAAAATGTAGGCTAACAACACATTACACAACTGAAGGTCCAAAAAATCTTGGTTCCCTGCATAAAACTAGCGACAACTGACCTGAAGAGTAAATTATTTATCAGTGTGTCTATTGTGGCAACCTTTGTTTACATTTCCATAGCAACGGCTTCCCCCTTCACTCCCCTTGCTTCACATGTCATCTATCTTCTTATAAAAATCAGAATATTACTGAGGAGGCCACAGCAAAAGTCTTTGACAAAATACATGGCACAATTCACTCTTGGCAATGTCCTGCTGAAAATATGAGGGTAATTCAAATATAAACGGTAATTGTTGCATATCACGGAGGAAGCAGTTCAGAGCGGGGCAGTGGAGTGTGGGGGTTGAAGGTTGGTGTGTTAGGAAGGGGGAACAAGCTTTGTTAGCTGCTTCGCTAGGTTCTGGCGTCAGTACAGCCATGAGTGAGGAAGAGGTGCCTTCGTCTGTTGCGCAATACATTATCAAGTTTTTAACCAATGAAGGGGTTAAACTTTCGGAGATTTTAACTTGTTTAAGGGCACAGTTTGGGGACGCTACACTGTCACAGAATTGTGAGTTTACTTGGGCCAGACAATTTAAGGGTGGCCGAGAATTTGTGGAAAACGAAAGTCATGCTCGACGCCCAAGGTCAAATCTCACAGATGACAATATCCGTGCCGTTCGAGAGCTTATTGAAGGTGATCGCCGCTCCACTGTTGAAGAAACCACATCAGAAGTTGGTTGATTTTCTTCATGATCGACGTACAGTGACTGCAGCTTACTATTGCCAATTGTTAAGCTGCCAACTGAAGCAAAAGACGTATGCCCATCAGAGATGTCATCCTTCTCCAAGACAATGCTACGCCTCACACTACCAATTTGACAATGAACACAATGGCGGACATGCACTGGGAAACCCTTGAACACCCTCCCTATAGTCCAGACTTGCCCCCCCCCCCCCAGACTATTTTTTGTTTGCGCCCATGAAAGAATCACCTGGAGGGAAACATTTCGAAAGTGACGACGTCGATGAGCATGTGCGTAATTGGTTGGCGACACGCCCTCAAACTTTTTTTGAAGAAGGAATGTTCAAGCTTCCAAAACATTGGCAAAAATGTGTACAGTGTGAAGGAAGCTATATAGAGAAACATTGATGTAGTCACTCAGTGATTCCTGAGTATCCTTGAAAAACAGCAGTTGCAACCTTCAGGTTGATTACAGGACATGATTGTCTGGCAAAACATTTAAACAGAATTGGGATATATTCTTCATCACTCTGTCCTCTATGTGATCTGCAAGAGGAAATGGATCGAGACCACCTTCAAATATGCCAGGCCACTTCTAGTGCCCCATCCATCAGTGAAAAATATTGGAGAGCAAGAGGATTAATGACTTCATTGTCAGAAATCCAGCATTAGCTAACAACAACATATTTAATAAATACATATTTTTAAGAAAATTACCATTTATATTTGAATCACCCTCGTAATACAGCATTACATATTCCTCATATGTTGTTTTCTAGTGCCTTGCATCTGGCAATGAAGCCATTAGCATTCGTGCTCTCCAATACTTTTGAACTGTAGTTTCTTCTGATCTTAATGCTTCACAGGTCTTCAAGTGGTCTTCGTTCATTTCTGCTGGATCGTTACACAGGACACATATTCCTCATATGTTCATCACGTAAAGGTGAAGCAATAATCAGCCACACATTGGAAAGACCATTTCAAGCAACATTCACCAGGCATTGATGCAACAGTTTTGAAGCCCAATTAGTGTTTTATAGGTCGCACATTAAAGACAGTTTGAAACAACAATAGCTTACACCACTTAATAGTGCCTCACAGTCCTTTGATTCAGTCCTTTGCCATCAATTGAGCATTAACATTTCTCTCCCTGGGTATGCGTGGGTTTTGTTTAGAATGGATGATGCTAATTATGATGGTAATGTGTTTTAATAAATGTTTCCAATCTTTTCAATATTTGCACCGTGAGGCGATATTTTCTGCGCTTAAAGTTATAAATAGTGATTATAGTTGGCAAAAACTGATATTCAATTGTCTTCTTCAATAGCTTGGATTGGCATTATATGGAAATCGTGAAGTCCGCGTATAATTTGGAAATTTATCTGCGTATAGTGCTTTACTGGAAGAACATTGTGTTGTAAAAGATAACAGAATTAACAACACAGAGAACAAACATATAGATTGTTAGGTGGGGTAAAAATAGAAGAAGATTATGAACTCACAAATATACATAGGCCATGTTAGGGTAGTGTGAACTCCGTAGCGCATTAGAGAAAGGATGCCAATCCAGAATATTTGTGTTATTTATTTGTGATATAAAGGAACAATGAACAAGTTTTTAATGAGGAAATGGAATTTAATCATTCTTGTAAAATGTTGATCCGTACCGTGCCCTGACATACATAGAGAAAGTTGATAAAAATTTGAGTTTCATAGCTACAAAATGGTGCTTACGCAGGGCAAATGGACTAATATTTAAAGAATCGGATATTGTGGAACCCCCGGCTCCTGTATAATAAAACTTCCGTTCCAACCGAGACATTGCCGACCAATGTAGATTATAAAACAATTAGTTAATTAAAACTGTGCCTCTATTTAAACACCGAAAATATGCTTTACTATGACATAAATCTGTGTCAGTTGGTGTTCCACTCACTTAGAAATAATGTTTGTCTATCGACTCACCAGCTAGGAGTGAGGACTTCCTCTGAACTAAAGTGACACTACCAAAAACCGTTACACTCTACACAGCTTTTTAAATTCCTGAGGCTAACCCCTTTTTGTGTCTCTTTTCTCTATTCATGTTTTATTGAAAATTACTAATCTAATTATTATTACTTTCAATTTTTATAAATGATTAATTTTAAGTGTCTATAATTACAGTATCAATGGTTCCAAAATTAGACCCATGTAGCTATCAATATTAACTAGTAAAAGTAAACCCTCGCACAACAGCCCATGAAGGGCCAAGGCTTGCCACCCAGACGCTGCATCCCCCACATATTCCCACTATTGGTGTCATTGCTGGGGTGCAGTACTGGAGGGTGGTACATGGTCAGTGCCCCAAGCCCTTCCAGCCAGTTATGCAGCCTTCACGACCTGAGGTGCTACTTCTCCATCAAGTAGCTCCTCAATTGCCTCCCCTCCCCCCCAAGACCTAATGGGGCTGAGTGCACCCCATGCCAGACCTCCCAGCAGGGGAAAAATCCCCATGCTGGTACCAGGGATCAAACCCGGTTCTCCATGCCAGAGGCAAGCATGCTACCAACTGCGCTACAGAAGTTGTTTCTTCATACAAATTTTTTAGCACTAATGGCATGCCACACTATTTCTTGTCATGCAGTCGAGCTTTATAAACAATATCTGGTCTATGTGGTGACCAGTACCTGTTATTACATGACGCTACAAAGGCATGTTGTACTGGCCCTGCAAAATCTCTTGTATAGAATTTCACATTTTCGTCAAGCAGTTATTCTCTCAGATTTCAGGGCGGCAATTGTAGCAATTACTTCCAAATTGTCAGCAAAAAACCAAACCTTGGAGTGAATGCGTGTATTTACACATGTTTATACCACAGTATGGTTCTATATTCACAATGCAGGTGTGTGCAAATGTTAAAAATATTTTTCAGAAATAATATTTGTGTGGAAAAACTAGAAGAAAATTTGGACTTAAAACACCTAGTCTTCCAATGGATACCAGCTCACTGTGGACTGAGTGGTAATGACAAAGCTGATTTTCTTGAAAAAAGGGTACCAGCAGTGTGCAGAGATGTAAAATTAATCTACCATTTTATGCAACTAAAAGATTAGTCAACTCTGAATTTAAAAAAGTTATTGCAAAATATTACTATGAAACAAAACATAAAAGATGGAAACTACCAAACAGTTATTCTGTCAATGTTCACTAAGATTCACTGTATTCCTTATTGTTTTAAGATGGGACCCACACTCACAAGTTTTGCTGTTACATTTAATTAAACAGAGAATGAAGTATCCATAGTGATACACATAGGAAAATAGAGAAACTGAGTTTCATTTATGGGTGCTCTAACTGGTATGGTTTCCAGGTCCTATTCTAGATGATGAATAATAATAATTTGTTGTTTAACACTGTCAATTGTCTGGATCACATTAGTGTCGCCGGTGTGCCAGAATTTCGTCCCACAGGAGTTCTTTTATATGCCAGTAAATCTACTGACATGGAGCTGTTGTTTTTAAGCACACCTAAAAACCATCAATCTGGACCAGATTTGAACCTGCGACCTTGGGATCAGTAGGCTAGTGTCTAACCAACTGAGCCACCCAGACCAACTCCTATTCTAGAGGAGGAGGAGCAGATATAAGTTTAAGGGCTCAACTACATGGTCATCAGCGCCCTTAAAAACAATTCATGGCAAAAGCCAGATATTGCTGTTGTTAGCTAATGCTGGATTTCTGCCAACAAAGTCATTAATCCTCTTGCTCTCCAATATTTTTGAATAGCAGTAATCGTAACCGCCTTTTAGAGAGCACCATATTTTTATGTTTTGGTGGTTACATCACTCTCTCACAACCCCCACAATGTCTGGAGGACCACACCTGTCGTTGGTTTACGGGTCTCACCGACCTGACCGGGAGAATTATCAAAATAAATTCACTGACCATATCCTCTGATTACCCATCAGAGGACGTATTACATGCCATAACAGTCAGCATGTTAGGGTTTGAGTTTATATAAAAATGGAAAGGTTGGAAAAATAAAGACTCCCTAGCCCTCCGGAACCTAATAGCATCGGGGTCGAAAGAGAACAAGAGATGACCAAGGTAAGGTCATAAGGTCAGATAGAAAAGCTACAGTGAGGAGCAGAACACCAGTAAGTGGAAGTAATGTTCTGCTCAGCTTGGGTACCTTGTGGTCACCATCCACATATCCCCTAGACGGAGACCCCCGAGGATAGAAATATTAGAGTGAATGTTCTCGTCAATTCACTTGGACAAATACTTTCTGCTACAGTAGTTAAAAAATCACACTTCCTTCTTCTCTAATGGGAAAATGTTGTGCTTTTTAAATTTTGTGGTCAGAAAATCTTAAGGGGAATGCGTCTCCTGGGGTTTACCCAGGAAAATAGCACTGGTTCATGCCCATTACATATGCACAACCACAAGGCGTATATATGCATCATACCCAGTTAAGAGATTAAAAAAATACATATTACTTATTGAACATGCTAGAAGTATGGAGACTTTTTTGCAACACGTGCTTCAAAACAGGAATATCACAGAATGTGCATAATATTTGTTTCTCAATTGCTGAAGCACAGTGATGTAATATAGTAGTTATCCACACGTAAGCAGTGAGGAACAACATTACTTAAATGTAACAGCTGCAGATCTCTCATTGCGCTAATGGGAAGCGAGAAGACAAATGCAAGAACTGATATACTGAATATTATATTGCTCTTCCATTTGCCTTCTGAACTTATAATACTGTGTTGCCGTTTTCCTTTCTCTACCATACCATACAGTAGCTAGAGCAGGCACATCCCACACATAAATATCTACATTAGATCTTACAAAATACACAGTGAGAACGAGTTCCCACTATATGCGACACCTGTGATACCTTCCCCAACATCTCCATCATTAAAATATGATTTGAAGCTTTCCTGGCGACGAACATATTCAAGATGCTCTCGGGCTTCGAGCCAGGTGTAGTGATGAAGAGACATCGACGTTTCGTGAGTGTATATTTCTCCCATCATCAGGATGATGAATAACTAGCAAGAGTGAAGGGACCAGTACATATACTGTCAGCCAGTACGTACCGAGTAGAAAACACCCAGTCTAGTGTGGAAGTGGTTCACCGCTCCATTGGAATCTGTGTTTTCTGAGTCTGTCGATTTCCAATTTTAAGGCTGGTTTCCAGAATGGACTAAACTGCAATCCAGCGTCCCGGTTCAGTGTACTCTTCTCGGAGGAGATGGACAGAGCCTCCTTAACCCTCCGCTCCCATAAACTGCTACATTTTGCCACAATGGTCGTTTCTTTGAAGTTAGCTCTGTGGTCTTTTTCAAAGCAGTGCTCCGCCAGCCCTGACTTGTCAGGCTGCATTAATTGTACGGACTGTTCGTGCTCCTTGACTCTGGTCGAAATGGTCCTGCCGGTTTGCCCTATGTACGGCGTCCCGCATTCACAGGGGATACGGTATACCCCTGGTATGTTAAGGTGCAGTTTGTCCTTTACCGGTCTCACTAGGTGTTGGATCTTCAAAGGCGGCTTGTGGATGGTTCTAATGTTGTGTTTTGCGAGAATTCTACTGATTCTGCCGGAAAGATTGCCAGTGTATGGGATGCAGGCAGTGGCGGTGGGCTGGTCTGGTGTTTGCTGAGTTTGTGGTTTTCCTCTCTTGGCCTTGGAGATTGAGGCTTCAATATCCTCTACGGAGAAGCCGTTTTGGCGGAATATGTACCTCAGGTGCTGTAGTTCTTGCTTTAGGTGGCTGAGATTGGAGACAGACACAGCTCTGAGGGCCAGAGTGTTGAGAACTCCGACCCGTTGTGATTTATGATGAAAACTACGAGCATTCAAATAGAGGTCAGTGTGTGTTGGTTTGCGGAACACTGCATGCCCCAGAGTACCGTTGTTGTTTCTGGAGACCAGAATGTCCAAAAATGGCAGATTTCCATCCTCCACTTCCATGGTGAACTGAATTTGGGGTCTGAAAATGTTGAGGTGTGTGAGAAAGCTCGGCAAAGTGTCTCGTCCATGTGTGCTGGTGACAACGGAGAGCCCATTGCCACATCATCTACCTGTTCATAGAATCTGCCACCAAACAGGAAGGAAATGGACGTTAGTGTGCCGGAAGAGCTGGATGATGTCAACTGGAAAGTGTTCCTTCAGAAGCTGGATGGTTTCTTGTAGCAGTACCCTTGTAAAAAGAGATACCATGTCGAAGCTGACGAGAAGATCAGAAGGGCCAGTAGTGATATTGTCCAAGGATTGTCTGAACTGTGGGGAGTTCGTCACGTGGTGTGGGCAATCCCCTACCAGAGGTTGCAACAGATCCGCTAGGTGGCGTGCCAGCCGGTATGTAAGGCTGCCCGTGGCGTCAACAATGGGGCATAAAGGGACGCCCATTTTGTGGATCTTGGGGAGCCCATGCATTCTAGGAGGCCTGGATCCTGACGGTGATATAAAGTGCTTAGTTTCTGGAGAAAGACTGGATCTTCTAATTAGTTGAGTGGTCCGTCGCACAATGGAGGTGGTAGGATCCTTCCCGATAATTTCCTGTCCTTCCTTTTCACTTCATTTCTCATTTATTTGCACCTTTTATCCTGATTGGCTATTTTAGGGTTCCAAGAATCGACAGGGATTTTGGTATGCATGACGGAATTGCTTTGTAAATTTTGCTCCTTTGGATCGGGAGAGGTGTTCGATCCCCCCCCCCGGAATGTGTGAGACAGGTTGGAGGAAGCCAGCTATAGGATCTGCCACAGGGGAATTTAAATACATAATTGTTAGGGACTCTAATGTCGTCTCTCCTCAGCTCCGGCAACCCTCAGCATTCTCTCAGCCACCCCTTCCTCCCGAGTGGGCATAGGCACAAAGGATATTGCTCAGCTCAAGGTGCTGAGTCTCCCCTCTGAACCTTGTCGTAGATTCATAGGCAGTTGGCTAATACATGAGCTATTTAAGTGAATTGCTTACTGTGAATGAAGAATTAAACTGTTTCTAAACATCAGCACTGGAAACTATAACTACTGAAGTATTGTATCTGCTAATTTCTGAAGTATCTATCAATTTACGATTTAGAATAACTTTCCATAATAATAAGACGGTAAGTTGCAGTGAGTTGCTCAAACGCTAAACAGAAAATCCCCTTGCGACTACTGCCAAATATGCAATAACCACGGTGCGGTCTTTAGGCGCTACGGATTGCTAAAAGTGGATGTGGTAAGATGTAAAATATAAAAGAGTGGGAGACGAATTTTAAAAGTACATGCTCTTTAATACCTCCTACTTAATGACTATCTCACCAAAAATAAAAAATAAAATTACTAGCAAACGAGAAAATAAATATACATAAATATATAAAACCAAATGGTAAGTCAAAATATAAACAAGACGATAAAGATGTCAGAAGAACATAAAAACTAGGTATCGAAAGTTTCAAATTCTCAAACTCATGTTGCACTCTGCTAAAAACCTAAAAACTCTTTCCACCGCTATTTTGTCGTCCTCTGCAAGTCTGGCAGGCAGCTGCAGAGATTCTGAAAGGTATGCTAGAGAGGAACACTCTAGCAGCACGTGACAGATTGATAAAAGGTTGTCGCACAGCAGATAAAGAGGAGCAGCGTCCCACTTAAATAGTTGTTGTTGTTGTTTTCTAGTGCCTTGCATCTGGCAATGAAGCCATTAGCATTCGTGCTTTCCAATACTTTTGAACTGTAGTTTCTTCTGATCTTAATGCTTCACAGGTCTTCAAGTGTTCTTCATTCATTTCTGCTGGATCGTTACACAGGACACATATCGGTGTAACCATGCAAAAATTTGCAGTGGCCAATATGCAACTGAGTCAAGTTAACCTCCTCACGACAAGGTCCTATTCTATATTGGATGTGAAAGACCACTTAATTTTGCTCAGAGACCTCTTGATCAGGCTTGAGGTTCTTTTACATGCCACAAATCTATGACATGGGACTACTGGCTTTACTTCCCTTCTGAAGAAAGCCATGCTAAGGATTTTATGCGCAAAAAATCCATACCTTTACACCAGGTTTGAACCTGCAACCTCAGGAACCAGAGGCCAGCATGTTACCCCTAGACCACAAAGGATGACACATTCTTTTAATATTTGATTCACACAGCTCCGCCACACAAAATATAAGTATTTTAACATACATAGTAATTTATAGAAGATAAAAGATGGACAATATTACAGTCAACAGCAGGTAAATAGGTTCTGAAACACCACAAAGAGCTTTAACCAAGTAGTGTTTTAATTCAAATAGAAGAATCATACGCCAATATGAAAGGAGCCTTTTCATTCATACACACTAACATGAGAAATGATAAGGACCAACGTAAGTTTCTCAATTACTACTGTTTACTTTCTACACTAAACTGAAAGCTCCTCTATTATTTAAACCTTCACAAACTTAATATTTTGAGCTATTATTGCATTATCACAGCTGATGTTCACTGTGGACATTGTTTAGTATACTGGCCTAATTCCACAGTCCAACGCACTGTCACACTGATGTCATTGATATCATGCTCTTGACATCACAGATGTTAACATGACACTGGCACTAAGCCGCAAAACATGCCAAAAGTTTGAGGATCCTAAGCCTCAAAGCATAGCCAAGGGATGTTTTTTATAAGAAGAGAAACAGAGCAAAAGGCTGCAACTGCAAAATGACAGAGCGCAGCCAAAACATCAGCGTTGCTAAAAACCAACGGGCCAGAAAATTAGGGGATGTCACATAGGTTGGCACTATTTCGTATGTCATGTCTTCGCACAATATCTTCCTGCAAAAGAAAAGCTCCTAACTTGTGAGGGTGGGTGGACCAAATGACTTTGCCTAGGTAACGTATATTCCTTAAACACTTCAAAAGGTATTTATGAGGTACCCTCTGTTACTCCAATCACACCTTTTCAGCATGTCTTAAGTGCCTCAAATTGGGCCAGCATACCAAAGAATGTCCTTGCATGCTCCAAGTGCTAGGGAAGACACGTTTCAATGCCCAAATTGCGTAAGCACATTAGAAGTAAAAAAAATGCACAAAGGCCCAATTCGGTGTTTCATTTTAGAAATTTTAACAAGAAGGTTTAGCTCCATCATGAATCTAGACTGATGGCAAGCAGATTACTACCAAACTCATTTTCTGAAGCCTATTTTTCCTAAACACTGAAACCAAGTACAGGTACAGATACAAATCATAACCCACATTTAGGCATCAATAATTTGTACATTAATACAAATACAGCATTGCACACTTCCTTACATTAACATTGCTGAAATATACTTTATAAATCTCAAATCATGTAAGTTTAAGTCAAGGATATGATTTACCTCTAGGGGCACGAGATTTTCACTCCTCACATTGGGGATGACTTGTTTGGTCCCAACAACTTGCACACTTGCTATCACTTTGATGTCTCTGCAATAACCTCTTTGTGTATCCTTCCCTTTGATCATTCTTCTAACCACGTCTCCGGGCATTAAGGACCTATCAGCTAACTGAACCTAATATTAAACAGAAAAGCACATCAGGTAACAAACATTACGAAATTCTTGAAGAGCATTACATCGAAAAACTTGTATTTCAATACCTTTCTTTCAGGAATAACTTCTTCCACTCCTGTTGGATGCCATGCAACCCGTATATGACCCTTCTTCATTCGGCCTCCATCTTCAGCATCTGAATTTTCGTCACTGCTGACAAGCTCAGAATTTTCTAACACCATGCCAAATTCTATATTGCCTTTCTTATTAATTCTATAAACCTCATCTTCATAAAAGTACTGGTGTTCCGCAGCCATGTTGATTTCAGCCAGCTGAAACGGAACTATCAAAGCATAGCCTATAAATTTTATGGATAAATGTCAACTGCAGTTACAAATTTTCAGTGTAATCTTCAGTATGTCCTGGACACTTTACAGAAATTTTAAACACAAACTAATCGTTTTTGGAGATTAGGTGTTAACTATGCTGTTTGTCAATTTTTTTCTGAAGACAAATCACTACTTAAATCCATGCAACCAGTGTCACAAAGCAGGAGGGGCAACATCACAGACTTACAGTAAATTATGCTTATAGTGTCGACGGTCAGGGTAGCCAGCTTGTGCTTATTTCGTGTATATAGCATGATTTCAATAATACCAACATATTCAGCGACATGTAGTGGCTCGAAATTGAGAAGGCAAAATATAAAGACAGCCATAGGATAGGATGCCTTTATGTTCTGTGCTTATATGTACTGTGGTTTTATGGGAACACACAAGAACGCACCAAGTAGAATGGCGTATGTACATGATCACCACAGAACATGTAAGAAACCTTCTGCCTTCTCCCTGGAATACATAAGCATCAACATGCTACTACCCAGGGAGCGAAATCCCGTGGGGGGGGGGGGGGGGGGGAGGGGAGGATAGGATTTCCCCCACCAATGATTATACTCAGAATTTCAGCCCCCCCCCCACTAAAATATCCCACGGGGGCGGTTAATACAACGAGACAAACGCGAAACATACACTACTAAAATGTTTCTCCCCGCCAACTTTTAACGATTTCGCACTCTGTTACTACCAACAGACCATAATAATGAAGCGATAGCATTGAGGAAAGAGACTGAGAAAGAAATAGCAACACTTTGAAACAGACGCCATGGAGAACAGAGAATATGCCATAAAGAATTAAGTGTACCAAATGTCTTAAAGCAACCATCCATAGAGGTACATCATTAGTGGTGTACTTCCCTTAATGCACTATATGCTTTGTAGAATAATGAAATGACTAACATACGTCTACAGTAAAATAGAACTATTTAAATGGCAGAGAAATCAACAATAACCCAATCACTAATAGAGAAAACCATTAGCACTGTGTCAAAGAAGTGTTTACTAGGCTTACTAGGGGATGGGTGCGGGTATAGTTCTGTCTTGAGGAAGTGCTGAGGTATACTCGTCACATAGCCTGCTATCATGAGCTCATAACAGCAACCTGTGACATAGAAAAATGCATGAACCACGTGTCAGCGCTTTCAATGTGTGAACAATTTACATTGAATGCCTTTAGTGAGTTTTGCCGCTGAAAATCCAAATGAGTTATTCTGAAAGTGATGTTATATTAAGCGTGTTTAATAAACCTTTTCAATCACGTTCATTTTATGATAAGTTAATTAAAACTGGAAACCTACTCCTGATTTGAAAAAAAAAAAAAAAAAAAAAAGAACAAAGTAAAGAACTGCGTGGGTACATTTAACTTTGAGCTTTACATGGGGTGTCCCAATAAGTTCGCCGGATTCGATCATGCACAAAATGCATTTTATTTGAAAGCAATTACATATATTCATGCATGAATACAAAGGGCACACGTTGCGATTTAAATATTGAAATTGATATCTGGCATAGGTATGTGAACCACAGCCTGCTCTACAGCTAGTGACTCTGTCCATGAAATTGGCGTTGTGCACCTGGAGTTGTGTGATGACAGTCGAATTTCCTGCTTCAGGTCCTGTATGGTTCGGAGATTGTGTTCATAAACCTGCGATTTGAGAAACCCCAAGAAAGAAGTCGCACGGTTTCAGGTCACATGACCTTTGCCAGTTTTGATCAACTCTGCGCGAAAGGACTCGGTTTGGAAATTTCTCATGCAACAAAGCAATATTCTAATTGGGATGTGGCCATCTTGCTGTAAGCACAACTGTTCGACATCAATGCCATCCAAATAGGGCCACAGGAAATTATTGACCATATTGCGGTAACGTTCTCCATTAACTTGTGGCATTACATTCGTCTTCGAAAAAGTACCTAAGGCCCTTTCACTCCACCAGCTCAAAACCCACACCAGTCATTCACTGCGGGTGTAATGCCTTTTCAATAATTTGTGTAGGGTTTTCTCTTCCACAATTGCGACAGTTCTGTTTCTTTACAAAGCCACGCAGATGGAAATGAGCCTCATCTGTAAAGATAATTCTGTTGACAAAGTTGTGGTCCGCATGTTGCCTCTCAAGAAGCCACTGAACGAACTGTCTTCATTGCAAATAGTTTGCTGGTCTGAGTTCTTGGGTTAACTGCACTTTGTATGAATGCATGTGCAGATCTGTCACGAGAATCCTTTGCAATAAGCTTCTTGAAATGCCTCATTGCTGTGACGAATGGATTTTTTTCGGCTCACTTGAGCACTATTCCTCATCATGGCGACGTTCTGAACGGACCGCGTACGACGAGTGCGTTCGGATGTTGGAACGTTTGCAGTGGATTCTGTCGTCTCAAATTTCATCACTCTATGAGCAGTTGACTCATTCGGCGCCTTTTCCGGCCTAAGAGCGCCGGAAGCCGTAGAACAATTTCAGCATAACACTCACCATCCTAGTAATGAGTTTTCACGATTAAAACTCGCTCTGCAGCAGTGTAATATGCCATACCAAGTGACTACAAGAAACATAGAAAACGGAAAAGTTAAATAGAGTGCTGCCACTTACCCAGCAACAAAATGGCGGCCAATTCAAATCCGGCGTTCTTATTGGGACACCAGATAACATGATAGTTTAGTTATGCGGATCCGAAACGTTGTGTAAGCTCTTCTAACGACGAAGAACAAAGTAAAGAAGTGCGTGCGTACATTTAACTCTAAGCTTTATAGCATGATAGTTTAGTTATGCGGTACTGGAACTTTGTGTAAGCTCTTCTGCTGGCCGTGTTCGTTTAATGTACACAGCTTTTAGTTAATCCTCTTGGGGTACTTTATGGGCAGCATTTAGAAATCTGCGAGGCACACCACAGATTTATGCAGAGGTGGATATAATGAGGTCCATTGCAGTGGCGTATAAGAGCCGCATTGTGGCATCGGCTAATCATCAAACTCTAGTGTACGATGGGAACTAAATGTAAAAGATCAAAATAATTGTACTACTCGCTCGTCAATAACGAAAAAGGAAGTCCATGTATGATTCTTCTGACTGCAGAAATTAGCAATCAATCTGACGTTGTCTTCGATGTCTGGAATGTATGCCTTCTCAACTGAAAACATGGCAGAAGTAGTGAGCCTTTCTTGAAGTATAGTATTCCTTAAAAAGTTTTAACTATTTTAAGGGACGAAAAACAAGTTTCCAGCTCCGAATTAGTCATGGGTATGGTGACAAAGATGTTCAAAAGCTTAGTTACTTCAGAAAATATTTGCCGAAGACTACTTTGATGATGAAGTGCAGTAAAAGCACTGCTCCCTCAATATTTCTGAAATCTTGCCCTTGATAGAGAACAGTGTGAAGTCTTTTCTGCTGTAGTATATTATATGCACGGGTAACGGTGCGAAGCTTTGCATCAGGAAAATTACTTGAATATTCCTTAAAATAAGAGTAGTTCAGTAATTTAGCTGTTTCCAGGTCCAACTTTTGGAAACGACCATTAGCCTCTTACGTGACTTTATTACATGCTTCGTTAGCATCAGTACGACGACATGCCAGTTTTGTTGATTTGCTTTCTGATGTGTACTTTTAGTGCACTTTTTGCAGTGTCACCGAATCTCCAACGTGACTGACAGACTGCACAAAATGTGTGACACTACCTGTTTGCTTTTACGGTGTCCACTGACCTTGCCTTTAAATAACAGTATAATGTGTCAATGCCAACCAAAAAGGGCTCTTTCCTAAGTTTCGGCACAGCCCATTAGCTTCTCGGTTTGGTATTTCTAAATTGAACATGGAATCGAGTAAATTATCTTTTTGTCCGCATACTGCATTGACTGTTCTCGATTTGAAACCCCACCTTGTCCGTGGCCTGCACGAGATTCTGTGAGCTGCCACCGCTTGTAATGCTGACACTCACTATGGTGATTTTACAAAGAAAGCAAAAAATGCTGACAAGTTCAGGAAAAATGCATGCTGAGTGATTTTGTGGTGCAGCATTTTGCATTATTAAATTAGGGTTCTCAGAAAACTTCAGCATCTGACTCTATTCTTGCACAGCTCCTTGACCTCACTCCATGTCTTCTCCTTTTTTTTTTTTTTTTTTTTTTTTTTGCTTCTGCGAGTACCGTTCGCTTCCATGTTATCTTGGATCTGCCAATTCCTCTACTGCCCTATGGATTCCAATCCAGTGCCTTCCTGGCGGGGTCATCTGTAGGTCGGCGAAGTGCATGTCCTACCCATCCCCACTTCCTCTGCCGAATTTCAAGTTTAACTAGCTTTTGTTTGGTAGATCTTCATTAGAAATTTGGACCGTCAGAATATTTTAAAGGTGTCGTAACTTGCAGTTCATTAATAATGGTTTTTGTTATTTTCCAGACTTCACAGCCATATAAAAGCAAGGATTTTAAGTTTGTATTAAAAATTCTCAGTTTATATTTAATGTGTAAGCGTATAGGCTTTAGCAACCCGAAGGCATATCTTGCCTTCTTTATCCTCACCCTCATATCATTATCTGTACCACCTTGCTAGGAGAATATACTGAATAAGTATGAAAATTCCTTCACCGTTTCGGTTGTTCCATTTCTTAAAGTTAGCGGATTAGCGCTGTAGTGTCTATGCGCAATTCTTTAGTTTTATTTAAAGTGACTTGAAGGCTCACCTTCTATACTTCCATTTCCAATTATTGTAATTTAGCTTTCGTATCTTTAAAGGAGTGAGCCAATAAACAGATATTCGCGAGTCTAGGTCTTCTAGCCTTCCAGAAAGTCCGCAGCAGATACCTCCTGGGGAGACACTCACTCTTCTTAAAGTTGCTAGTACCAGATTAAAGAGAATCTGCGATAACAAATAATAGTGCAGATTAATGTTTGTTTTACTCTACCTGCTTCGTCGCTCATTTTAAGTTTGAGCAATGATTTTGTGTGGCCAGTCCTTGAATATGGGGTGTACTTTCTTTAAGACACTGTATCCTCATTTTATTGCTCCAGTCTAAAGAAACCTCAAAATGTTCCATATGGGGCACCATTTATCTGGTAAACACTAATTATGTCTGTTTGGAAATATATGTGGTTTCATCTGCCATTATTATTACATTTCTTGCTCTATCAGCTCCTGACAGGCTTCTAGCATGCATACTAATGGTTCATTTGTATAGTTTGATGTTTTCTTAAAACGTGATACTAATCAAATTCCATGTACTGTTTCATTATATTGTCTATACTGAAAATTAAATCCACTAATCCCCCCCTCCCCCCAGAAAATACCCCGATTTTTAGATGAGTCACTAATACCCTCTTACAGCAAATTCAAACACGCCACAAAACTTGATGCGATCAATAATCCTAGAAATATACATTCCAGTTTTTCCCCACTTTTCTGATGTGTTACTCTATGTGTTCGCGATAAGCACGACTTTGTTGCGAAGCAATATTGACCCTCCCGAAACACTGAGGTCCAAAACGTTACTCATATGTTTCTCATTTTCACTATGTTTTTAATTAACACATTTAGATGCCAACGATCCGTTGCACCACTGTACACCACGCATCATTATTGCCAAAAATCAGAGACGGAAAACAATCACTTGCCACCAAATACAATAATATCGGCGTTATTACTCACTCGAACTACCTTTCATTTACAATATTGTATTGTCTTTTTCTGGGCAAAGATTCGGAAAAGCTCCAAAGTATGTAAAACTCGCGCGGGAACATTGCCGGTATACCGGTATTGAACACACATTAAAATGAAACGCAACAGCTTTCAACTATAAATATGTACAGCAGTGAATTATAGTGGTTCTAAGCTTGTGATATTAAATCAGGGAGGAGAGAACAAATGAATTGATTATTGCCAACGTTGCTTTGTTCCTGAGAACCTATTTCCCTGATATCATAGCGGCTAATACGTTGACAGCATGGTGCGCACGTGTTGGGAATTTCACAGTTGCAGACGGGGTGAAATAAGGGCATAAGAACAGCAAGCTCTGCGCAAGTATGGTGTTTTACCGTACTCATAACGTGCTGTAGCTCAAGCCGTGAACACAGCGCACACGCTCCTTCCAGAAACTGGAAGCAGGCGAAACGACAGTGCATGTATTTGAACAGCACGAAATCTGAAATATAAAATCTGCATCGTTTGATATGTATATTTTCGTCTTGCAAAATTAATGCGATGCTGCATAGAATTTGCGATCTATGGGCATCACTACAAACTGTGTGTAGATGACCAAAAAAGAAAGAAAGAAAAAAACATCCAGAAGAACAATAACCAAAAATGCGAACGATATCAGTTAAACTTGCGCAATAAAAGGACATGGGCTCTGAATGATCTTATAAAAACAAACACAAAAAACAGTGTGTTGTTTAATGCAGTTTCAAGCAGGCATTTCAATAAAATAATTGTAACTCTAGCCAAACTGACCAAGATGAAAATCCTAAGGAAGGGTAACAACAATTTACACAATTGTACCTTTATTATGCATTGTCAATTTTAACCATTAACGTCTTGTTTTAAAAACGGGGATATTTATGTATTTAACTTTGCCTTGAGCAATTAATCGTTGTGAAATATGCGCAACAGAATTGCCTTTGTTACTACAGAAGGTAAGAACATTCAATAACGTTGATAACATCGTGGTTTATGGTCTAATCTTTACTTTCTCTACTACGTATATCGTACAGTAGAGGAAGTATTGTATTCCACCCAAAAATTCGGTGTCGAGATTTCAGCGGAAATATGTGTTTTGAGGCCCCCTGAATCAAGAAAAAAGAATCTTTACTTTCTCTAGTGGTAAGTAGAGGAAATATTGTATTCCACCCAATACACATTGGAACACATTTTGTATCTTACGTTTTTGTCTCTGACCATTTCCTACGGAAATATTTTAGTTTTATCGAAAACAAGCTGACAACACTGCAGGTTTCACTTTCACTAGGTCAGTACATAAACAAACACGCGTCACGGAGCCGCGCGGCTCGTGAGTGTAAACATAAAGACATACCATGCCGTGTCTGCTATCTCGTAATAAATAAGGACATCTGAATTCTCCAGTAACGCATACTGTAACCTAAACTCACAATCTAAGGATATTGTTTGTCATTTCCTTCAACATCAAACAGAAATCGTTTCGTAGCTGATACTGCTATAATTTAATAAACCAAATCATCTCTCTGACTTATAAACACAAAGGTACATTTGTAGGCTCTTACAAAGTGTACCAAATGATAATTTGAAGATGACAGCAAAATAATAAGCAATGAACCAAATGGCTCACCCACTTCACAGGTATTGTTCCAAATGTCCACCATTTGCGAACCTGCAAGCCTCACACCTATTTAACCAATTACGCCGCACTCTAACAAAAACACCCTCATTGTTGCGTATTTGTTTCGCAGCCAGACAAATGCATTCTCTCAAAGATTCCAGGGCAGTAGTTGCTGTTTTGTAGATCACGTCTCCCCAGAAGAAAAACTCCGGAGGATTCACGCCGGGTGGAAGGGAAGTCATTACATTAATTTAAACCAGTGGCAGATCTCGGTATTTGGAACACATTTTATATCTTACGTTTTTGTCTTTGACCATTTCCTTCTGAGATCGTTTTGTTGAAAACAAGCTGGCAACACTGTAGATTGTGTGTGTCACTCTCACTGGTTCAGTACATAAACAAACACGTGTCACTACTGCTAGCACCGTCTTGTGTACGTCTCCTATGTTTACTGTACGAATGTAGGCCAATCACAACCGTTACCTGCCAAAACATTAGGGAAAGTGCTCGACCTGTTTATATGCGGAAACCAGGTGAATTCCCCAACCAACCTCAATGCAACGTTGTCGACATACATCGCGTCTGAAAAAGCAGTTCGGAGTATTCCTTCACGTCTTTTAAGTGATTAATTATTTCGAAACCCTATGTGATGTCCAGTAATTACTACCGAAGCTATGTCAGAAATAAGTTACTCCACGCATCTTACATGTAAAAAACTATTATCTTAGTACATTTTTGTGGAATTGCGCATCCAATTTGGAGCAAAAACCGTTTATTACTTCGAAATCGGCTGATCAAAGAACAAAATGCCATTAGACTTTTTGTTTGTAATGCTTCTATGAAGCACATATTAGAATGAATGTAATGACTTCCCTTTCATCTTGAATGTTTTGAGACCCCCTGAAACCACCCCCCAAATAAAAGCATTTTTAGAAAAAGGTCCATGTGTGTGTGTGTGTGTGTGTCTGTCAGTCTGTGGACAGCATAACTCAAAAATGAAAAGTCGGTTAAAAACCAAAGTTGGTATTTTACTTTAATGTCTTACAAGGATGTGACACGAAGATTTTGAACAAAATAGCCCTACCCTAAACTAAACTTTACATGGCAAATTTTACGAAAATTTTGATTTTCTTGGAAATGGCTCTAACGATTTTGATTAAAATGCCATGTGTTTGAGATATTTTGATGAAAAATGAAAGTTATATCTTGAATTTTCTGGATATAGCCCCTGTAGTCGTATTTACTCTGGACGACTTTTGCATAACCGGTAAACCGTTAGAGATAGACCAAATCATACTGAATAGAAAATGTAGATCTTGCTAAAATACACAATTTATGTCTCAATGAATTTTCTTTTAGGGAGAACCATTTCGGAGATATTCTTTGTTATATGTGTAAGTTTCGGAAAACAAAACTTCCATGAAATGAACATCGTTGTTCATTTTTACTTTCTCTACTGGTAAGTAGGGGAAGTATTGTATTCCACCCAAAAATTCGAAGTCGAGATTTCACCGGAAATACATGTTTTGAGGCCCCCTGAATCCAAAAAAAGCATTTTTAGAAAAAGGTCCGTGTGTGTGTGTGTCTGTGTGTCTGTGTGTCTGTGTGTTTGTCAGTCTGTCAGTCTGTGGACAGCATAGCTCAAAAACGAAAAGTCGGTTAAAAACCAAAGTTGGTATTTAAGTTTAATGTCATTCAAGGATGAGACACGAAGATTTTGAAGAAAATAGCTCCACCCTAAACTACCCTTTACATGGAAAATTTTTCGAAAATTTTGATTTTCTTGAAAATGGCTCTAACGATTTTGATTAAAATGTTATATGTTTGAGATATTTTTATGACAAATGAAATGTATATCTTGACTTTTCTGGCTATAGCCCCTGTAGTCGTATTTACTCTGGACGACTTTTGCATAACTGGTAAACCGTTAGAGATAGACCAAATTATACTATACAAAAAATGTAGATCTTACTAAAATACGCAATTTATGTCTCAATAAATTTTCTTGTAGGGTGAACCATTTCGGAGATATACCTTGTTATGTGTGTGAGTTTCGGAAAACTTGGAACTTTCGTGAAATGGGTCATCGTTGTTCATTTTTTCATATGTTAAGTGTACAAAGAGAACGGAATCTCAAAGCTTTAAAAGATTTGACTATCGCACAAAGCCTACTGTATTCCAATATTCCCCTTGCACCTACAAGGAAATAAGCAATAAGATAATTTGTACAAATGTTTATTTTAACTAACACGAAGAAGATATAGGAATAAGAGTTTGTAAGAACGGTTAGTACAAGAGTAGAGAAAGTCATGTGAGTGCAACACATCAGATTTTTTATGTTAAGTTTGCAAAGAGAACGGAATCTCAAAGCTTTAAAAGATTTGACTATCGCACAAAGCCTACTGTATTCCCATATTCCCCTTGTACCTACAAGGAAATAAGCAATAAGTAAATTTGTACAAATATTTAACGCAACTAACGCGAAGAAGATATAGGAATAAGAGTTTATAAGAATGGTTAGCACAAGAGTAGAGAAAGTAATGTGAGTGCAACACATCAGATTTTACTTTCTCTACTGGTAAGTAGGGGAAGTATTGTATTCCACCCAAAAATTGTATGTCGAGATTTCACCGGAAATATGTTTTGAGACCCCTTGAACAAAAAAAAAAAAAAAAAGAAAGCATTTTTAGAAAAATGTCCGTGTGTGTGTATCTGTCTCTCTCTCTCTGTATGTGTGTGTGTGTGTGTGTGTGTGTGTGTGTGTGTGTGTGTGTGTGTCCGTGTGTCAGTCTAACAGTCAATGGACAGCATAACTCAAAAACGAAAGTAGGTTAAAAACCACAGTTGCTTTTCAATGAAATGTATATCTTGAATTTTCTGGCTATAGCCCCTGTAGTCGTATTTACTCTGGACGACTTTTGCATAACTGGTAAACCGTTAGAGATAGACCAAATCATGCTGCACAAAAAATGTAGATCTTGCTAAAATACACAATTTATGTCTCAATAATTTTTCTTGTAGGGTGAACCATTTCGGAGATATTCCTTGTTATGTGTGTGAGTTTTGGAAAACTTAAAACATATGTGAAACGGAACGTCGTTGTTCATTTTTACTTTCTCTACTGGTAAGTAAGGAAAGTATTGTATTCCACCCAAAAATTTGATGTCGAAATTTCACCGGAAATATATGTTTTGAGACACCCTGAATCCAAAGAAAGCTTTTTTAGAAAAAGGTCCATGTGTGTATGTGTGTGTGTCTGTGTGTGTGTGTGTGTGTGTGTGTGTGTGTGTGTGTGTGTGTGTGTGTGTCTATGTGTCTGTGGACAGCATAACTCAAAAACGAAAAGTCGGTTAAAAAACCAAAGTTGGTATATAAGTTTAATGTCTTACAAAGATTTTGAAGAAAATAACCCCGCCCTAAACTACCCTTTACATGGAACATTTTTCGAAAATTTTTATTTACTTGAAAATAGCTCTAACGATTTTGAATAAACTGTCATTTGTTTGAGATATTTTGATGACAAATGAAATGTATGTCTTGAATTTTCAGGCTAGTCGTAGTCGTATTTACACTAGACGACTTTTGCATAACTGGTAAACCGTTTGAGGTAGACCAAATCATACTGTACAAAATATGTAGATCTTACTAATGTACACAAGTTACGTCCAAATAAATTTTCTTGTAGGGTGAACCATTTCGGAGATATTCCTTGTTATGTGTGTGAGTTTCGGAAAACAACTTTCGTGAAATGGATCATCGTTGTTCATTTTTTATATGTTAAGTGTGCAAAGACAACAGAATCCGAAAGCTTTAAAAGTTTTGACTATCGCACAAAGCCTACTGTATTCTAACATTCCCCTTGCACCTACAAGGAAATAAGCAATAAGATAAGTTGTACAAATGTTTATCTTAACTGACACGAAGAAGATATAGGAATAAGAGTTTGTAAGAATGGTTAGCACAAGAGTAGAGAAAGTCATGTGAGTGCAACACATAAGATTTTTTTTTTTTAACTTTCTCTACTGGTAAGTCGGGGAAGTATTGTATTCCACCCAAAAATTCGATGTCGAGATTTCACCGAAAATATATGTTTTGAGGTCCCCTTAATCCAAAAAAAGCATTTTTAGAAAAATGTCCGTGTGTGTCTGTCAGTCAGTCAGTGGACAGCATAACTCAAAAAAGAAAAGTCGGTTAAAAACCAAAGTTGGTATTTAAGTTTAATGTCTTTCAACGATGTGACACGAAGATTTTGAAGGAAAAGAGCCCCACCCTAATCTACCCTTAACGTGGAACATTTTTCGAAAATTTGATTTTCTTGAAAATGGCTCTAACGATTCTGATTAAAATGTCATATATTTGAGATATTTTCATGACAAATGAAATGTTTATCTTGAATTTGCTGGCTATAGCTCCTGTAGTCTTATTTACTCTGGACGACTTCTGTATAACTGGTAAACCGTTAGAGATAGACCAATTCATAGTACAGAAAAATGTAGATTTTGCTAAAATACACAATTTATGTCTAAATAAATTTTCTTGTAGGGTGAACCATGTCGGAGATATTCCTTGTTATGTGTGTGAGTTTCGGAAAACTTAAAACTTTTGTGAAATTGAACATCGTTGTTCATTTTTTTTGTATATTAACCGTGCAAAGAGAACGGAATCTCAAAGCTTTAAAAGATTTGACTATCGCACAAAGCCCTACTGTATTCTAACATTCCCCTTGCACCTACAAGGAAATAAGCAATAAGATAATTTGTACAAATGTTTATCTCAACTTACATGAAGAAGACATAGGAATAAGAGTTTGTAAGAATGGTTAGTACAAGAGTAGAGAAAGTCATGTGAGTGCAGCACATCAGATGTTCTCGGAATCGGCTGATAAAGAACAAAATGCCATTCGACCTTTTTGTTTGTAATGCTTCTATGAAGCACATATTAGAAGGAATGTAATAACTTCCCTTTCACCTGTATTTTCTAAATTATCAGAGTATGTTTTGAAGGTTTTGATAGCATAAATGCGTGCATATTTTAGATGTTTTAGTGCAGAGGTATTCAACCTTTTTCTCCGCGTACCCTCAAAGACAATTTTGCATTTCAGTCTATACTCCCAGACCTACATGCTGGGCCTGACTCTAGGGTTATCCTTTCTAATTATATATAACCATATATAAATATATTTAGAGTTTTATCACTTATTACATGCTACAAAAAGATTATACTGTCAATGTGTAAAACAAATACAGGAACGATGTTACAGAGTATATGGGTTTGCATGTGTTTGTGACCTATTAATTTGTGGCTTGTTTTGTGGATATCGGTTCCTCTATTCGTGGCTGAATTTTCGTTAGTGAGAGCATTAATGGTGATTCTGTATTCCAGCGATTCTTGTTTCGTTTTGATTGCTGTCAGTACAGAGAAACCTTGCTCACACAAAGAAATATAGGGGGATGGAGGAAGGTGTTAAGGGCAGTGTCATTAAGTTCAATGTACTCTGCGTGTTCAACACTAGAAATCTCAGATTGACATCTTTTCGATTTTTATTTTCAGCTGGTGCTGTAATTTTTTTAATAATATCCTTGATTAAGGGGAGTTAGGGGTGAGTTTAGGAAATTCTACAATTTGTATGCTAGCAGTACCAAATTTTAACCACGTTAATATAGTGCTTAGATATGCAGCTGTACAAAATTTGAAGAGTGTAAATCAAATAGTTTTTTAATTAAAAGCTTTTAATTGATTTTTTAGATACTGATTAAAAATGCTCCTTGCGTAACAATTTTTATATGTTTGACATGAAAGTTGGTGATCTGATGCTTCGTGCACTTGAAAGTCATAATTGCTCTGAATTTTTATTTTACACCAGTACTTTAGTATCTGAAAATTTTTTAATATGTCTATTTACAGATTTCACGTTTTTTAAACTTTCCATCAGCATTTGAATGTGAATATGTTCAATATTACTTGGCTGATATCAAAACCCAGAGCAATTTTGGAGCCTTATATGATTAACAACAGATCCTGAAATTTTCAAAAGAATCCCTTAAGAACTCTGTCGCAAGGAGTTTTTCAGACGCGTGAAAATGCTGAGAAAAAAGAAACTGAGAAAAACAGCATTAAACTTTTAAAACTGTTCTAACCCCATCAGAGGTGTGTTGCAGCATTGGTTTTACTTTCTGATCTCTTACCCTCTCCTGTACTGACAATTTCTGCAATTTATGGGCTCTCCTTGAGTGTGTTTGTTTCCTGGCGCTGCATTTTCTACTCTGAATGCATCGTCTAGCATTGCACTTGTGACAAATGCATATTGCTCCGACTGAAATGTTTTCATTCCTAAGACTATTCAACACGTGAATTGACTTCACACACCCCATATTAAACTCCATGACAGTTTTCAGTACTGCAATTTCAAGTTTATTCCTAGACACACACATATTTTCAACGAATAGCTCCACGCAACATTGTGAAGAGATTCATTCGAGTTCTGTGTCGTACCCTTGGCATAGCGTTCTAGCAGCTGATCAGAACCAAATCACTGATCCGGAGGTACAAATTTAGTTACCACTTCTGGAGACAACTTGCAGGACATTTTCTTGTGATTTTGTGGATGCAGATTGAGGACAATTTACATGATTGAGTTTCTGATACGTCGATATGCAGTCTCGGTGGGTGCGTACGCCTAACCACCAGCCATTTAATCACTATGGACCACTATTTAAAAATGGCCGTCAGACCTTTAAAAATGGCGCTGGCATAAAAGTCATTGCACTTTTTAATAGACAAAACATTCAGCAATTTTTCAACATAAAAATAAAAAATCAACTTTTTTTACCAAATGGGCCAAATCTCACGCCTAACTCCCCTTAAGCTGAGCTTTGGGACTCTTTTACTATCTCGGGTGGTCGTATGGGTGAAATAATGCGCACACAGGATATAACTTTTCTATAACACTTTTATGTGCACCTTTCTCGTTGAATATTACACGCGCAACACTTTAATTAACTTTCGTTGCACATGAAACTACACTCTTAATGCTTTCTTCTCGTTATTAATTGTTTTACATCACTTTTAGCGTCCACATCTGCACGTGTCACAAAATATGTCTTCTCTCTCCGGACGCTACGACGCTAAGAAAAAATCTAGCGTCTTCTTACATAATGCGTTTGTATTCATACGCGTATACGTCCATTTCCCGCAGAGCACTCTATGAAATCTTCCTACACGCTAAATAGTTCCTGTAATGTTAGGGAAGCGATCTCTATCTATCCTCCCTACACTTTTAATATTAAATATAAAATGATTCTTATAATTATACATATTAAATTTGAACATGTTACTTAACAATTATGACATTATTAAACAAATATTACTTGTAACAATGAGAGAATGGTAATACACTTTCAGTACTCAACAAATCCTTGCCAGCATGAAAAATAAACTATATTTACGATAAATATTTACATAAATACTTTCTATTCGAGGTCTGACCACATATTCTGTCTCACAGCGAACCTTCAACAGACATTTCCAAAAGACTTTCATGGGAAGACCAGAGAAATTGATGGCGGTGGCTCAAAAGGTATTTTAAATCCATTCTTATGTATTATCGCCCTTCTGAATTTCTGTGAAAGTATTTTAAAAACTGTAATCTGAGACTTTATCAGTGGAATTTGATTATTTCCAAAAAGCCCAATAACAATACTAACTAACCGGTAGAGTCAGCAAAATGAATTCTGAGATAGAGGGAAATTCGCATCTCTCTGGCTGAAATATTTTTCGTAATTTGTGATATCTCTGGCTGAAATATTTTTCGTAATTTGTGATCATTTGGAAAACAGGTTATGCTGACTGCGTACCTTAAATGTTATTATTTTTTTATTGTTTGTGGTCATTTAGGAAACGTATTATACCGACTGTATGTTTGTTTTAAATTTCATTATATTTAGTTATTGGCGAACATTCAGGAACCATATTATACTGACTGTATCGCAGTTTAAATCTCATGCCCCCCCTAAGAAGTCTTCGAGTACCCCGGGAGTACGCGTACGCGGTTGAATATGTCTGTTTTAGTGCATAAAAGTCTGATCTGCAGCGATACTTCCAGACAAACTATAGTAAGGAAGCCACTAACATCAAACCGCTAATGTATTAGTTCGCGCAGCACGTGGGGGAAACGCGTGTGACTTCGCGTGCTGTCGGTAGAGAGAGATATTTGTCGCTAATGTGTTACGCGAGATCGGTTATATCTGCTGGAATAGCTTCCATTTAAAAGAACAGCTTCAATTTTGGTGTGTATGCCTTTAAAATCATGCATGGCGCCTAATACACCAACAATTTAACATTTAGAAAGTTAAACAAATGCGTATGTGACTGGTGGTTCGTTTTCAAAAAAGAACTTACGTACTTTAGAGTGAATTATACACTTCACGAAATCATCTACTTTTTCTAACAGTTTTAGGCTTCTTTCCCGTCGTACACGGAGCTTTAACACAACCAGTTTCTTTGAACTCCTTGTGAACATGCACAACGCTGGTTTCTGATAAACCGGTACATTCTGAGGTTAAGTTTACTAAATCATTCACACTATACACGGATGGTGCTCCATTAGCTTGTGAAATACATTTAACACGATTTGTTTTTCATCACTTTTTAACAGTTTTCCCTTTAGCGTTTTTTCTGTAACGCCCAGCACTCATTTTTTACGCGGTTATGTTATGGCAACTTATAAGATACCCACCATTATTCCTTACTGACTGACTGGCACAGTCCTGTTCATGTGTTTAGTATTTAAAAAGGACTCAATTCTTAATCAGTGGGGCTTTTCCTGTTCTCAAATAAAACTTATAAGCGTAGTATGTTACAAGGGAAACACTAATCATAATTGCGAACAGATTTTAAACAGCAATAACATTAAAAATTGGTGTATCTATTTGCTTTTCTTCCTCAGAGTGCTTCAGTCAGGTTACGAGAATTTGTATATTTCAAGTAGCTTGCTTATTTCGGCAGCATTATAGTACCTCTTAGTTACTGTGACTGCGGCTTAAAGATTTCTGCTAGCATATTACATGAAACAATTGCCCATCAGACTCTCACCATAGCTGACTGTATTACTGGGTTATTGATGCATAATTTTTATTGTTGTCTGAGTATCACACGTGCTCCGTATGGGTCGAGGAGTAAAGGGGATGAGCATGCGCAGTTTCGGGCGGGGAACTTTCGTATTTTTGATGTTCCTCTGCTCCAGGTTCTCAACAGTCATTCCTCGTCCTGTGGCGAAG
>CM060972.1:42049114-42050603 GCA_030765045.1 Tenodera sinensis | reverse complement strand
ATTCATTGTTTCTTTCCTTTTCCTTCTCGTGGTTGTGCAAATGCATGGAAAATCAAAGCCATCACATAGCAAGACACTTCCAAAATATGTCACCTTATACAACGAAATGTGTAAATGTGAACTGAGAGTTCATCTGAACCAACAAGAATAATGAGCTTGTGTAACAATAATTTTTATAAAAGTAAGTAGTGAAAGTCATGTGAATGCAACATATCCCATTTTTAATTTCGATATTTCTTCAGAAATCTACTGACACTTCTAACAGGGAAAGCAATTGGTACTCATGATCTTCTTATCATTTTATAGTAAAGGCACATAAGTATCCCTTCCAGTTCAATGCAATGCATTTAAAGAAAAATAAAATATGAATTATGATGCAGTTTCTCAAGTACACGGGATGGAATGGTTTACGAATGTGCAGCAAATGACATTTCTCTGGTAATACGGTATTTACATTGGATACATATTTAAATATGGAAGAGTTATAAGAACGGATGTTATGGCCGTCTTAACAGGCCATTGACAACAGCGATCACACATAACTTTGCGTCCACTTGCGTTCTTTACGCACTAGTATACAAATGGCTGCACTTCACATAGTTTATTTGTAATGCGATTTAGACAATATTATCCTAAATGATTATTAAATTTTTTACCATACATTTCAACCTAGAAGATACATGTTATTAACCGATTGCTCTATACTGAATACGATCCAGTTTAAAATACTTTTGAGATATATGCGTGTATGTCACTGTCTGTGTCTGTCCTTATGTGAACATTTAGCTTAAAATTGAAAATGGGCGAGTGCCAAAATGTGCACTTAAGTAGGGCATTTTTTAAGGTTGCAAGTAAAGGTTGGCATGCAATCCAGCCCACTCCCAACAACCCAGTAAACTGGATTGCCTGTTATTTTCCTAAAAATGGTTTTAACATCTCATTAGAACATCGAACGTTTGAGAACATGAGTAAAATTTATTTTGACAGCCTCGGAGTATTCCTTTTACAGTTTTTAAAATGAAAATTAAGTAATTACAATAAATATTTATTCATGTAACTGGTGTATAATCTGACAATAGCGACACGAGTTTATGTTTAGCACGTGAGCAAAAGCTAATTTGCTAATTTTTACTAGTGTCACAATGAAAGAATTATACACGCGTTACATACAACGTTTTATGCATTTTCAGCATTAAAATAGTTTAAAATAATTGATATATTTGCTAAACGAAAAATTATAATGTTTCAGAGATTACGGACGCATGACGTAATATGGTCGCTAAGCGTGGCTAACGAGAAGACAGGCTGCGGCGCGAACCGGACTACTAATGGTTGTCTGATACATGACTAATATTGTACGTCATCATGATAAAACAGTATCTTTTGTATGAATTCAACGTAATTTTTTTGGGTTGTTTAGAATATGGATATATTAGGCGATTGTGGCTTTACCTCATTGGGCACGTTATGTGATCCTAGGTTTTATGGC